>KK122267.1:115322-130095 GCA_000611955.2 Stegodyphus mimosarum
CACTGATAATATCAAGTTTCGTTTCCGTATACCGAAAGAGTTGGCTTCATGACATATTAATATAGTTTTACTCAGTGAATACGAACACGAATCATTTTCACTTATAGAGTCGTGCATGAAAGCATGTTTTCTAAAGCAAACATGAACGATTTTAAAACGTGAATTGCTATGAAGAATAACCTAAACTATCTCAGCAGCCTGTTAAAACATCAATTTATTCGTCTTAACCTTATCCGTCTTAATCAGGCAGAAACTGCTACAGATTAGCTAAGTAAACCAAATATTTATCAAACAAGTTATAAGGTATTTTCCCCGCCTTCTTAGTATGCCTTCGTATAGTGGTCAGCAGGTTCGGCGCGTATTCGAGAGGTCCGTGGTTCGAGTCCCGGCGAGGGCATTGCTCATTTTTCCTCTCTCATGCTTCAAAATAACCTAATGTCTCTACAGTGGCGCCCGAACTGAAAATGGTGGTGTATGATGATTCTCCCCTACTAGAATTTGCGATTGGGTCCCCTAATCGCCAGTTGCCCTTTTAAAGGTAAGTATATAGGGTATGTCTCCCGCCATCTTACCAAGCCTTCGTGGTGTAGTGGTCAGCACGCTCAGCGCGTATTCGAGAGGTCTGTGGTTCGAGTCCCGGCGAGGGCGTTGCTCATTTTCACCTCTCCTGCTTTCAAAAAATACTTAATGTCTCTACAAAGTCTTTATAAAATTTTAGTCTACGCATTTTTCACTACTAGCATACTTACCTATCTCTCTAAGTTCTATGTATATATGTGCGTATGCAGCAGCAGTGATGAACTTAGTTATGCATGCATAAAGACAAACATAAACTACGAAAACTTTAAAGATATCTCTCTTGTAATGTAAACAAACCTAAAGCGCTATTTATCTGTTTTATCACTTGCTTTTTCCCCAGTTGTCTCCAGTGTTTAAGTTATTTATATTTCAAGATAAGAAGATAAATTGCTTAAAATAAAGATTACAATTTTTACGTTAGAAACGAAAATTCAGATTAGAAAATTATTTTGCTACTATTTAAAAGCGCTATGATGTTGAAATGGAAATCATCGTTTTCACTTTGAAAATATAAAACAAACATTACATGAGTCTTACCACATCCCAGAATGAGTACGAAAATTATATTTTTCTCTTCTTGTATTAAAATATAATCGACAAAATAAGCCACTGCTTAAATTTAAAGAGCTATGGGATGATTCCCCATCCTTTGGCACAGTATATTCCCAAAACAAACCATCACTTAATAACAAAACCTTTCCATCAATATATAGATAACAGGAAACGGAAATATAAAGTTTTTTGTTTCCTTAAGAACATGGAGAAACCAAGCGCATAAAAGAAATGAAAGGGTTTTTCTTTTAAAATTTCGAATACGCCAATCTAAGTTAACAAAATCTTTTAAGTTAACATTCTTCTCTTCGAAATAAATCTTACAGGATTTCATGGAATTTTTCTCTCAAAGTAATCACATGTGTGACTCCATTCTAAACCATAAAATAAATTTGGTTTCCCAAATATAATCTACAACATTACGCCACATTATCACGTAGACATGAAAAGCTCTTTTTTATCCTCCACTTCTCGCTCAGGGTTAGTATTATTACCTCGAAAAATTTAAGTGAGTGCCCCGTGCATTACCCTTGGGAAATGTATTTACAAACAGGAAGGCGTAAATAAAAAACATAACATTACAAATCTACATACTTTGATGTTAGAGCTTTGAAATTCTTTTCGCCATAAAGAATAAAATTCTGAACAAACTGCAATGCATATATGTTTCTTCGCAAAAATTCAGCAGCAAAGAAGCGCAGGAAGCTTATCTTCTGAAAGAAAGGGTTATTTCATATTCTAAATCTTCAAAAAGATTCATATTCAGAAAGAGAAGTGAAATTTTGTATATTTATGTCAGGAAATTCATTTTCGTCGAAAAATCCTATTAACAGGTAGGCGTTCGTTTTGCTTCAGGAAGCCGTATATATCATGAAATTTGTGATATATTCTCCACGTCTGGAGTCTGAAAGAGTTAGAAGTTGCATAATTGTATAATATTCTATTGCGTAATTACTTTCAGTTACCTTAAATTAATGCCTCAGACAGATATTATTCTTCGCTTAGCGGCTTTCGTTCGCTAAAATAAAAAATATAAGTTATTACCAATCAAAGCGTCTATTCTCTAATTTGTCTTCCATACTATAAAAGCGCATTCCTCTTAATCATTAATAATGTAAATCACTTAGGAAGCAATTTCAACTGTACTTTTCGAAATTGCAATGTAAAATGTTTATGTGAACGCAAACGTGTACGCATCAGTGTAAAATAGAAGTTTCCGCAGCAGTGTATCCTCAGTGTCTTAATTTATGTGCACATAAAACACACTAGGATAATACATATTTGTAGCGTATAATTTATATGTGTAACAGCAATTCAGCATAAAATGTTTAACTAACAGAGAAAAGTATCAGTGTATTACATTTAAATAAATGCCTCAAACAGGTATGCACTTTTAGACAGCAATGTACTTTTTTAACAGTACGCTCTTTTCTCATTTATAACACTTTATTAAAGAAACGGCCGAAGCTTTCGAAATAAGATTATTTCTTTTCCCTAGATGCCATTAAATATATTTACCAATAAAGATTTAGTTTTATCAATTGGCAAAAGTAAATAATATTTTTATTTATTTAATGGTGATATCTCCTTTGATGTATATTAGACAGCATCTAAAATTTTCAGGTTTTTTTATGTATTTACTAAATCTTAAATTTAACTTAATACTAAAATTAATTATAGTGTACGCATCAGCGTGAAATAGACTTTATGACATCAGTTTAACCCCAGTTTTTAAACATATATGCTCATAAAGTGTGTCCCAAAAGTATATGGACAGCGGTTTTTCCTTATAAAATCTAAAAAAATAAAAATTAAGGTTTTAAAATTGATTTTATTCAAATGTGATGTCAAGACAATGTGATTAGTATATAAAACTAAAATCATACAATCACAGACTTTGTGGTAGAAATTAAAAATGAAAATTCACTGTCCCAAAATTTAAAGACAACTCACTTTACGTTGCTTTCTTAATCATATTTTTGAGCCATTCTTCGTAATCACATTAAAAACTCGATCCTTCATACTTATCACTTGAGTTTGGAGCAGTTCTGGCTTCAGAGAGAACCAACTTCTTTCGATTTGCAGCTTTAAATCATGAATAGTTGAGAACTGGCGCCCTTTAGCGTATACATCTCTCGCCAATTTTTCCCAAAGTTCTCCATTGGGTTCAGGTCTGGACTTACAGCTGGCCAGTCCATTACAAGCACTTGGTTTCGACGGAACCATTCCTTCGTTGAGTTTGATACATGCACTGAGCAATTGTCTTGCTGGTAAATCCACTGATCACCCCCTGGTAACTCTCCAAATGATAAAAGATGCATTTCCAGCATTTTCTTGTAATCTTCTGAACATAACCTACCTTCTAGGAATGCAATATCAGTAGTCCCGTTGAATGAAAATGCTCCCCAGACCATAACTGAACACCCTCCTTGCTGTCTGCTGAAAAATGTTTGTGGCTCCTGGCGATTATCGTGCCAGTAGTATGCCCATCCATCTGGGCCATCTAAATTGAACTTCTTTTCATCACTGAAAACAACACTTAACCATTCATCTGTGCAATGCATGTGATTTCGAGCCCGCTGAACACGAGCATCTTTATGACGTGCTGTCAACTTGGGTGAACAGTGCATTTTGCGATAAATAAGATGTTTACGTTTTTGTAGCCGTCGATGCACCGTAGATTTCGATATTGGAAAAGTCACTTCTCTAGAAACTGATCGAATTGACAACTTTTGAGTTGAAATCAATCTAAGAATCTCTCGATCTTGCCATTTAGTTGTTTGCTTTGGTCACCCAGAACGAGATTTCGTTTCAAAATTGTCACCTTTAGATAAAATTTGGTATATACCAGCCCTGCTGCGTCTCATTTTTCTTGCAATATCCACAACTTTCATTCCAAGAGCTTTCAAACAATATATTTGAGCAATTTCGGTTTTGGAAAACTGCACGTTGCGAGGCATCTTTGCAACTAGTCGGAACAAGTTTTTCCACTTCGAATTTATCTCAGGAAGTAATAACGTCACAAGTACACGATTTTGGAATATGCAAATTTGGTTATTAGTACTCCAATCAGCTTTTAACAGATGTTGTCTGTATATTTTTGGGACAGATTATTTCATTTTTATTTTTTACGTCATCTTTATAAGTGTTGAATGTGTGTTAAGTGTTTTTTTAATTCTATAACGTCATTACAATTTTGCATATTTTCCATCGTTTCTCCTACTCGGTGAATTACTTCCTAAACTTAAAAAAGTCTGTTGTCTATAAACGTTTGGGACGCACTGTTAAACGCATCAAGGTAATTTATGTCTATGCAACATTTATGTAAAACTACAGTATATGCAACATTATAAAATTAAAGTATTGAGTAAAACTATCAGCGCAAAATGTTTAAATTGCAAAATACTCAAGTTTCAATGTACAGCGTCAGGAAAAGTTTCTATTAGGGTTCCCGACGCAGCGCTTCTGGGGTGCCAGAAAAGTTATTGTGTTGTTATACAATTGCGGATTCCGGACGATACCCGAAGAGACCTTGTAAGCCGCCCGGGTGCCCGGACCCACTCTCACTGCCACCTGTACTTCTCAACAAACTTTTACGAGAATTATTTTTTACCATTAGCGTAATAAACAAAATATACTTTAATACCACTTAATATGTTAACGCAGAATTTCTAACTGTATTTCTTGTATTCTTGTACGTGTATATCCAATATAAAAAGTAAAGAAAATTTAACTCTATAGTTAACTTTGTCCCGTTTTAGAGACAGTAATGGACATTTTTAGCAGTTCGCCCTTTTCTCATTTATAACACTTTATATTAAAAAAAAGCCGATGCTTTCGAAATAAGATTCTTTTTCCCCGTAGATGCTATTAAATTTATTTACCTATAAAGATTTAGTTTCATCAGTTGACAACAGTAAAATAAATTTTTATTTATTTAGTGATGATATCTCCTTTGAGGTATTAGATTTCTTTTTTATGTATTTACTAAATCTTAAATTAAACTTAATAATGAGGAAAGTCACGGAATTTAACGTAAAAATAAACTTTCCCACTATCACCGAAAGAAATATTTTTATTAGTGAAAATCCACACTGACTAGTAAAAGTTACAGCTTTTAATTATTAAATCCATACATCGCTCCCAGTCAGAGGGCTTTCTAAACTGCGAAAGCACACCAAATCGCACAATAACCAGATCAGTCAATCAAGGCCAAATTTGCAGTACCTCATTATGAAACAGGCAATATGTGGAGTTGTTTATTGGTTTCGATAGCTCATTTGGTAACAGCATTTGTCTGGAAGGAATAAGACCTGGATTCGAGTCTCAGTTGTTGAAGCTCACTCTTGTAGACTGCTGCTGTGGATTATAACTTTAAAAATTAAACAAGTTAACTAAACGGAAAGCTCATTTGATTTCAGCAAATGAGAAACCAACTTCGAGCTCATTAATAATTCTAAAATATTCGATAAAATATTATATTTAACGCTTTTAATATACATTTACTTCGATTCAATTAGCATAAAAAGCCAAGTAAAAAAGTTAAGAATAATTATGATACTGTATATGTACTTAAAAGAACTTTGAGACAAAAACGCGATTTACATGATAATTAATTTTAGCATTTTAACACCAATTCTCTTTTTTATTTCAGTCACCCCTTCAGTTTTTAAACACCGTCGCTGTTGATGTTGACTTAATTTAATAGAACTTCATCATAATCAACATGTACGTTATGTTTGTAAAGAATATCCTCTACTGCACTATTTGAAAAAAAAAAGAATTTTAATAAAATAACAAAAAACAGAATAAAGAAATAAAAGTTTATCTCTTCGGAAGAAAGCTTACTAACACTTTCGTTACTTCAAAAAAATAATGTGGTCCCTCTTCAGCGATTTTTTCTATACTATCACAGCACAATCTAATTAAATAACTGTATTTCGACAGAATTAATACAATTTAAGAGGAAATACTTTGAAGCATTTTTCTTTCGATTCTATCATAAGAATTTTCTTCAGAGCGCATTCAGCTTTAGATATTAATTAATTTCAGTATAATATAATATTATTTAGCAGCCATTTATTACAGCACTTTTATTACTTAGTTTAATATTTAATTTTACTCAGAATTATTTGTTTGTAACCATGAATGCAGTTGGTTTTCTTTGAAAGTTTTATCAGACTGCCAAATTCAACAACTTTTGTTTTACATTAGAGTTTTGTAAATAGTTATATCATTTTGAAACTCGTGCTCAACTTTTCTTTAAATAAATATCCTCATAAATGGATCTCAATCTTTCATTTAGAATGGTCACTTTTAAACTATGGAAGAATTTTAAATTATTTTTTTAATTTTAAATGAAAACAGATTTTTAAACATTATAGGATTAGTTTCTTCTTCTAACAAAGATCGATAGAGTGTTCATTCGTTAAAACGCAAGGTTGTGAATGGAATAAATTCCGTTTCATAATGAAAGAAAATATCCAACGAAAAGAATCTCTTACTCAGTATATAGTCAATAAACAATAAAAAACAGGAGCGTGCTTTAACAGTTGAGACTTGAATCGAGCTCCTGTTCGTTTCAGACTATTGCTGTTACCAAATTAAAAGCCAATAAAAAACTAAATTTAGTACCTACGTTGAATAATCGGTTTCTGGTATTTTGATCGTTATTGATTGATTTGACGGTTGTGCGATTAGGAATGCTTTTGCAACTGAAAATTTGTTTGATTGGGAATTATGTAGAGTTACAGCAATTAAAAGATATAGAGCATAGCTACATCAAGATTTTTTTTCTTTTAGTGAAAGTGGGAATGCTCATTTTTATACTTCGTTGACTTACCTTATTATTTCGTTTTGGCATTTTGCGTTGATTCACTATAAGCGCTGTTTCACTTTTCAAATTGTTGCCACCAAATATTATTGCCCTGTATTATATTTAAAGAAATTAAATAATGAAGAGTCTGTATAAATGTATGTATGTTTAGTTTAATTTAAGATTTAGTAAATTCATAAAAAATTGCAAACTGAAAATTTCAGATAAATCACCTTAGAGGAGATATCCTCATTAAATAAATAAAAATAGTGCTCATCATTGCCAATTGATGAAACAAAGTCTTTACTGTTAAATAAAATTAAATTCCAACTAGAAAAAATGCATTTTTGTTTATTTTATTGTTAGTAAAAAAGGGGCAATTTGCCCAGAAGGACTATTAATTTCGTTTTGGCATTTTGCGTTGATTCATTATAAGCGCTGTTTCACTTTTCAAATTGTTGCCACCAAATATTATTGCCCTGTATTATATTTAAAGAAATTAAATAATGAAGAGTCTGTATAAATGTATGTATGTTTCTCGCATTGTGATAAAACAACGGTACTTAAAGCCATTAAATTTTGAATAACGTAATCTTTCTCCGAATATGGGCATCTGGGAGGCCAAATTTGAAATTTGGAATTTCTTTGTTATCGACTCCTTATTTTGTAAAATTTTAAGGAATTTTTGATTTATCAAACTCAAGGATTTCGAAGCGAGCAATGGGAACGTTGTACAGAAAAAACATTTTTATCTCAATCGCGCGAGACTGTGTATCGTAAATTCTAAAGATATGCTCATTTAAAAATTATTTTGCGATATTGCTCTTAAACTGAACTTTATGGTTTAAGTGCGAAGAACATGATATTTAATAAATAAAGGTAACACACAAAATGTTAAAAAAACGCCCATTTGGACCTAATTTAAAAATCTGAAACCTTTCAGATTTTTTTAGTCTTATTTTCGTTTATTTTTGATTTATAATAAAAATTTAGACATACGTATTTAACAGTGAATTTAAAATATTTTTTCCCTTTTTTCTTTCATTTAAATCAGTCAGATATGAATGTGAAAGCAAAAACCAGATACAAAATGAGGCACATATGAAAAGTACAATAAAATAAAGGCAGACCTACCTATTCCGCTTCATCTATGCTTCATGTATGCTATGTAAAATTTTACGTGAAATATACACGATGTAAGTATAAATAATGCATAAATATATTTAAAAAAAAACCTGAAACTTTCAGCTGAGGTAAGTTTTAAAAATCATGTTTTCGAAATTACACATGACTTTATTATTTACGTTTTAAGAAATTATTAAAGAATTGTGCAATTTTGAGCTGTCGTTCGAATTTTGCGTTGTCTGTTGAATACTTTCGATAGCTCTGAAGTTAGTAATCCTAAGTGCTTGTCAAATTAACATGCTGGATCATAAGTTTGAAGAATTTCTGTTTTCTTGTATGTTAAGTTATTCTGCAATGTCTTATTTAAATGCAGTTTTAGACGACACTTGGCTAATACTTGAAAACGCGATGGATATAGCTATATTGCAGCGGAGCAGATCCGAATAGAAAAACATTTCATTACTTAGTGAAAAAGGTGTGTGACTTAAGTGTAAGACTTTTCAATACACCTTTTCTCACTAAAAAGGTGATACTTAATTTGCATCAAATAAGAAATACATGTAACTAAATTGTAACAAATTATTATCAATCTAATAAAATTATAAAAAAGGAAGTAATTATTAATGCAAAGAGGAGAAGAAAAAGATTTCTTGAAAAGCCAACAAGAAATGTTTAAACAGATCTTAGCATGTTGTATAATAATGCAAGGCACATATTAGTGCAAAAATATTGATGAAGCTATTAAACTATGTTTACACCACAGTTCTGCAAGATTTAAGATCTGATTAGGACATTTTTATTATGTCAGCTGCGTACATAACTGGGCAAAAGCAGTTCAGATGTTAGGATTAGTAACATGAGACACAAAAAATGCATATACTGTTCTAGGCTAAAACGTAAATTTCTTTATTTACGCCCGAATGTACTCTAATGTAGAGCGCACATATACAGAAAAATAAACTGTTACGAGAGGTTTCAAGTATAAAAAAAATTATTTTCCTAAAACTCTCCCACTTTACCTACTTTTAAGCAAGCAGAAAGACGGTACAGAAAGACAAAAATTCATGAATACTTCACTATTTTAGAAAAGTATTCTCTGAGTAATGAGCAGACGATCAGACAAATCCACATTGCATCTAGTTCTATTTGGGGAGGGGAACTGTCTTAATGTAGGTCAGGGATGAAAAGCAAGCATAACCCAGCGTGAAGAAACAGATTTGTATCAGTTAATTTATTCGCGTAATATTTTTTTATTCTCTTACAAGGAGAACTGGTAAGATCTTGGCGCAAAATAGACATTTCTTCTCGAATACGACTTTTATTATAGATATCAAATTTAAATATTACACAGACATTTCTTCTCGAATACGACAATTCATTACACATGTCATACTTAAATACTAAGTGTTGTTTGTTCTCAGGGGTTCAATGTTTTAATGCCTTTCGTTAACGAAATATTAAAACGTGAATGAAATATTGATTTTCGTAAAATAGCTACACCTTGTCGAATACAGCTATTTATTACATATATTAGATAACAGTTCGTTTTTATAAATGCCAATGTTTAATATTTTTTAAATGAAGTATTAAGCATACTCTCAAATACTTTATTAAATTGGTATGTTAATACTTTTACATACGAATAAATATATTATTTACATACTAATTGAGAGGTTACTATTAAATTATTAACTTCAGTGTTATTGGTTAAAAAAACCTTTGCTATGATAAAAAAAATTAGACATTTACAGTTAGTCTGTAATAAATCTTAGTTTTAGGAATTTAATCGTCTAAAACATCATGAGGATTAGCAATTACTAAAGGGTACAGAATATGAACGAATTTGTAAAAAAAAATTGGAAAACTGAAATAGTTAAGGAATGTGTAAATGTCAGTGTATTCGACGTTTGACATTATACAGATGATTACTTAACCCTGCAAATCAGTAGGTATAATTTTTAATTAAAATAATACAATGTTGTCACATTGTTTTCTTGAAAGATGAAATCCTCTGAACTGTTAAGTAGTGACGCATCGATAAATGTATCTTCATAGTAACAAACGCATGGGCATGTAATGTTCCTCACTTGAATTCCATTAACTATGTGTAACTTGAGAAACCTAGTGAAGACCTAACAGAATAGTCGCATAAGTACAAAAACAGAAACGTAAACTGAAGAAGGGTCAATTAGCCTTTGTGAGCCAAATATCAAGAACTGTAACAGCAAAGATAAATAAAATGTTGAACACAATGAAATAGTTTGCTGAAAATTAAAATCCGCACTTACAACAAAATTCACTGTCTATGGTATTTCAAAAACATGTAATAATGAAAACTGATCTCATTATCTTGAGTGTTAAAATGTCACTAACAATCCGTTGGGAAACAGAATACTTTCTGACAAAATTGGACAGAATTCGATATAATTAGGTCACTAGCAAAATGGTGCAATGTCGACAGTATTTTCCCGTAAACAAAGATGTAATAAAATTTAATGCTTGAAAGATAGTTAAATTATTTAAATACTTGGAAAATCTTTCAAGAAAATATAAAACTTCTTCTTTGAATGCAGGAAATAAATTTTCAGCAAAAACTTATTTTTACGCATTTGTAAATTTTTCAGCGGAGAACATGTCTCGCAATCTACGGTTTTCTCATTCAATACATTTTTGTACACATGACTCATTTTATGCACATATTGAAATATAAACTGTATTTAAAAAATTTTAGCAAAATACATTTTAATCGCATATTAAATAAGAAATAAATTAATGTTCGCCCTGAAAGTTAGTAAAACTCCCTCGGACATTTCGCGGATGTAGACTAGTTATAACATTCCCGGTTTTCTAGGTTTGGAGGTTAACTATTTTTTTTTTTTTTGTAACGGTATGTTTCCTAACCACAGCTTATAAATTCCGATCTATTGTCTTAATTCTCTTTTACTACATTTAAATGACCTAAATAATGTTTTAATTTATTATGTCTTTTAATTTTTTAATGCAATTTAACCTCGATTATCCGTCAGTCTCCAGACATCGTTAATGGATAAGAGAAGGGTAAGGGGGGATGATGAAAACTCCCTCTTACAATAATACAAGATATAGCAGTTGATATCGAAAGTATATCTCTTGCATAATTCATCATATAGCACGGATTAAAAATAAAATTATAATTGAAAATTAGCGACATTACAGCTTCTTGGCTTGCTTGATATTATGCATGCTAAAAATTCAGTATTTGAAATAAATCCACAACAGACTGTAACCACAATACGATAAACATCAAATACCTTTTGCTTTTCTGGCGAGTTAAATGACAACTTAATTCAAAATGAATTTTTTACCTATCGTTGCAGCAAAACATTTATATAAAAATACAGTTTCCAGTTTTCTATGTAGAAAATTCTCAATCAAACGTGAAAAGACGTTTCAATTACATTTTATATACTTATACATGAGGTTTTTCAATTTCCTAGATAATCTGCTCATAAAGAACATATTACAATACTACGGCTTTCGAAGATAATTTTCATTGTTTTAGTTGACAATATAACATTATTTTCTTTAAAATAGTATCATTATTTTCTAAATACGACAAGAATAAAATTGCGTATTGTTGTACAGTTTGGCCTATTTTAAGCTGCGACGTTTTTGCTTTGTTTTGATTTCGTATTTATCTATATTATTTGTTTTTCTTCGGGGGGGGGAGGGCTGGGGTAGGGAGATTCACTTGCGTATTAGACTATCTTATGGGATGACTGACAATATAAACTGACAGCTAAAAGAGTGTAGGATAATTGAGTTTCCACTAGAGTTCATCTATACTCAACAATTATTTATTTTAATCTTGTTTTAGGCCTTGTTTACAAAGCCAACACACAGTTATATATTCGTTGAAGAATGATAAATTAAGCTATAAGCAGTATTTGTCATACATAAGCACATACAAATACTTCATTTGGTTTAGAATTTTGTATATACCTTCACTTTTAAATTGACATCTCATTCATTTTGTAACCGAAATTTAAATCTACTAATATCAATTTTCAAAATTTATTTATTGACACATATACACATAACAGAAAAGTTTGGGAAAACGTAGAGAACTTCGTAATATCGTATTACACTGAAGTGCACAGAATTAGGGATAGCAAGTCACTAACGAGTTGGGCTTCCTTTGGCCTTAATAATGGCTGTCACACGACGATGCATAGATTAAAATAAGTTTGCGGAAGCATTCTACGGTAATGCCTTGCCAAACATCGGATAAAGCAGTCCAGAATTCAGAGAGGGTCGCTAGTGTTGTGTGGTGTGGTTTCGCATCTCTCTCTAAAACATCAAAAATGTACTCAGTAGGATTTAAGTCAGGGCTTCTAGGTAGCTAATTCATAACACAGAAGTCAGGAATGCTCAGCCGAAACTTGTGGTAGGTGCAGTTATCTTGCTGAAATACTTCATTTCTGTGTGAATGACAGGACGACATAAATGGATGGCAATGATCGCCGAGCAACTTTACATACCGAAATCATATTGAGGAAAGTTGGTACAATTACCAAATGATTCCAAACACTGCCAAGATAAAGCACCCCAGACCATGACTCAGCCGCCATGGCCTTGTAAGTCCAGTCCTCTATTTCCAGTCCTCTAGAGTCCATTCTCTGTACCTTATTGCCCAAGCAAGAAGTGCAGATCGATGGCATTCACTGAGCATTGGTACTGCCGTGGGTCTACGGCTTACGAAGCCCATATAGTAAAGCAAACGTTGCAACATCCTTTTATCGAATACACAACTCGCGCCCTGGTTCAGCTGGGTGGTAATATGAGCTAATGTTTGGCTTCTCTGGCTATGTACAATACGGCTAAGTCTTCTCACACCACGCGCGTTCTAGGCTAATTGCTCTTTGCAATTTGCCCGATCTCCAGTTTTTTCACAGCATCCGTGTATTTTCAGTATACTCTTGATACTGTCGACCTTAAAAATCCTAGCCCTCTGATGATTTCAGAAATTGAATCCTTCATGAGTCGAGCTCCTACCATTTATCAGCGATCGAAGGTGTCGAAATCGGAAATTTTATCCATACTGGCAATTGAAATAAATAATTAACAACCATAGTCATAAAAGTGAAGCAACAACCTGTGTTAGGTGCAGATTTTTAGCATAGAAACTCTATCGATTTCGAGGGCGAACGATGTCCCTCTTCGTTGCAGACTGCAACCGAAAAAACAAGTTACGAACATATTTATACCTTAAGGAATTCGAAAGAGCTGACAGAGCAGCGTTATTGGTTAGTAGAAATAATAACGAAAATTGAAAAATTAGGATAATAGAAATTTAAAAGCCTTAGGTTGGACTGGATTAAAATTCTTAACTAAACACGATAAATTTTTTTGAATGAGAAAGCTTCAAGAAAATCTAATTCTCCAGTGGAAGAAGCTTTCTGGATAATTTTTGTAGACCCAAAGTCGAAATTTTGATTAAATTTCCAACTATGATTAGCAGTCAAAGACTTGTAAATTTCACCTTTTCGGACATAAGATTCATGTTCCTTAATGTGAAACCTTAATGCTCTTTTGGTTTGGTCAATATATTTGAAACCACACTGACAAGATATGCTATAATGTCCCCAAGAATTGAAGTCAGAAATAATATCTTTAAGAACTGAACCATGGACTCTATCTATTAATAGGCAAGTAAATGACTTGAAAACTGAAGTTCTGGATAATTCTTACAATTTTGTAACTGACAGAAGGATAAAAATGAAGCACGATGAGGTTATTAACGTTATTGCTAACAATGGAATGTTTTCTTGGATGGAAAGAGGAAAACTTTTTAAGAGTTTTATCAGTTACCATGGGAGAAACTCATCTGTCAAAACGTTTTCCTCTTTCCATTCAAGAAAACATTCCGATGTTAGCAATAACTTTAATAACCTAGTCGTGCTTCCTTTTTATACTACTGTCAGTTACAAAATTGCAAAAATTCCCCAGAATTTCAGTTTTCAAGTCATTTTCTTGCCATTAATAAAATCCATGGTTCAGTTCTTAGCACTAGAATTTCGGGGCCGGTCATTTTGACCGTATCTCAATTTTAATTGGACATAACATTTTTAATTCTTCATTTATAACTTTGATATTCTTTGACTTTTTCTAAAAATTTTCGAATATTATATGATATGTTTTTTGTTCAATTTAAGTACTTATTTTCGACAATATTATTGCTTATACCTGGAATTACGGCTATCGGTCAATTTGACTGCATCCAAAAAATTATACATTTCTCAATATTTTTATGACTTGTTTAGCTATTTCCAGTTTTTTGATAAATAAACAAGTGCATTTTTGGTAAGGAAGATTGCATATTTCACAGAAGTGAGTGGGAAGGGCAAGAGGAGAATTTTTGCGCGCCACGTGTCTGCGCACTTTGCTTGTGTTAGAAAATTTATTTTTTAGTAGACACAAATGTACTTTACTTCATTTGAATAGTTTTGTTGTTCTGACCTGTTTATCATGTCTTAAAGCGTTGGTAGAAGATATCTAACGGAAGGAAGAGATGCTGAAAGTTTTTGAAAGTCTTATGATAATTCTGCTTCAGAAAATTTAATGAGATGATTGATGATTCAGATCATTGAAAATTGGAATCACTGAAATATGGCCGAAAAGCCGGACAAATTCGGCATTAAATTTTGGCTTCCAGCTGCTGTG
>KK122267.1:131888-152914 GCA_000611955.2 Stegodyphus mimosarum
TCGAAATCGATACAGTTTCTATGCTAAAAATCTACGCCCAATACAGGTTGTTGCTTCACCTTTATGATTTATTTGAGGCGTTTTTCTCATCTGTCTTGAACAATCATACATAGTATTTGCTATATATGAAGTTACAAAAAATGTGCATAAATGTGCCCTAAAATGTGCATAAATGCGGCGTAGCACTAGAAAGTTTGCACAGCCAAATATATCCCTAATTCAGTGGCACTTCAGTGTATTTTTAAATGTTAATTGTAGAGGATATCAAGGAACTTTGATCAAAATTCTGAGTGAATTAGCTAAACTTTTGCATCACTAATTAGCTAAAAGTATGCATGACTAAATAATTCATAACGGCTTAGTGAGTACCAATTACATATTCTCGTCGTACAAGCGTGCCGAAATCATGTTGTTTACGGCAAACCACTCTACTGCTCTTTGGGTATTCATTGGAAATACGAATGAAGATCTGTGGTATTCAAAAATTAAAACATTTTCTGTCTAGGCTACAACCGTGCAACATCTCAGTAGAATAACCTACAATCAACATTTAGCGCCCTTTAGGTGAAATAAGCATCATATTGCTTCATCATGGAATCATCGTATATAACGGGATCATTTTAATATAGTTAAAAACCGTTTTTTATGAAAATATTTCTTGAGGTTCTGTAATACTTTAAAAAGCCTTAAAGCATCTGTTAATATTTGTGCCTCATCTTCTTTTTTGTCAATAAATATGAAGTGGCATTATTGATGCTTGAGAAAATTAAACATTTTCTCATGGCATTGATGATAACTTTAAATGTCTCTAAAATGAATTAAATGCGCCTGATACGAAACACAACTCATCGCAAATGCGGTAAATAATTGTTTAACTATGAAAAATAAATTGCTTACATTATGAAACATAAAAGTTTTAAGAGACAGCACTGGGCTATGAAGATAGCTCATTCAGCTAATGAGATGCATATCAACTAACAGAAAACGTTAAAAGCGGATCAGTGATATTAGTTTATTGAATCTTAATTAGATCACCGTTTATCACCAACGCACACATATTACTTTTTCATTCTTTTTTTCTTTTGTCTATACACTAAAATCAATCACATTCCATTTGTGCTCTAATGTGTATCTTCCACCAACTGCTAGTAATTTGTCTTATTTTATTATTTCCTTCACTGGGACAAAATGTTATTCAATTTCTTTTTGATACAGAATAACAAACC
Organism: Stegodyphus mimosarum; assembly: GCA_000611955.2. Lineage (NCBI taxonomy): Eukaryota > Metazoa > Arthropoda > Arachnida > Araneae > Eresidae > Stegodyphus > Stegodyphus mimosarum. The sequence continues at coordinate 133,115 of KK122267.1, forward strand.
GTTTGTTCCCTCAATGCATTTCGCAAAATCAATCTTAATAATATTCAGTTATTTTATTTTTTACAGTAAAAAATACACAGCAATAAAACTTCTAAAAAAACGTTTTCCAAAATAAATTCTGCGAAGCGTTCATGTTCCTTTTGAAATAATGCCTTATAAATGATTATTCAATAGACAAATGATTAGAGCTGGAGAGAAAATAGATATATCTTTCTGTTGTGTTGCAAACGAAAATCGCACTTAATGAATGATCTATCAATATTTTATTTTCTAAGAAAGAAGTATATTACACCGACTGGGTGCAAAGTAAGCTTATTTCCCTTGATATGTACTTCGGTCTTTAGTTAATTTTCCATGTCTGTGGATTCTATACGAATGCAATATGTTTCTGTTTTTAGAGGAAATCTTGTTAGTATAAATTTATCTCCTTTAAAAGCATCAACAACCTATAGCCTCATTAAACTATTCATGCGTATCCTGCAACCATAAAATATACGTTTTAACTTCACATCCCTTTCTTAAAGGAATTTTAAAAACAGGTGCTATGGCTAAATGTGTTTCCTGGATATAGATTAAACAAAAATGCATAATGTATTACTAATAGAGTTAGTTATTACTAATACTAAATAAGAAGTTTCTTATTTCCAAAAACACTTTTTTTGTTTACACATAAATACTTTCGCTTAAAGCTAAGTGATCAAAAGTAACTGAAACTAAGGAACTCAAAATTTGTCAAAAGCTTGAAGGTAGATTTTATTTCAAAACCTTCTCTTAAAATTCCGTAATTTCACAACCGTTAATTAGGAACTAATTAAAATCTAGTTTCTTAATTTACTAAACCGAAACTGAGACTATTTTCATCTTGCCGAAAATCACTCTTTACAGATTAAAAAACAAGTTACAGTTTCAATGGAAAAAAAAAAAAACTAAAGAAAATTTTATCTAATTAACTAACTTTCTGATACGTAGACTAGTTAACCATCGTCTCCCATTTTAATTTAAAATGAGAGCAAATTTTTCCCTTCACTTGCACAACTCGTTTTCGCTGTTTTGAGAAAATCAGACAGAAAATTAAAAATGTATTGATATGTGTTTTTCCTCCCGGAATTTGCTAATTCTGTTACGTATTTTTTGCATTTGGGCATCTTCACTGTGAATGCAATGTTTATATTCAAAACTACTTTGATGTTTTTACTGACAGGAATCTTTTCTGATTTTAAATATACATTTTTGCTTTTTAATATAAGAAATTGTATTACGTACTGTCAAGGCAAAGATGGTACGAATGAGACGAATATTAAATTTTCTAAAATTCAAATCTGTACAGTTTCTCGAACCTCTTTAAAGTTTCGAATTTGGAAACACCAAAATCCTTCAAGTTATAATAATAATAAGAAGAAAAAAGGAAAAAGAAACTTTTACTTGAAAATAAGCGTTTTTAATTGAAGCAAAATTTCAAATTTGCCCTTCATGGACTTTATGTTCTTTTAATCGATATCTCATCAGTTATTTATTACAAGTTGTTTTGAACGTATTTTACAAAACAAAAACACATAAAGAAAAATTAAACTTATATTTTACGATTTTTCTTGAAATAATTCCAGAGTTGAAATAAAAGATTCACAGCTTTCGAATATAAGTTTGTAATTTGTGTTTACGTTTACCAACTGAATGGCAATAAGTTTAATTATATATATATATATATATATATACACCGAAATTCAGTAAGAAAAATATTTAACAGCTGGAAATATTTTAATCATCATTTTTAAAGTTTACGGTCTTTACACTGCATTTTCTCAGTTTGCATTTTTTCGATAAATCCTTTTAGTCAAAGTTCTAAAACTTGCACAGATATGCGATGATGAAGATATAATTAAAAAATCCATAGGAGATAGAGAATCCACAAGAAGAAAGAATAAATAAATGTCTTAAAGTAATTTAAAATACATGCGAAGAAAGCGATAGGTCAAAGAAATGAATGAACAGGTTTCAAATTTTCCTAAACGTTTTTTTAATTGCGCTTCTGACTTTCAATTACGTTTGCTATACTCTTTCTTTTTACATATCAAGTGATAACCATATAACAATCAGTACGTAGGGTTTTGAATTTATCTCCTTTTTCTTTCCCAACTGCTTACATAATACAATAGCTTTAAAATGGCTTAAAGATGTTGTTTTTGTTGTTTTTACTATTTTTTAAAAAATTATTGACAGTATATAATAGTTTTTAATTTACTACGAATTTTGTTTTACCGCTACTTCTAGGTTTTACATTATTATGTATTTACTTTTTTGCATTTCAAATTCGATGTATTGTACCATTTTATTTTGTATTAACTTATAGAGTCAATGTGTTTTGAGGAACATAAAATGTAGACTCTACCGAAGACAAAGTAGCGAATTCTCACAATATCTTGAAAAACAGATGACTGCCGACGAAGGTTATAACAAGCTTTTAATTTTAACTAACTGAACAGAATACGCACTCACTCGGTGCTCACTACTTAACCACCACTTATGGTTAAGTAACTTAAACACAAAATAGGATGTAAAATCACAATGATTTAAATTTTAGCTACACGACTGGCTTCTACTTCAATCTAAATCCGCTTTATCGGCTGTACACAGCAAATCCGAGTCTAGAATATGATTAGAAATTAAAGAAAGTGGTTAGCATAAAATATTCAGCTAGAGAGCTACTTGCAAACACGCGACATAAACTCGTAACTAACTCATACTGCGCAAGGGTTAAATCGTGCTAGTTAGATATTATTTCCGTACTCGTCTAGGTTTGCATATACGTTATTTAAATTTGCCTTCTGGCAGGAAATTGAAATCAGAACGGAAAGGAAAGTTTCTTAAAATACCAAAAAAATAATTGATTAGTACAAAATAAGGTCTTTACAGACTAGCACAGATTCTTCTAACGTTCTGTCTTTTCAATTCTAATTGTTCTAGATGCACATGATATATCATAGAAATGCGCAAATTAAATTATTACAAAAGAAAAGCAGCTCAGTTAAGAAACAAAGCACTTAGAGGGCAGACTGTAGTTGTACCTGCTTCCATCTTGTTAAATAACTGCCTTCTGACCCGTTAGCTTGTAGAGACATTAGGTTAATTACAAGCAGGAGAGATGAAAAATACGCATTGCCTTCGCCGGGGATCGAACCACGGACCTCTGAAACACCGGCTCAGTGTGCTGACCATTACACCACGAAGGCACGCTAAGAATGTGGGAGATATACCTTATAAGCTATTTGTATTTAATTTTAGCGTTTATACTTTCCTTTCGTAGATACAGTTCCTTAAGTTAGACACTATTATTTTAGACTTCAGATAAGTTTTTACAAATTAAGTAATGGTTACTAGATTGTAAACGGCAATTAGCAGAAATGTTTTTGTTGACATTACTTTTAGTTATCCAATAAAATTTACCAATACAAGTTTTTGCTCTTAGTGTAGAGATCATTATAATTTTGGAGCAGGTAACATGAAAAATCAACCGTGACCTGCCGAGATTCAAAGCACGGATATTCCAGTTTGTTAAACGGGTGTGCTAAAATTTTACACCCCAAAAGACTTCAAGGAAGAATACGATAAATAACTGCATTTATCAATGCAATTATTTGTTCAGCTTTAAAATTCTTTAAAGATGAAATCGCCCGCACTACTATAAGATACTATCCAGGGTTTTAATGGTGTTAAATAAGCAGAATACGAAGGTAGATCCCATAATCAGTGCACATCTATGAATGCATATAATTTACATATTTATATAGACATTGATATTACGATAAATCATAGTTATTAAAAAAGTGTCTACCAAAGGCCAAGTAGTTAAAACATCTAAACAAAGGCAAATGGTCCTAGTTTCCCTTCTTAGACACTGAATGGGCTGGCTACATGGCTTCACCCCCCATACGAATAGGAGCGAATTTTCTTAGAAAGCGTTTATGCAGTCATAGAGCAACTGGTGTCCGAGATCTCTATATTAATTAACTAATTATCAATAAAGGAAATGTGACACATAAATTTATGATGAAAATGTTCTGTTGTAAATCTTTCTACAGTTTTATGCTGTTAATGTAATAATGCATTATTGGCATAAAGTATTTCAAACTATATTTGATAACTTATTTATAATTCTCAGTATTTTTTTACGACGAACTCAAATGATAAAATGTTACTACTCTAAATCTATTAATGGTATTACTGGAAAGCTGCAAATGAAAAATAAGAGAACATTTAATGTGAACCTCTAAAATTTTACTACTGGAAAGCTGCAAAATCTATTACACTTGAATTAACCGTCGGAAAGTACAAAGAATTTCTTTGAACGGTTCTTAGAAGATCCCCCTCTTTTTAGAAATTTCGAAATACTGGCAGAAACAGTATCTGCACTCCAGGTCTTTGTTTCCAAGATAAAGTGCTTCCAGATTACTTATCTTACTACTATTCCAACTCATTTCAGGCTTTTCTTTTTTAAATAAGAAACGCCTGCAAAGAATAGACACTATCTCGGGGACAATTCTCGGATTATTTTTCTCTGGCTGTAATAAAATCCGATCCTCCTTCACGTTCGCCATTGTGACCTTAAATTTAGCATTACGTCTTCAGTGATATATATGATCGCCATTGGCCAATTTAGAAGTACTTTGTAGTGTTGTTTGAATAATTATTAAAAGCAGAATGCAAAAGAAGTAGAAGTTATGCAAAAGAGGCCGAAGGAAATTAGTTTGCAGTTTTATCTTTAAACATGTCTGACAACTGGGTTCAGTCATTTTCTTTAATTTAGGAGGTTTATTGAAGTAGGTCTTATAACGTATTGTTTTAGGGTACTCAGGTTTATTTTTCCCAAAATTTGTTCGCAGTTTATTTCAGTATTTGAGAAATGAGAACATTTATTCTTTCATATGATATTTCCGTTTTTCTTTCATATGATATTTCCATTTTTTTCATACGATATTTCCGTTTTCATTAACTATAGGACGTCTCAATTTTTAAACTAAAATACCTCTATTTGCATGAAGTAAATTATGCATGAATAGCTGTGATAGGAAAAATTCAAATTAATATTATCTACTATTTCACATTAAAATCTTTTACTATTTGAAATTATTATTCTTGATATGAAAACACATTATCCTGATTGGCATGCAAGTTATTAGAAAATACTCTTTTAATCTAACAAAAAAAAACTTTTAACGTGATGCAATTAAAATTAGTAAATGCATAAAACTACAGCCTAAATTACGTTCTTAATATAAAATTTTGCTTTGAATTATTCAAATTATGGCAAAACGCTTGTGGACGTTCTGCCTAAAGAAGAGCGATGCCTTCGTTGAGGACGTTTTAAGGAAAACTGCCTCTTATTTCCATAACACGTTGGGTGAAACATCGAAAATTTATATGCAGCAAGCCCTTTGATCGGGATGTAAAGTACTTGTGTTCAGGTGTTAGGATTATTTGCATTGTAGCAAAGAACACAAAGGCTGTTAGTTGAAACGGAGATATCCCCTCGTGGAAAACGTGAATTTGCTAAGGTAAACTGGATGACTTTTAACATTACGCGTGAGAACAACCGGGAAAAGCTTCCTGCAGCCAACCCGTGCTTCAGGATTTGAACTCGTATCAAACTACGCGCGTTCAACAATCATGTCCCTCGTCCATTTACGGGTCACATAATGTGAAGTAATTTATAGTAAATTTGTCACAAATAATGTTTAGGCGTTCTCGAAATTTGTAAATTTCAAATCTCATTGAAGTTCAACCTAACTTTAAACTGAGCCTGCCTTTTCAGGAAATAAATTGATATGTAATCCGCTCATCCCTGAATTTCTCGGCGATATTAACCGCTGTCATTGGAAGGGATTATTTTTACATTTAAATGCATCACGATTTAACTAATATTTTTTTCCGGCCTGAAAATCATGTAATAATAATTTTGTCTGCTAGTTTCTATTATTCAACATGAAAGCGAATAAAACATCCTGACTTCTCCTGACTCACTGAATCTCCGTGTTGAAATGTAAATAAGGAAAGAAATAATATACAAAAGGTACATCTGCTTAAAACATAATAAGCAAATTATATATAAATAGTTGTTGAAATTTAGAAATAACATTTGAAAACCACATCGCATTCAAATTTACGTACATCTTACATACATCCGTTTCTTTCACATTCCTAGTTCCAAATTGCAGTTTCACTGATGCAAAAGAACTTCTTGCGAAAACTGGTGAAAACTCTCAGTGACAAAGATTACTTTTCCAAGATTTCTAAATCCCTCAGGTGCAAAACCATCCCCAGTACATGTGATAAAGGTAAGATTCCATAAATCACTGATACTGTACAATGGTCAAATCATCCCTTTGAAGGTCATACCAGATTCAATGTCTTTATGTACCTTATGTAGGAGAAAATATATCTATCCCCATAAGTCTTTTACACAAATGTAAACTTCTACCGCTAGTTTTGATAAAATGTACTCCAGTCACTGAGATTTTCAGAAACCAAATATCCGTAAAATACAGCGCACCTACATAATCCATCATTGGACAATCCATTATGCGGCCAGAAATGGGCTCTCCTTAGACATTTTCTACACCAGTTGCCTCCTCACGCAAAATGTTTCTCTTACCCCAAAGGCACAGTAACACACTTAATATCATGATGGTCCATCCGTCACTTGACGCGCAAGAAGTAAAAAGGAAACAGTGGGGAAAAGGACGACGAAATCCGATGGGCGGAGGTATATTCTTTGGGCCATTCATATTTGTAAAACAGCGGCATGAGTCAGGGAACAAGAGATGATATTTACAGTACCAATTTACAGCCTACAACAGTTGATTCTGAAGCAGAAAATCATTATTTAGTTGTTATTTCTTTCAATATATATCATAATTCATGTTTTGGCTGCAAGTAAATAAGAAAATAAACCAACTTATGTGAAACACAAAGGCTTTGCAAAAAAAATATGTAATCTAATTGGCAATCGCTTTTTGAAACACACAGTTTGTTTGACTGCTTTTGCATAATTAATGAATGCGTTAATTTTTTCTATTAAATAAAGGAAATGGAATTTGTTGGAAATTCGCTTCAACAGAAGAAAAGAAATTTGATATAAATCTTTTTTTTGTCATGCATGAATGCAAATATACGTTTGTGAATATACTAGGATATTAACAATGGTAATATGCCAACATTTACATTAACTTATTAATTTTTACAACATATTTTTCTATTTGATACCCTATATTAATTTACGAGTTACATCGCTCTCCATAAGATAATGCTATAATTAATTTCAGTGATCAAAGGTGTAAAAATGTGCTTTCATTTACACTTCAAGTACGTGTTTTACAATGGAAACGCTCGTATTACTAAGAAGGAATGCTTGAAATGAATTAAAGCAGTACCTCTTTAATGTATGACTTTATCTAGGAGTTGCTTGCCAAAGGAAAATTGTTATTAATAAAATAAATTGTTCTTCTATTAAAATCAGGCATTTACTGCTAAGTCAGACATGCATAAAGGAATTTATTATAGCGTTAAAAAATAATGTTGGGGGTGGTCCTTTAAATAACAAATGCACCACGAATAAAATGTAAAATTTTATTATGGTAATAAGAAAAATTTAAAATATATTACGGAAACGCATTTCAGTTAGATAAACTGAACGAATTTTAAACTAGAACAGAAAGCAAATGGAGCAAAACAGATCTCGAACACCCACAAGCGCCACTTAATCTCCTTTATTGCTACCTTTATAATTCTTTTTTACTTTTAGTTTATATAATGTAATGCAACGATATTCTTATTCCGTTATATCAATACAATATTTTAAAAAATCTACAAACTGAACTTCATCTCATTATGATAATACACTCATATTTAAAGAGACTAGTGAAAACAGCACAAGCTTAAATTTATTTAGCGAACACAAATTAATGCACTTGCTATGAATAAACAAGTGCCATATTTAACATTTCATTATAAGCACAATAATACGCTGAAGATCATGACCATGAAATTTCTATAAATTAAATAAAACTCATCTTTTTAAAATGCTTGAAAATGTGACATAATTTCCCAAAATTTTCTTTCTTAAAAGAAAACTGAAACAAATTACTTCACGAAGAAGTTCTAATAAATAGGATCTCCTCCTGTCTTTGTAATAGGGCGAACACCCTAAAATATCTGTAAATGTAGGCCTATATATATTATAAACAAAAATAAGAGTTTAAATTTTTTAGATAAAGATATACAGATAGCAAGTTGTGTATCTAAGCCAAGCCATGAATTTCATAAAGCATAAAACAATAGCCAAGCATTTAAAAAGTAGTAAGGAGTAATGTGAAGGATTTAAGGACATGTATACTTAGGTCACTCTTCATCTAAGAGATCTCAACGTACTTTCATTATTGGGGAGCGTCACGGCAGGGCTTAGGGATCGGCGCCTCTAATAACTCTTTTTGGCTGACTCTGAAATGCCTTACTTGCGTGAGAAGATTCATTTGTGCTAGGTTTGCGGAAGGTTTCGAAAAAGGTTCAAGAGCGGGTTTAGTACTTGATGGGAGAAAAAACGACGAACCAGCTAATACAGGATCAAAGTGAATCAATCTTAATTTAGAAAGAGTTTCCAGAGCTGTCTCAATCGTGTATGCATTTACGATCCAAGCCTATACAAATTTCAGTTCGAAATGATTCCTCTAAATGCACCGCACGCATTCTGACATTATGTTTTGTCATACAAAGAGTAGGATACACTTCGGCATATTGCTTACTTATTTAAAATGAGAGAAAAATTCAGACAGTTCTATAGATGGATTACATTTCGAACATACCTGCATTAAGCACACGAGGGTCACCTGACTGGGAAACAGATCCCTTTATAGAGGATTTTCGAAGTGCAAATATCTCGTATTCATGTTAGACAAAAGAAAAACCGAGAAATTCCCATATAGCCAGCCCATTCTCTGGAATTCGAACCACCTTGCACTAGTCTGAATTAGTTCAGGCACTAGAGGGCGTAAATAAAAAATTAATAAAATAACGAATTAAAGTTTTAGTAACATCATAAAGCGTTCATTTTACTGTAAAATTTCACTTGAGAACAACATCTGAAAGGACTATGAAATTTATAATATTAATTGAAATATTTTTCTTGTCATCAAAACATGTGAAAGGACTACGAAATTTACGATATTAATTCAAATATTTTTCTTACCATCCAAACTGCAATACATTTCTTCACCTATATTACCGTTTTACTAATTCGCTGCAAGCTTCGTCGCTTCAAATAAAATCTAAAGAAAATTTTAGTGGTGGATACGAATGGTGAAGTTAACGTAACTGCGTAAAATTCACTAATGTACAGAAACGACGGTTAAAATTTGCCTTTTTAATACACAGTTATTCTTTCCAAATAAATATTTACCTTATCTGACTTGAGTTTTAAAAGTGAGCGGCAGTTTAAATGTTTTTCTGATATATATACTCAATATTTGATATTAAAATTTGCCTAGTATTTCTAAAAGGTATGTATGTATAATCCTATTCAGATTATAATTTTTATACTATAACGTTTCAGAGTAATTTTATCAATCATCTACAAAAGAATTTAAACTTCAAACTGAATGTGACTCTTAACTTAAATCTCAGTTAAAATATACACTTTTTATTGTAGAAATATTGCTTCATTTTGAATTAAAATCACATAAAGTACATATTATCTCTGAGTTTCGCGTTTAATATTCCATTATTTCTTAGATAATAACCTAAATATACTAAGATGGTGACAAAAAACTGCCTTTTTAATGTGAATGAACTACAGGATTTTACTTGAGCACTTAAGATAATTACACAGAAACCTACTGCTATGTTTTGTTGGCCCGTTGTAGCTCTTAATCCTTTTATTTTTCTCGTGGTGCTCGACCAAGTGCCGGAAGTGCAAGTGCAATTGCTCGTAAATCTGACATACACGAGTTTCCGTAAAACTTTGACATTAAAAGGATACTTAGATTAAAAAAGTACCCTCTGAAAGAAATGCAATAATTTAGGGAGAGAAGCAACTTGCATAAAAGAATAAAAAATGGTAAGCATATCTAGCAAAATGATAATCAACAAAATTTGCGTTTCGAGAAAAGGAAAATGACTCCCGCTTTAGTGCAGATGATAATTAGGTCCATTTAGGATAATACGAAGCTAAATTATTTGCTTACATTAAAAGAAAACTAAGCAATCGAGGAGTTTAATTCTCAGTTATAAATGGGTTCTTTGCAGGCATATATAGGAAAGATGTATTATGGAGTATAAAAATTTCTAATAATAAAGAAATATTATGCCAGATATAATCATTAGTAAAATGCAGAAAGAATTACAAAATTTTATCGATAGTTGATTGCTAACATTTATTAAATTTATTAAAAATATTGCATTTATTTAATTTAATTTATTTATTAAAAAATAATGAAATTATGATGCTCTCTAAAACTTAATTTAATTGATCAGCAAAAATATTGCACCAAGTTTATCCATGTAATTTAGATTTTTATTTTTAAAATGCAGTTTTATACTATCAATGCTTAAATATAAGGAGGCAGTATTTATCATTTATCTTTTCTCGCGTGATGACGGACCTAAAATAGTTTATATAAGAATGCCAAAATGATCTCCAAGCATTAGTCGTTTCGTAGGTTAACAGACTGCAGCAGTTAGCAAAGTGAATAAGACAGTTGAGCAATGGTAACTCGATCGGGTTTGATTCCTGGCGAACTGATTGGCTGAATGAGGATTCTAGTGGCTTTACCCGCGCGTAAAGTAAGTGCCAGCCACTCTTCCTTTGGAAGATCAACCGGCTGACTTTTGAGTAGACTCTTTTGAGAGTAAACGCCTACGTCTAATAAACGTAGGGAGCGAACAGTGATTCTGATTCTCGTTCGCGACTCGTTTGGAGAGGAACATCTCATCTTGGCATTTCCTTTTTTTTTTGAATTTGTACTTTAACCTGTTTCTGCTGTTAAGGTACTATAGCAGGTTGGTGCTGAGAACTTCGGTTCTTGGCACTGTAAAAGGGCCTAACGTGTCTTGACGGCTACTTTCTTGGATTGTTACTGCTAGTAACGTTGCCGACTTTTGAACTCTGCTAGCATGGATTTTATCCGGAAATTGTTTGCTGACTATCAGAGGCTTAGGGAGCTTAGCAAAACCTCTGTCGTGACTGGAGAAGATTCCTTCGCCTACCGGATCCTCAACTCATGCTTAAAGTTCTTAGAAACGATTTTCCGCAACAAATCAAGCAATTTCCTGGACTTACGGACTCGGTAAACAACGACCACAGAAAAAATGCCGTGCAAGCTGTTTCCCCCAATACTGCTAGTGAGGACTACTAACAACTCGCTGGAAGACATGCATTATCAAGTACAACGCAACAAGCGTAAATTTCGTCCAATTTCCCCTCCAGTTCCAGTAATCGCAGCCAGCAACCACTTCTCTGCACTACAAGACGAAACTGAGGAGCCCACTCCTACCGATGATGAATTTCCCCCTCTGAAAAAGACTGTTTCTCGAAAAAGGATGTAAAGCAATAAGTCGAAAATTGCAAAATACATGGATGTACACCATTACCAAAGGAGTTAATTTCTATTCGTAACAAGGCATGTAAAACACAGAAAGACATCCCGACCCAACGGCTCGCCCCCGAAAAGTAGCCAAGCACAGCCATCACAAAGCCTGCCAATCAGGAGCCTGCACAAGATTTGCGTGAATCACATAATGATAACTTTGAATTTCCGAAGCAAAGCTCGACGCTTGATCCAGTCGTGATTAAAGACTCCACATTCACATGGAGTCAAATCACAAAAATTCTAGATGATGCAAAGCTTCAAAGCACAAATGAAAGCGAATAATGAGTTTCCCATCAAAGTTTTCACCATTACCGCTCATCGTAAAGTGACTGCCCTACTTGACAATAAAGCAATTAAGTACCTATCAACTATCTTGTGACAAGGACATTAAGGATGTAATAAGAAGCTTACCCAGTTCCACAAATACAGTAGAAATTCAGGAAGAGCTGATAACGCTCGGTTATCAGGTAAACAAAGTCATACAGCTTACTAGACGGAGAGGCGCGGAAATAGTCAGGATGGCGCTCTTTTTAGTCCTGCTAAAACGAACTGAAAAATCGAGGAAGATATTTAATCTGGAATTTCTGATGCGACTCATGATCACAGTCGAGAGATACTAGGGCAGACGGGAACCAACACAATGTTTCCGCTGCCAAACATTCTTCCATGCGCAGGCCAACTGCAAACACAGACCCCACTGTGTTAAATGCGGAGGTGAATATGAGTTTAGGGACTGTTTAAAACCTTCCTCGAAGCCCCCATGCTGTGCCAACTGTGGACAAAAACATACTGCAAGCTTCAAGGATTGTATGTACTATCTCAAAACGCGATCTGGCAAAGTAATCTCTGGGGTCACCTACGCAGATAGAGTTATATAGAACAGCACCATGCCCAAGCAAACCGTGATGTCTCCGGAAGTGACTATTTTAACACAGAAACTGAAGAAGCCAAGACCGTAATCAGTCAACTGGCGGTAGCTTTATCCATGTTAAAGGACATTAAGCAAACTCTTCGGTCTCTAAGACACAAGAAAATTCAACCAAAAACGTGACAGTAAATCATGGATGATCACGGAATCTCATGCTACGACCTCACACAGCCTAAGACTGGCGAACTTGCCTCATACAGAAACGACAAACTTCATCACCGTAGCGGCGGTGCTCTGATGTATGTGAAACGAAATCTGGATTCTTGCTTTATTTCTGCCGACACTTCTAGTGGTTACGAAGCCTTAAAAGTGTGTATTACTCTCCCTAGACTAAGACCCACTGTCTTCTGCACAATGTACAGCCCCCTGGAAATGTTATCAGTGAAACTCATATGGACACTCTTTTAAATTCTTCTATGCCAACAATTCTCGGTGGAAATATCAACGATAAGCACTCTGATTGGGGTTGCTATAACAGAAACGGTGAAGTCCTCCATCATTTCGTCACCAGTAAACCAGTATTTCTCAACATTCCTGATGAGCCTACTTATCGGCCGAATGAAAGCAATAGAAGGGATGACATTCTAGACTTCTTTATAGCCACTGTAAATATTCCCATGGCCATCTCTGTTTATAATGAACTCTCATCTGAACATGTTCCGGTCATAGCATATCCGGGTATCCAGAATAGAAAGGATCTTCCTACAATTAAAATCACGGCCTGGGATTTGTTCCATAACATCGTACCCAGCGCCAAGTTCAATATTGGCTGCTTAAACGTCAGAAGCAGATATCGATGTAGCAATTAGCAATCTCACGAATTTTGTTATGAAGTTCAGAGAGGAAACGTCCAGAACTGTTGACGGTAACCTCGAAAAAACACAAGCTTTGGCTCATATCAGACAGGTTATTAAATCTCGGAATAGGCTGCGCAAAGAGCTTAATAGGACATGGGACCTTTTAATTAAAGCCTTAATCAATAGGCTAAGCAGAAAAATCAAGACCCTTATTCAAGAACATAAAACGGCCAACTAGAACGATAAAATATCTAATATTAACTTTGACCCCAATTCTATACGGAAAAAAAATAAAAACTTGAGGAATCCTGGAATCCAAAAATTGGCTCCTCAAGGGTGCACAAGGATTGGTGTATTCAAACTTTGAGAAGGCGGATCTTTTTGCCAATCACCTTTCTGAACAATTGAAACCCAACACCCAGCCATCTAATCAGGAATCGGAGAATGAAATTGCGAATTTGTGGAAAAGTGGATTATGTCGCCGGCTCCTCTCAATACTCCCGAATTTGCTTCTCCACTGGAAACTAAAAGTATTATTAGATCGCTAAATCAGAAGAAAGCACCTGGAATAAATTGCATTAATAACAAATGTTGAGGAATCTACCTGACAGTTTTATTACTAAGATCCCCAGCATCCTTAATGCCTGTCAGCAAAATTCGTATTTTCCCAATGCATGGAAATTGTCTCTGTAAAATACTAGAAAAGGCCTGGTCTCTGTAAAATGCTAGAAAAAAATCATCTACAATCGCATTAAGGATTACAGCAATTGACAGCATAGACAGCAATGTTTAACAAGTCTTAGAATCCGTTCGCTAATAAAAGCAAATTTTACAGCTGGGTTCCACAAGTAAACTATAATTTAATCTTTATTTAAATTAAACTGAACAGGATATGCACACACTCGGTGCTCACAAACTAGCCACCAATTGTGGCTAAGTAACTTAAACACAAAATAGTATCTGCAATCGGAATGAATCAAATTTCAAATACACGACTGGCTCCTACTTCAACCGAAATCAGATTCATGGCTGCACACAGCAATAATCTAAAAGTAAGTGGCTAGCCCAAATATCTGCACACATGCGGCCTAAATCTCGCTCTAGGCCTTAACTTGTTCTCGGCGTAACTCGCTCTATTCGTAACTAACTATTCTACTACGAATTCTTCAATTCTACTACTTAAATACTATTTCCGAACTCACTGATATTTTGCACATACGTCGTTTATATTTGCATTCTGGCAGGAAATTGAAATCAGAAGTGAAAGGAAAAAATAATTAATTAGTACAAAATAAAGTCTTTGCAACTTGACCAGCGTAGTGTGGTCTCACAGAGGGAAACGTTTTCTTACTTGCCAGACACTTCGTGCTAAGGATGGTGTCCTTTTACACTGATGTGCAAAACTTAAGCAACAATGTAAATTTTAATCAGATAGCCATGAAATTGCAGAAAAGAGGTTCTTGAGATCAGTACAATGAACACGCAATTCAGTAGAAAGGTCATGCGTATGCAAGTGTCAGAAACAAAACGTCACAAGCGGCGTGAGAGCACGCAAAACACGTGCAGTCGAGAGCTCAGCTTAGGACTAAAATAAAAGGAAGGATGGAGGCGCAATTACAGACATTCCCTGCAAGTGCAAATGAGTTCTTTCGGGAAATATGGCTAGAAGAAATCCCCTGGATGACTTCACACGTGGAAGAATAATCAGGAAGCTGTAAGAGAGCAGTAGTGTGACAAGTGTAGCTGAAGAGTTCGGAATCAATAAAACTGTCTTTTCGCGTGCTTGGAAAAGCCTTCCAAATCATAGGTACAGCTGTTGGAAAGGTTGGTGGTGCCCACTCCAAGAAAACAACTGCAGTGGATGACCGATATATCGTCCGGCAGGCGAAAAGAGCACGAAACCAGTTAGCAAGCGCCATGGCTCAGCAACTCTGTACAGCAACGGAGCGACAAGTGTCGAAGTTTACTGTGTCCAGACATCTTCACAAAGGTGGCCTATTCACCTGCCGTCCTAAACGCTACATTCCTTTGAAAGTTGGCCATTGGCGCCACCGTTTAGAGTGGTACAAGGAGCACGAAAACTGGACATCTCATCAATGAAGTCGTGTCCTCTTTAAGGATGAGAATCGTTTTAATGCCACAAGCGATTTTCAACGCCAGTTGATTTGGAGAGAGGTCGGGACACAGGTTTATTCTAGTAACATCATGGAAAGAGACCGTTAAGGTGGTCCTGGAGTTCTCGTCTCGGGAGGCATTATGCTGAACGGGAGGACACAGCTTCACGTTTTCAACAGATGTTCTGTAACCGGAGATCCCTATTGTCAGGAGGTGATCCTTCTCAATGTGCGTCTGTTCCAAGGTGTCATTGGAGCAGACTCCATTTTTATGGATGACAATGCAAGGCCACACCAGACTCCTCCCTTTCAGAAGCTATTGGAAAATGAAGATATCACTCGGGTGGATTGGAAAACGTATTCCCCTGGTTTAAATCTCATAGAACATGTGTGGGATACTTTGAGAAGACGCTTTTTGGTATGATCACATCCTGCTGGCAACACCCAACAACTCAAACAGATGCTGATTGAGGAATGGGCACTCCTACCGCAAGAAATACTGCACCAGGTGGTTCTGAGTATGCGGAGACGGTGCGAAGCAACCGTTGAAGTGAGGGGACGGCATATCCCATACTAAGGAACATCTGCTTGTTGTTCTTCCTCTTGTGCAGACAATCATGTCTGTAAGGTTTTAGTTAAACTAACCAAGTTTTATTTTAATTTAAATCTTTCTATCCCCTCTCTGTTTCAACTTCCCGTCAGAAGAAGCGCGCGTTTTCAGCTTATGCTAATTTGAAGTACAGCGAAGTACTATTTAAACCAGAGGTAGAAACCTCTCAATGTGAGAGAGCTTTAGTCTCAGATCACGGTCAGTCTGCTCGACGTTCGCCTGACCAGCTAGCAGTTAAAATTTATAAGCCATAGTGCTTGCTACGTGATTGCATATTGAAGCAATTTGAAGTGCGCTAGTATTAATATATCTTGCTACGCACCAGTTAGTGAGAGGCCAAACTCCGCGATTCGCTCTGCGAAGCAAAATTGAATTACATTTCTATTTTAGGTTTAGTATTTAATTTATTTGATTGTTAAGTTAGGCCCAAGTATGGTCTTTTACTTTCTGTATCTCTCCCGAGTTGGGAAGTGTGTAAATAATAGTGACTTAATAAAAGAGGATTTCAAATCCCTTTCAAGTGCAGTTATTCTCCAACTCAGCATCTACACAAGAACATAGCGTATTATCCGCTCACTGTTCCAGTTCAGGACTTGAGAAGAAGAACCTTGTAAGTAATTCACCATGTTTGCAAAGAGTATGCACAGAACACTCAGTCCTGATAGTGGCGCCCGAACAAAAAGAAGAGGATGGCCTCAACAACAAGAAGACGAACCTGAGATACCTGCTGTACCTGTCCAAAATCCTGAGATAGCATCTCCTGGCATTAAAGGATTTGGCTACATCGTACAAACCATGAGAGCAGCCATGAAGCCAGCGGCAAGTTTTGACGGCAAGACAGCCGTAATTAATTTCCTGGAAAAGCTAGACTCCCACTTCATGCTATATCCAGTTCACGAATTTCAGAAAGTCGCTCTTGCTACCAGCGCTTTGAAGGGCCAAGCGCTAAGTTGGTTCAAGTGCATTGGAAAGAATCTCTTGGGGGAACCAGGAAGCCCCACATATACGTATGAAAATTTCAAAAATTCCTTGGTGAAAGCATTTCCTGTAGTACGAGACCGAGCCAGACTGGAAGCTGAACTGTTTAGTCGATATCAAGAAAAAATAGAAGATTTGTCTAATTTTATTTTGAGAAAAATTCAAGTTTTCAAGCTTTTGTATGGAAGTCGCCCGGATCCTGAAATTATTCAAGTTATACTTCCTAGGCTACTGCCCCAAGTTCAAGATTTCATCGAGCTAAGAAACCCAACGACGTTAGACAGATTATTTGAGCTCGCAGTACAATTTGAAAGCCGAAGAACAGCCGACAACGAGCGACGACGCCAATTTGAGCGAAGAAGTCAGTGGAGTTCGCCAAGACCCCAGCAAAAGCAAAATCAAAGTTACGGGAATAAGGCGAAGCAATGGCCGAAGAAAGATGTGTCTCCTAAAGCGAGCGGCGAACGAAGGGAATTTAATAGAAGAACAAGCAAAGATTCCGAGGGCAACCAGAAGAAAAAGAATTTAAACTAAGAGGGATTTCTTCGAGGAAGGTGAAGAAGTCCGAAGCAGCGCAAAACCCTTCCAAAATCAATTTAAACACCGTGGTCGTTAAGAATTTGAGTTTGCCGAAGATTGAAGTTCTAATCAACAACATACCGGCGACAGCCCTCTTGGATACAGGAGCCCAAAGCAGCTTCGTATCGGAAAGATTCTTTAAGAAGCACTTTCGACGTTACAGAATTTTTAGTGCAAGAGACACGGATGTCATAGCGGCCCAAGGAGAAAAATGTAGCTGTTTAGGAAAAGTACCATTGTTCGTGCGTATCAACAACGAACAGGTAAGAATCCTGTTTTATATTGTGCGTAACCTGCAGACTTGTATTATTCTAGGTGTGGACTTTTTTAGTTTGGCAGAAGCAAAAATTGATTTCAAGGGGGGAGAACTAACATTAAATATGAAGCCAATTGAAGCGAAGAATGATAAGCCCCCGCAGCTGGACTTGGAACATTTACAAGCAGAGGAAAAAGAGAAAATCCAAGGTCTGGTAAGTCACTTTGCGAATTTATTTAGTGATGTACCAGGCTTTACGCAGGTGGTGAACCACGACATTGACACGGGGGACGCTCAGCCAGTTAGGCAAAAGCCATATAGATATGATAGGACAAAAGAGGAAATAATTGAACATCATATTAAAGAGATGTTAAAGAATAAAATCATCACGCCAATTTCTAGCAGTTATGCTAGCCCCGTTGTCCTGTGTAAGAAAAATAATGATTACCCGATTACGCACCCGAAGCGGTGGCGTTTTGCTATAGATTATCGCAAGTTAAATTCAGTTACAAAATATCCTGTATATCCGTTGCCGATAATTGAAGAAATTATTCGAAATATTTCGTCTACAAAATACATGACTACATTAGATCTCACGAGTGGCTATTTTCAGATTGGGGTAAAACCCGAGGACGTACACAAAACCGCGTTCATAACGAAATCTGGTACGTACGCATTTCTTAGAATGCCGTTCGGATTATCCGGCGCGCCGGCAACGTTCCAAAGATGTATGGACATCGTCTTAAGACCAGTCCTTGGTAAAAGCACTTTCATATATTTAGACGATATTATAATTACGAGTAGTACTCTAGAACAACACTTACAAGATTTAAGAAAAGTATTTTCATTGTTAAACGAAGCTGGTTTAAAGATAAATGCGTCTAAATGTAAATTTGCCGCAAAAGAGTTACGTTATTTAGGATTTAAAATTTCCCAAAAGGGAATCGAAACGGATCAGTCAAAAATAGTAGCCATTAGAAATTATCCTGTTCCTAAAACAGCGAAGAAATTATCGTCGTTTCTCGGGATGTGTTCATATTACCGGGCTTTCATTAAAGACTTTGCAAAAATAGCTGAGCCACTGCTCAAGTTGAAAAGAAAGAAAGCTAGGTTTTCGTGGTCAACAGAAGCCAACTTGGCGTTTCAAAAATTGAAAGACGCATTGACTCAAGCTCCCGTCTTAAAATTTCCAGAAGGGGATAAAGGATTAGAGATTTCAGCGGACGCGTCAGACTTCGCGATTGGCGCAGTGCTTTTCGAAAATGGTCAACCCGTCGCCTTTTTTAGTCGAACATTAAATGAAACCCAGAGAAACTATTCCGCAACGGAAAGAGAAACTCTCGCAGTGTTAGTTCTCTCGCAGTTACAGAAATTTCGTGTGTTCTTTGGAAGTTCTCCAGTAACCGTATATACCGACCACGCGGCGGTCACTAGACTCTATTCTGGAAAAAATTTATCACCCAGATTAATAAGGTGGGCTCTCAAATTACAGGAATATAACCTAATAATTAAACATACGCCGGAAAAAGAAAATGTTGTGGTAGATGCTTTAAGCAGAATTAACTTAGATGAAAATGGAAGTGTAATTAAGATAGCCATGCTAACATCCAAAGTATTAGATTCTCGTGAAACAGTAATAGCCGAACTCAAAAAAGATCCGGAGTTCAAAAATATATACAATTATTTGGCCGACCCTGAGAATTTCAGTCATCCGGATATTGTGCCGATAAGAAATAGGGCAGCAAATTATGAATTAATTGACGGACTATTATTCTATACGAAAACGACTAATGAGAATCATGAATATAGACCGGTTATCCCAGCTAGCATGAGATTGAATGTATTAGAAGAGTTGCATGATTGTGCCATTTCGGCTCATTTAGGTATAAGAAAAACTGTTCAAAG
>KK122267.1:153874-208689 GCA_000611955.2 Stegodyphus mimosarum
GAAGAATTTATAAGTGATATACAAAAGTTGATACGGGAAGCCACCGGTAACATAGAAATGGCCCAGAGGAAACAAAAATTATATTATGACCAAAAAAGAAGAGAGGTCAAGTACAATGTGGGAGATGAAGTGCTAAAAATTAAACATAACTTGTCAAATGCCGCAGAAGGAAAGGTGGGGAAATTCTTTCCCCGTTTTGAAGGCCCTTTTATAATAGAAAAAATTACAGGGGCAGTGGTTATATTAAAAAGAAATGATGGACAAACACTCAAAGCAAATGTCGATCAGCTAAAGCCTTTCTATAATCGCAACAGAATGCCAATATTTAAAGATTTTTTTCAGGATTGGAGGCAATCGACTAGCCAGGAAGATGTCCTTCAGCGAAAACAGCAGGAACCAGCTACAACGGCATCGAAAAGTCAGAAAAAGAAAGCTCCCCCTCAACAAAGTAGAAATAAGAACCAAAAATGTGGATTCAAAAGAAAGTCTCACGATGCAGGTGACCAGATCTACGAACGGACCTACGAGCATGCCAAGAGAAGAAAGCAGAATGGGCAAGGAAAGCCCAAGGTATTCAAAAGAACTGTGGAATCATCGGACAGGTGCCTGAGAAGCAAGAAACGTCGATTGCAGTCTGAGAACCAACGTCCCGAATACAGCAGGAACCAGGACCAGCAACGAAGAAGGGCCCAGTCCACCAAACGTCCAGCGGAGGAACCTCCTCTTCAAGGGAAATTTCCGAGGATACAACGACGGAATTTCAAAAGGAAAAGAGATGAACAAGCTCCCAAAGAACAACAACCAAAGACGAGGAGACTGAACCAAGCTACAACTTACTCAACTTTCAAAGATTGGGCCAAGAAAAGGATGGATGATCACAATAAGATAAGTAGAATTTCGTATTCAAAAGTTTAGTTAATTTTTGAGTGTACTGCAAGTTGCAGGGTCGATTTTACCTACCTCAAGAGAGGTTGAGTTTTACGCCAAGTGGGCGATAAGTTCTCATATTGAACGAAAAATGTTTTTGTTTAAAAAAAAATTTTTCTAATTCTTAAAGACTTAAAATTACTTAATGTTTGTAAATAGATTAATTTTGTAAAAGCAATGAATTGCTGAAAAGAAAAATGTTAACTAAATGATTTTGTATGACGCTTTGTCGAAAGACTTGTAAAATGTCTAGAATGAAAAATCGGAAAATTGAAGAACACGATTTAGTCTGTGGACTATTAGTTCAATGTAAAGTGATATTTCAAGAAAGTACCTTGAGAAAGGAATAGGAAGCACTTGCTGTAAGCTTAGAAATTTGTATTTCATGACTGCTATGAAATTGTTAATGTGTTATAAAATGTAACAAATAATATTATGATAGCAATGCACGTTAAGTGCAATATCAATGTGAATGTTGTGTGTAAACTGCGAAATGTATGCATGAAAAGCTAAAGTTTGACTAATTTTAGAATGCAAGTGTTAATTAGGCTCTCCGCCAAATACACTTAAAGTGTTAGACATAAAGCTAGTGAGAACCTTAGGTTTAGCTGGTTATAGGGCGTTTTTTTCAGGTCTCGTATGTCAAGTTCTAACTAATGTTAGTCGATCGTAGGTGGAAGAGCTGAATACAGAAAACCCGCAATGGCGGTTTGCTTTGCATCCAACACCGGTGAGAGAGCATTGGGGGAAGAATTTAATTGTACTTGAATGATAATGTGTGTGTGCGAAATTACACGGGTAAGAATAAAGAATTGTACCCAGAAACTACTCTTATTATGTCATACTAAAATTATTTTCCTTCCAGATTTTGCTGGAAGGAGTAAGACTGATCAAAGACAAATGTTGAAGACTGTTGTTCAAGAAAATTGCTTCTGCAAGAAAAATCTTTCACAAACATATATTGCCTTGTAAGAGTTGGCCTAAGTTTAGAACAGTGAAAATTTCGACTATTTATTTAGAATTGCGAGATTCAACATGGTCCGTTTGGACCACAGTAGTTTAACTATCGCAATTCTGGCGGGAAGTATGTAAGGTTTTAGTTAAACTAACCAAGTTTTATTTTAATTTAAATCTTTCTATCTCCTCTCTGTTTCAACTTCCCGTCAGAAGAAGCGCGCATTTTCAGCTTATGCTAATTTGAAGTACAGCGAAGTACTATTTAAACCAGAGGTAGAAACCTTTCAATGTGAGAGAGCTTTAGTCTCAGATCACGGTCAGTCTGCTCGACGTTCGCCTGACCAGCTAGCAGTTTAAATTTATAAGCCATAGTGCTTGCTACGTGATTGCATATTGAAGCAATTTGAAGTGCGCTAGTATTAGTATATCTTGCTACGCACCAGTTAGTGAGAGGCCAAACTCCGCGATTTGCTCTGCGAAGCAAAATTGAATTACATTTCTATTTTAGGTTTAGTATTTAATTTATTTGATTGTTAAGTTAGGCCCAAGTGTGGTCTTTTACTTTCTGTATCTCTCCCGAGTTGGGAAGTGTGTAAATAATAGTGACTTAATAAAAGAGGATTTCAAATCCCTTTCAAGTGCAGTTATTCTCCAACTCAGCATCTACACAAGAACATAGCGTATTATCCGCTCACTGTTCCAGTTCAGGACTTGAGAAGAAAAACCTTGTAAGTAATTCACCATTGTTTGCAAAGAGTATGTACAGAACACTCAGTCCTGATATGTCTAATGATACTATGAGTTCAGTAAAGCCCTTTTTTTGTTTGATTCCATACTGTAAGCATTCTATTCATTTTTGAGAAACTAAGCTTTCGTCATCATTTAAGTACAAAATTCTGTCTCTCATTTCTAAATTTCATGTCTCTCAGATGATTTCTCGTGGAGTTATGGCAAAAAGAACACCTGTTGCTTAAGTTTTACACACCAGTGTAAATGAATAATCCATATTCTGATGGCCTCAGAAATTTTTCTGTATGGGTAGATTTCACACGAGTTAACAGAATGACTATATTGAACACAAATCCAACTTTCTTATATGACAGCTCTGTCTTTAAGAAAACACTACGGTAGAATTGCGAAGTCAGTTTTAACCACCGCCAACTGAATTCTCATATTTAGTATTATTTCTTCTTAGCCTTTCCATTTAGAAACAAAACCCTTATTCTCAACATGTAGTCTTTTTCTTCCATATTTATTTTATAAATTGTGTAGTAATCAGTGTGTAAACCTCTTTATATTGTTGCGTGTGTACGAGTTCGTTATGTATTGAATGCACAAGTCGTTAAAAGGTTAAAAATTAATTTTTTTCACAAGAAACAAATCAAAATGCTGAAATATTTCTTCAAAGATATTAGTACAATATCACAATATCTCAAAGATTAAACAGAATTCACTTCAAAACAGATAAAGCTAATCCAATCCCACAGCGCTACAATCAATTACAGCATTAAGTAAACAAACAGCAGTTCGCTTTAAACAGCTACAATTCAGATGAGGTGTTTCAATTCGGCTTTTATAAGCTTTTTAATTATCGCTAGAACAATCTCGATTTTTCTAGATTTTTTCTGGATGGCAACAGTAATTACGAGATATTTATTTATTAAATATTAAATGCACGCGCTCTTTCATTTTTAGTTTTCCGACGTAGCTTTCTCTTCAAAAATCGTCTTAATTGTACGGGAAAATAAAGCAATTTTAATTACAATTCTAAATAAATAGCCAAATAAATATGAAATCCATAACAATATTAATTTCATGTTTGTACAAAATACTGTTTATCTTTAAACGTATTCCTAACAGATATATAATGAGCTATTTACATTTCACAGGAGCTAAGTATTTTGTAAAGCTATAAAATGTTTGTGTTTGCATTTCGTCATTTTTTCTTCCCAAAGTAGATATAACTCCTAATCTGAGGATCGGCCAATCAATGGCCGAAAGGTAAAGTCGCTGAACACTGGTATTTCAACTTGGATTCGAATCCCAACCAGCTGCTTGGCTGTTGGGCGTTTTCGTAGTTTCTCCATGTTCAACGTGAATACGAACCATTTTTACTTAGAAAGATCTCCACGAATATATTCCTTTCCTTAGACAGACAGCCTTCGTGAGCTTTGAAATAATCAAATATACCAAACTCTACTCAGACGAGTAAGCGAAAGACTCCATTATAGTATCAGTTCTTCTGTACTAAATGCACATCTCGATCATTCCTTCAAGTAAATAACAGTAAACATGTTTTTAATTAACAATAACAGTAAATTTCGTCTTACAGCTATAAAGAAGTTAAAATTTTGATGTTTCTTATTTTTAAATTTACGGCTTCTTCTTCTTCTTTTTCAGTTTACGTTTGAAAATATCACATTGAAAACAATTCTCAACGCTTTGTAACTCAGACCTACATCCTAACTAGATACCTTCATGCACTGAGAAAACGTCGTTTCTCTCCTAACACTGCGTTTTCTGTTGTCTTAAACACAACGGTGTTATGCTACTTAAAATCTCAATCATTCACCACAGCTAAAATTTCCTTCAAATTTCAGCGGTAACAATATACGTAATTAATTTGTTTGGCTCCTTAAATATGAATGAGATAGAATACTAAACAGTTGACATATACAACATGCATTTCTTTGAAGACAGCTGAAAAGGAAAGCAATCAGTGATATTTTAAAATTCCTGTTAGTCAGCTTAGAGGAATTATGTTTCTCCCCTCGTAATGTTTTTAACAGCACAAAAATAAGTGCTTTTAGGTATTCCCAAGCCATCGATTTTCAAGTACTTACACTCACAAGCATTGTCTTTTATTACATCTGCGACTATAAAAAAATAACTTTCATTCGCCAAATCCAGACTTCTCTTGCTTTGATAAATACCTTCGTGGCTTAGACACTAAATCGGCTTTACCTTCTATTGTGGTACACAAAGGAACGTGCTTTGTAGAAGGGGGGAACAGAGAGGGAAAATATAATCCTTCATCCCCCCCGATCGATCAAAAAATAGTGAAAGCGCCGCAAAATCTTTCAAAATTCGGCATTTGCCTGACGCTGTACTGCATCGGAAATTGAACGTTTCATTTCTTGTATAAATCTTTTTCCAGTATGAAAGCATCTTGCGTTTTATTTACTTTTTGTGCAAAGGTCTTTGACTGTGGTGGGCGTGGAATAATTTATACACTTTGTTACTCTTTTCGAATTACAAAATAATATTTTCTATTAAAAATGTTCATAATTATGAAGCTATTAAAATAAATTTGCATTACCATTAAAGGTAGGTTAGAATTAAGGAGTCATTGAGGAGTTGAAAACAGAAACAGACTAAATAATTTATTGTTTAAAAGAAAATATGTATTGCTAAACAAAATTGCAGATGAATCAGAAAATATTCAGTCAAATTCTTTTAAAGACCTTTCCTTTCTTTCTTACTTACTTACTTTAAATATGTTATTGAGTGTCAAACTGGAATCTGATACAACTCTTTTAACTGAAAGGGATTTATTGAATAAGGAGTGACCATTCTGAGCTTGTTCGCTTAATTTCTTTGTTGTTGTATGCCAGAAAGCTTGCTCACTTTTTTTCGTTCCTCTTAAACAAATTATACTTTAGGGGAAAATGTGTCATCTGAAAAACATGAACTATATGATGTCTGTAAATAAGAAAAACACGCTTTTCTAACTGAAACATCCTTCAACAACACATTTGACTCATTTTAAGCTTCTAGCATATTTATGGATAATTGCTATAAAGTATACATTTGCTTCTACATGCAGAAGTTAAAATACGTCATATAATTTAAACTGTTTTTATCAGTTCATTTTTTAAAATTTTATTCTCATTTTTGAAACTGCAAAGTATTAACGAAAAAATTCTTGAACAGTGTCATTATGTGAAAACAGAAAAGTGAATCTACCTCTTCAAAAGTTATTGTAACTAGATAACATTAATTCGCGACACAGTTACGATTTCAGTCACGCACACACATGTTCAAAGCTATCTCCATCATCATCTGCCGTCACATAAAGAAATATGCAGACCAGGGACCAAGTAACAAAGCCGATAAATAAGTTGTTCTTCGTAGGTTTCTGTTCCTGGTGGTTGTATTGGTATCTCGAGTATTCATGGTTTTTCTTACACGTAAAATAAACACGAACCAGCTTTCCTTAGACGTTCCTCCAAGAAGGCAGTCCTTTCTCTAGGCAGATACCCAAAGTGTCCTTTACCGCTGTAAGGTTTTAGTTAAACTAACCAAGTTTTATTTTAATTTAAATCTTTTCTATCTCCTCTCTGTTTCAACTTCCTGTCAGAAGAAGCGCGCGGTTTCAGCTTATGCTAATTTTGAAGTACAGCCAAGTACTATTTAAGCCAGAGGTAGAAACCTCTAGGTGTGAGAGAGCTTAGCCTCAGATCACGGATACTCTGCTCAACGTTCGTCTAACCAGCTAGCAGTTTAAATTTATAAGCCATAGTACTTACTACGTGATAGCATTGTAAAACATTTTGAAGTGCGTTAGTATTAGTATATCTTGCTACGCACCCTTTTAGGTAGAGGCCAACTTCCGCGAATCGCTCTGCGAAGCAAAGCTTAATTTAATTTCTATTTAGGTATTTATTTTAAATTTATTTGATTGTTAAGTTCGACCCAAGTGTGGTCTTTTACGTTCTGTATCTATGATTTAATAAAGAGGATTTTAAATCCCTTCACGTGCAGTTATTATCCAGCCCAGCAGTTACATCAGAACAAAGCTTACATCTAATCAGCTCACTGTTCCAGGTCAGGACTGAAAACTTGAGGTTAAGAACCCTTTACAGAATTTACCATGTTCTCCAAAAACACACACAGAATGCTCAGTCCTCATACCGCAACCAAATAATCATCATAATGCAGTTCGCTAAGCAAATTTCATGCCTTAATAATTATATATTGTGCATGCACCCAATTAGATGATAAAAAACAAGAAAATTACTTTCCTAATGCAAATTAGACGAAAATTTTTGTTCAGTTTAAGGTATAAGAGGTTGCATATGAGACTGTGATTTGTAAATTGAGGGTTTCTTTAATTGTAAATTGAGGGGGTTTTTTACTCAAAAATAAAATATTTATTTCATATATAATGGATTAAACGCTTTGGAAATTATAGTACTGTCATCTTAGTTATTTACTTTCCAAATGGACAATCGATTGTGGCGTGTTCGAAATTTGAAGTATGCTTCAAGTATGCAATGATAATGAAAATATAACTCCTTTGTCGTTATTTTCGGAAGTTCAGGCCTTAAGTTAGCCTTAAAAATCCAGAACAAAACCATTATACATTCTTCTCTAAAAAATATGCAGATATATAAATTTTATTTGTAAGTTTTATTTTTCTGAACCTGTGATATATATTTTCTTCATTATATGTAATTTTCTTTAATTCAGTAGGGAAAATGTGATACATTAGAATGAATGCTTTAACAAAAGGCTTATGTCATCATTTAAATAAAATACTTTACAATAAAAGTCAAACCTTTCCTCATACTTTTTTATTAGATGTCTTCATGCGCTTCTCATATTCATTACCTTACAAAGCAAATTTAAAATAGCCATTAAAATAATGTTCCCGTTGCTTAATGAAATCGCTCACTGGCGAAATGGACATCAATTGAAATATCTGTTTTGTTTCTTGCTAAATTTGTAACCAGTTTCATCCGTCACATTCTGACTTTTTGCATTAAAAGTTTGCAGTTATATTTAAATACATATTACCGTTAAAATATCACTATTATTCAAATCCTACTGCTAAAAACCACAAGTTTTTAATAAATATTTATTCGTTCATCTTCCTTTTAATCATATCTGTCTTTCAAATTTTAAATACTTTCATTTTTTTCTTTAGTTTTATTTCAATATTTGAACACAATTATACAAAAGTCTTAAAAATTTATCCTTCCATACAAACTTACTGCAGCAACAAAGGAGGTATTAGTTAAGCTGAAACGCATCTTCTTTGACAAGGGAGAAAATGACCGGTATAAAAAGTCCAAATATTGTTTTTGTTATTAGACTATGTGAGTAATTGTCTATTGGAAAATGTTTAATTGCTTTTCTTTCAAAAATAATAAACCATTCACATACATACAAATTTACATAAAAATTGAGCTGTCTCAAATACAGAATGAAAATTCCTGAATTTATAATATCGGAAATATCTTTCCTTTTCATTAAATTAATAGTCTGAAACAATTTGGTTTTTATCTAAAGAAACTTCTGACATATTTATCGTCAGAAGTTTCTTTAGATAAAAACCAAATTGTTTCAGACTTAAGATAACTAAAATGTTAAAACTGGTAAAAAAAATTCTCGCATTCATTATGTATGCCAGAGTACATCAGAATTAAATTAAACCACATGAGACCCAGTTATTTACTGCAAGAAATGAACATTTTTACGCACGTCGCCATGGAAGCGAATAATAATCTCACAGATTCCACTTGCATGTTTCACGGAGTAATTTCGTACCACTTCTTATATATGTAGAGAGGAGAATTTAAATAATATAATATTTTAAATTGTGGAGCATAATGTTAAACAAATTAATAATATTTCTACTGTCATTCAGACTTACAGCCATGATACATGTTAGCTTAGTTCCAAAATGTATAAAAAGTGTTATTAATAATGTATTTATTCATGCCATATTGGAAATAAATGAAAATTAGTACAGTATTTTAAATATCATACGTGGCTAAAAACAAATGCTATTTACTAATTACAATAAAATCCCATCACTGATGAGTGGGTAAAATTACTGGAAACTGGTAGCTCGTCCCGGATTTGTTTCTCAGAGAACCAGCTGGTTTGTATGAAGTTATGTGACTTTGACTAACTGCACCATAAAGGCAAAACCGTTTCGCTTTCTAAAGCGTGCTTTGCCATGCTTATTTAATCAATTTATTATATGGGGTACACATTTTTAAGTGCAAAATTCTCAGAATGCAGCTGAAAAAAAATTTAATTCAAAAACAGCGAAATTCGAAATGTAAAAGTGTTCTTCTAATAATTTATTTCGATGTAAAGCATGAATTCAATAGTTGTATTCTGTTATTAACATGTTTCTATATCGCGTGTATGTATACGTGCTGCATGTTCTTTGGTTTTTATTGAAAACCACAATATATAATCACACAGAATAGATCCATATACAGTTTCAGAATAAAATTTTATCAAGCCAGTATTCGCTCTCTAACAAATATGAGTTTAGTTAAGTGCAAGCAAAGAATAATATATTCGTAAACCTATTAATGTTGATGACCAGAGCATATGTAAAAATAAACATAAATTGCCCTTTTTTTATTTGCTGTTGAGCAGTTAAATTAATAGGATTCTAAGGTGTGTTATCTAAATAAGGAAGAGGAAACTCAATAAGCATAAAACACCTCTGGGCCACATGAAACTAATGTATGTTTTCTCTGCAATCTACTTTAGAAGCTTTGTTACAAATTTTATGCTATGCATGTTTACCAGAGCAGCTAATAGAATTCCTACGCTCTCCACAATCTGAATATACCACGCGCTGTATGGTCTACATTGAATTTTGTCCAGTCTTCTAATAGAATATTTACGTTTTATGCGCAGTTTTTACTCGTATTCATTTTTCTTTGCTTATGAAATTTATTTTGTAGTGCCAGTTTCTTGAAGATCTTTGAAAAACTCGCTCCGTAAATGTGAAAGTCACACCTGACGGATCACATGAAAAAAGAAAAAAATTAAAGCTGTCCGTAAACAAGAAGGAAATTTTAGGAGAGTCTGTATTAGGGCATCATTAATTGCCCAATTATGAATTGCACAATTTCACAGAAATCTAACTGAGAAGTTAAGGATGGTAATGAAGGTTGCCAAGCTGTTTAAACCGTTCAGGACCAACGCCGCGTAGGCACGACGCAGCGATTCCACTCTTAGCAGCCCAGCGTCACTTATATGCTGAGAGCTCCGATCAATATCTTCAGCCCAGCGTCGCGTATGCGTTAACTTGAAACGGAACGATTTTTAAAAATTTTTAAATACCAGTAGATGGTGCAAAATGGTAACGGTTTTCTCATCGGTTAAGTCATGTGGCTTTTGACCTTTATGTATAAGCATCAATTTCTGTTCTGAGCTTTTGATTTTGATAGATTTATTGGTATAAACCAACTAAGAATCACAGCTCCTTACGTTAAACGGACATCTGCGTATTTGCTTCTTTCGTTACGTGTTTCGTCTTTTTTGTTTTCTTCGTTTTTACTCTTTGTGTTTTTCGTTATTAGAATCTGTGGAAGTGCATCTAGCTCGATGTTTTCATGTTTTTGTTGTTGTTGTTGTTGTTAGCAGAATGTGGGAAAACGCATCTGGCTAATTACAACGGGTGTAACATAGTCAAATTTCCGTAATGGAAAACCTCAGACCAGTTGTCCTTTTTTATATTTATTTTAAAACTTAACATAGACTTTTCTTGGTTAATTGAAAAGTACCGTGACAGCATTATTACAGAAGGGGAAGACATCAGATTTAGCGATGCTTGATGCATCTTACTGGGGCGGCATATGCTTGAGAAAAAAAGCCGTCATTGTTCTATGTGTCGACCCTCGTTTTGAAGTATTCCACACACACCAGAATTATTAAATTGAAATTTAATTACCTACAGATAATTATCGCTTAATTTTCTTTCACATTTCGTAATTTTAATTTTATTTTCATGTGTATAGTATTTGTTTTCTTGCCTACAGTTATAATTTTATTATTTTGCATGTTGCATTTATTTCTATTAATGTGATATTTTTCATATTAATACATAGTAATAATTAGTATATTAAGTACGTAATACTATTATAATGTATTAAGTATGCTGCGTGCGTACGGGTTCGCAATGGATTGAATGCTCAAGTCGATACAAAGTTGATAAAATTTATTCTTATCCCAAGAAATAAAACAAAATGCTGAAATTTCCTCGGAGTTATTCGTACAATACCACAATATCTCACAGTAGTTATATTTTAAACTACTAAAACGTTGAATAGAACTCAATTCAAAACACAGAAAAAGCTAATACGATCTCAAAATTACAGTCTGGACATAAACAGCAACAGCTCACTTAAAAAAACTAAACTGAGATTTTTCTCTCCAAGTTTTTAATCACGCACGAGAACATTCTGGTTATTATCTCGAGGTTTCTGGAAAGCCATTACAATTACGAGATATCTATTTATTAAAGGCGCGTGCTCCTGTATTTTTACATTTTCGGCGTAGCTTTCTCTTAAAAGTCGTCTCGCGCTGCATTGCACGGGGAAATGAAATAATTTTAATTACAATTCTACTAAAAATAGCTAAATAAATACAAAATCCGTAACAATATTAATACATAGTAAGAATTAGAATATTAAGTACGTAACTCCAAAAATTGAGATCATTATATTAAAATGCTGATTGATGAAATGTTTTGTAAAAGCAGGCTTAACAGCTTAAAATGCGTGGGCTGATGGCAATATTGCATTTCGGGGGGTTCGGTCCCCTGGCTGCCCTTCGTTCTTCGCGCGCTGGTCCTCAAGGGCTTAAAATAGAAGCTTATATTAGCTAAACAAAGTCAGCTCATAATTTGGTAATTTTTAATCGCATAAGAAAAATAACATCAAATACGAAAACCATTCATCCCTAGTTTTTGAAATATTTTCTTTAATTATTTTTATCATTATTTAGAGCTAGGTACCTATTTCTTTCATGTAAACAAATAATCTTTGTATACTGCATACAAAAACATAGGACTGTAAAATCCATGTTTAGGGAATAATATTCATATAGGACATTGACTGAACGATTATGTCAATTAAAATTTGCTTTGTACTGAGCGAATTCCCTAAAAGTAAGAAACCTGTCAAAAACGAACTAAAGATTTCAGTAAATAATAACAGTATATATTTATGTGAAATATTTTACTAATCTATGACGAAATTTTTCAATTTTTTTTAATCAATTTTACATTAACAGTATTCCAAGAAAATAAATCTGAAAGTAGGATCCTCTAAACTAAACTCAGTGGCGCAACAGCCCTAGGGAGCCAAGACTGCAGTGCCCCGAAATCTGCTTTCCTGACACACGGCACCGGGGTGTATGAGCATTTGCTCTGGACAAGTCGTCGGCTTGTCACAGGCCCCCCAGTGTTTGGTCCTCAAGCGAATTTGGTACTCATTTTAAAGACCCACTCAAGGGATGAGCCCGGTGATCGAGGCCGGGACCTGTGGTGCTGCTGCGCAACGCGCTAGCCACTACGCTACCGGGCCTCAGAAAGTAGGAACCTACGATTGCTTAATTGTATAAATAGTCCCAATATTATGTGCACGACTTTGATTTACGCTGATCATCAGAATAAACAACTGCGCATCAAAGCATCAATGAACGACTTTTGATATGCATCACGCGATTCAATTTCATATATAGCATGCTGGAGTCATTATCAGCTGATTTAAAAGAATGGTAATTCTAATGAAATAAGTGTTTTACAATTGTTCTTGTAGTCACTGGTGCATATTATTTCCTTCAAATCGCCTTCATTTATATTGTATAATATAATGTTTAAAATAAAATTTGAAATAAAATTTAGTTCATGTAAAATGGGTGACAAATAACGCTGTTGTTGAAAGTGATGTCTAAAAAGACATTACATCCTTGATATCTAAAAAAACATTATATTCCTTGATATAACATTATATGATATTTAGATAAAATTAAAAGTTTAAAATAAAGTGTACTTCATGCAAAATGTGTTACAAATGACATTATTATCGAAAATGATATGCACAAAAATGATCCATTACCAGTTGTTCAAGACCCACCATGAGTTTCATAACAAATGTGTTAACCAAAATGGCTCCTGAATAATCAGTTTGGGTTTTCTACAGTGCAAAATTCTGAGATACACTAATATGGTTTGCACAGGAAAACCCTCCTTCAACGAATGAATGAAGTATTCCAGTCCTCTCACAGAACTTTGTGAAGAATGCATTTTTCAACAAAATGCTTGAAAAAGCGAAGTACGAGTCAACATATTTTCTTACTGTCACACAAAATTTAAGACCATTTCTATCGATCTTAAAATATAGAAAAATTGCACCTCATATCATGTTCCCATCTCGGAAAGGTCATCCTTTTTGTTTTATTTTTTATTTATGAACGAGCTCATGAAAGGAAAAATAAATCCTATGAAATTCTAATATTCCAGATGCTACATGCCTCTCAAAGACAACTTGAAATGTTTCCTTGGTGTAGCATAAAATGAAAACTTAACGATTTGTTTGAAACTTTAGAGCCGGTTCCAAATGGAAAAAGCGAGGCTAAACGCAATCTTCTGCAGCTTGTAGCATTCTAAATGAAGAATACATATTTAAGACTTTTCTGGAAAATAATGACAGAATAAGGAATTTTATTCAGCCTCAGAACTTAAACCTTTAACCAGTGTAAGTGAATTACAAAAATGTCTAATTTTAGCAATACATTAAATTTAGTCTTCTGAAATAATTACTCTCTTCCCTTTTCATTGAAATTTAAAAATACTTATTATTATTAAATATATATATTATTATATATATTTAATATAATATATAATATTATTATATATTATTAAAAATACTTATTATTATTAAATATTCTATCTAACATAAGGGAAAGCTAATTAATTAATAACATTAAAGCTAATTATCAAGCGTCCTGCATTAATTTTTTGCGTACAAATCCACGATGCTACTTGGAAATAAAATAAAGAGCTCTCATCTAGCAGAAAACTGCATTTCTAATTGACGATGCCAACATATTCTTGTTTACTTTTCAATTATTTCATAATTTACGGCTATCTTTGTAAATAAATGATCAGTTTAAGGTTATGTTAAATAGAAATAAATTCTATGCAATTTTTGCAGTTATATAAGTAGTTTATTACAGTAAATCACTTGAGGAATATATATAAGTGAATGGATATAAATAGCTTTCTATGAGGTATTGTTTAATACTTAAGTCATAAATGGGAAAAACTTCTAATTAGCCACGCAGTCAGAGCATTTCAGATTGGAATTCAGGCCAGTTTTACAGATATGGGCTTCAGTGGGTTTATTCGCTCGGACGTTCTTGGGATAAGTAAACTTATTTTCTCGCTGCTTTCCGTATGAATTCATAGTGTAACTGGAAGCACACTCAACACGTATTCGGAAGGTCTGGAGTTCGAATCCCAGAGAACGACTGCAGATTTCTTCAGTTCCTGATTTCGAAAAATTCTATAAGGCTCTACAAATACGAACTAAATGATCATGGTGTAACTGAAAGCACCTCGACGCATATTAGGCAGATCTGGAGTTCGAATCTCAGCGAGGACAAGGAGGATTGTTTAAGTCTCATGAGAACGAAAAAATTCTAAATGAATCTGCAAGTGGCGCCCGAACTAAAAGACGGTATAGGATAATTCGTCACCACCAGGATTTGGCGACCAGGCTCCCTAATCCTCAGTCTCTCTTTAAATGGAGGTGTATATAAGGTGTTTGCTGCCTCCTTTCCGCATGCCTTCATGGTGTAACTGAAAGCACCTCGACGCATATTAGGCAGATCTGGAGTTCGAATCTCAGCGAGGACAAGGAGGATTGTTTAAGTCTCATGAGAACGAAAAAATTCTAAATGAATCTGCAAGTGGCGCCCGAACTAAAAGACGGTATAGGATAATTCGTCACCACCAGGGTTTGGCCTTTGTGTCCCCTCATCTACAGTTGCCCTTTAAAATAGGGAGTATATGAGGTATTTTTTCCCTCCTGTCCACATGCCTTCGTGGTGTAATTGGAAGCCCGTTCGACGCGTATTTGGGAGTTCGAATCGCGGCGAGGGCTCAGCGCATTTTTAATCTTTCAGCATTTGATTTTATATAGGAATTTCAAAGTAATTTTCATTATTGAAAACTAATTGATTATTTAATTCTGTATCATTTTCTATTTGATCTAATGACTGTTTCATCTTAGGCCTTTTTAATGATATATTTTTAGTAATTTTTAGGATTAGTTTCCTTTTGCATTCATATTAAATTTTGTGACACGAGAGGACGGAGACATGTCGGGAAAAGAAGTGAATTTAATGAGACTTTTTAATTAGCAGTTTGCACAGAATATGGAATTACTTTTTAACAGTTTAAAGTCTCAGTGAGTTCATTCGAACGAAACATATCTATCGTAACTCGTTGATCAACTAGGCTTAAAGCTTCAAAACACTTTTCCCTTAACAAGTTCTGTTTCCAAGCTTTAAGCAGAGGGGATTGACAAAATGTTTTCTTGTTTTTGTTTTGGTTTTATCCGTAGTATTTCCTATTTTTTTCTAGTTGAAATGCAATTTTTATTTTATTACTATTTTTTATTTAATTTTCATTTCACTAATTTAACCTGTTTCACGTAGATAATAGGTGACCTTCAAATATTAAGCGGCATTTTCTTTTTCGTTTTACGTTTTGCGTTCTTGAATTATTAATTTTATATTTTGCTGCCACATGGCCATAAAAATCTTGTCAAATTTAGATTTATTGCAAATAGTACAAGAAACTTCAAGAATTTTAATTATATTTTCACAAACCTGCTTAAACCAAAATGTAATTTAATTTTTGATAAAGCTAATTTTGATAAAAACTACTGTTGGATAATTAACAGCAACTTGAAAATAATTTTAAAAATTTTAAATCTAAAAGTTTACATTAATAACTGCTTTGAAAATCTCTATACGTCTCTCCCACTTAAAGAAGCCTATGAAACTCTTCTTGAGCTAGCAAATTATTTCCTTGAAATGCTTACTGTTCGCTATTTGCAAAAATGGAAAGATTATCTCTATTTTTCGATTTTCAATAACTTTATGAAGCATGCAAATATTATTTACCTACAAAAAATGATATTCCAATGGAAAGTTCTTATTCAACTTGCTCATATAACCTCTATTTGTTTTCTAAAGAATATAAATTTCTTAATTCCTTTCAGAAATTGAATTGAAAAAAATTATCACACTTTCAGATATAGTGATGATATTATTATATTCAACAATAATAATCTTACTGAAATTAGCAACATCTACCCAACTGTCTAAAACTTAACAAAACCAATAAAATCGATTACATTTTGATTATCTGGATCTCAGCATATATAATCTTAAAGAAATAAGACTATTTGAAAAAAAAAAGATAATTTAATATTTTTACAATTAGACCTCTAACTTCCATCACCAAGAATTTGTAGCTATGTAGTTAATACGACTTTTAAACATATTACCAGAATTAAAAATATTTGCAGAGAAATTGAACAAGAACAGCAGGAAAATACTCTTCTCCAAATATTTAGCAAGGAAATGAGATTCTAATTAACTTTATAAACTGCCTTCTAAAAATGCTGGAGTAGTCTACACACTATAAAATTTTTTAAAGTAATAAATTTCTTATCTGGAAGCCCAAACAGAAAAGGAACAAGAAGAAAATTTTAAATGATTTTATAGCTTATATATGTGTATATTTGTATTACCTTACATTTTTTTCTTGACGACGCTTTTAATAACAGGGAGGGGGGGTCTACTCTATTATAAACTATACTGAAAACAAAGTTTGCCAGTTTTGCGTTTTATTAAAAAATGGGGCTCTTAGTTTCAAAGACGTACTGCATCCCGATTACGTGAAGACTTTTATCTCTTATAAGCTGAATTTTTTCTTTTTCCTTAACTTTAAGCCAGTTTAATCTTCGCGTTTTAAGATTTTACAGTGAACATTATGTTTTAGAAAGTTTCTTCCGCCGTAATGTTGGAGTTGCCACTCAACCTCCTCATCGGTAGCATTTTTAGCTCCACCCAACATTTCGCACCCCCCACACACAAAGTTTAACATTACAGGATATTTTGAACACACGTAAAAATAATTTTCCTGCTGTTGGACACTTTGAACCTTATCATATACTTCTTTTCAAGAAGTTCAACTTTCTGCTTCTCCAAGAGTAGCCCTGAATTCAGCTTTCTTTTGCACGGAACAAAGTTTGATAAAAGGGGGTCATCTTTAGAATTCAGTAAGTTTACGTTCTTTTCAATATTTTTGTTTCTAATAGGTTTTCAGATTTTAGCTGATGAAATATCGGATTAGAATTTTATAATATTTATAGAAAATCTCTTCTGAAAAGTTTTCAGTTTTGCATAATGCAATGTTTTATTCATTTTTCTCTCTTTTTTTCCAAGCGTTTCGAATGCGTGCAGGGAAAATTCTTGATACAATTGAGATTCGATCTTTCGTTTTTAAATGAATTTTAATGTTTTAAATGAAAATATAATTGATTCATTTTTCGGTTCTTGATCTCAAATAATTTAAAAGAACGAAACATGTATTCGAAACATATTAATCGACTTTTATGAAACTTTAATTCATTTTCCCCTGGCGAGTTCTGAATTAGGGTTTCAGAAAAATGAGATTATTTTTTTTTATTTTTATATTTTTATATTCTTATAATTATTATATATTTCTTTTCCTTTTTCGCAATTTTATTTTCCGCGTTTATTCTAATGATGAATTCTTATATTAATTTCGGTTTGTTTTGATACAACGTTAGACCTTTTATCCACGGTTGCAATTCTTAATATTGTTTGGAAATTGCCTTGTTTTGATTCCTTTAGTTATTGTTTTAGTATAGTAAATTTCAGCTGTAATTCATGACCGTTGATTAATTAAAAAACTTAGCAAGACCTGATTCAAAAATAACATAACTATGATTTCTATAACATGCAGTTTAAGTTTAACAATCGCAGATTTGCTTTTCAAAGTTCTACATTTCAAATAAGAAAAATTAAAATTTTGTTCCAATAATCTCCTTAAATCTCTAAGTTTAGAAAAACGGAATTACAAATCCGTAAAACGTAG
This sequence comes from Stegodyphus mimosarum, assembly GCA_000611955.2. Classification (NCBI taxonomy): domain Eukaryota; kingdom Metazoa; phylum Arthropoda; class Arachnida; order Araneae; family Eresidae; genus Stegodyphus; species Stegodyphus mimosarum. The sequence goes on from KK122267.1 coordinate 171,717, forward strand.
TGATAATAAAACCAACTTCCAAATGCTGCGCAAAAATGTAATAAATGTGTGAAATATATGTAAATAACAAAGCTGTATTAAGTTAAAAAAATAATTTTATATTATTTACAAAATATATGGATTATATAAAATAAAACTACTCTAACAACAGAGTTTAAGATATTGTATGACAGCTTCAACCTATGATTTGAAACCCGATATTTTTCCAGTTGCTAATTTCATTCTGCCGTTTTTTCATTCAGAAACTGTGTTCTATCTAGAAACGTTTCCTACTTTATATTTAGTAGAAGCTGAAGCATTATATTCCTAATGGATATATGCTTTAGAATTCTGGCATGATTTTATCTTAGATCATTAGATTTAGTCTTATTTCATTTGCCAGTAGCAAGAAGCCGTTTGAAATTATGCATAATTATAGGCTATGCTTGATTTCTTGCAGCATTTATGATCTTATCTCAAGAAGCGAAACTAACTCCTGCGAAGTACAATTAATAGATCGGTATACATAGATCAAGAACCTTCCGGGTTATTTGAAACTCTTTACCTGCCGCGAGCTGGTGAAATCCATAATGTGAGCTCTTTCAGTCCCAGACAATTCCAATCATCTCGGTGGGAAAATAGTATTATTAATTTAGTCATTTTAGCTGCATTCGGGATCGAAATGGGACACACAGTGCAACTACTCTATTTGCGCTGCATCTGATGGGACTGTCGGCCACTTCAGTGACAGTAACGGCGCACACTGCTTTCCAGAATAAGAGTCATATCCGAAAGAAATTACTTGCTCAGATATTCCATGACGTATTCTAAGGTGAAGATTCATGTAAACTAATTCATTGTAATTTTCAAAGAGGCTCGAGCATTAAAAAATGTCCTACGAGGCTTTGAAAGACGTTCCAGTGAGATTTAGTCTAGTATTCTTTATCGAAGTATGCTATGAACTAACTTTTCACATTCACTTAGGAAGTACGATATCTCGCGCCTAATGAATAGCAGCCTTCAAGGTATGTTTTATTTTAGATATCTGCCATTATCGTATATACAAGGTGCCCCAAAGCTCTATTATTTAAACATTTAAGAAGCGAATTCAAGTATCTGATAAGATCCTTTAATATAATATAATATTTAATATAATTTAATAAGGCATAGAACTAAAAGCAGAAGTTTTGTGATCGGAGCTTTGTTTTCATAAATAAATTAATTGTCATGAAAATCTAGTTTTCAAACTAAGTTCACTTTTCCAAACAGAATAATTTTTAAGCTCAGGTAAGATCACTTATATCTAACTACAAGACTCTAAGGAAAAGCATATGATTAAGCATTTTTAGTGAAGTGCTGCACATTCAATTAAAATTTAATACCTTTCCATATGTTTTTTGTAACCATTTAATTCTCCTAGTATATAAATACTGCTATAGGCTCAAAATTTCAAAAACAATTTATGAATGCTGATTTTTATGTGTAAACTTTGAGCTAAACTGAGATAGATTAGAAAGGGTAATGAAATAAATCAAATGAACAATACGGAAGAACATTTCGATGAAATTCTATTCTGATCAATCACTGTGCATTACCAACCCCTCGGGTTGAAACAATGGTGTCTCCGCTCTAAATTTTGACATAAACACTAAAAGAAATCGGCACATATAATCTTAAGAAAAGAAATATACATAAAAACGTCATAAAGAATTGCAGATGTGCGCTGTATCTTTATGCTGTACGAAGAATGTCTGTTGGAAATACGATATCTCTTCAGATGTTTGAAATAATCAATACAACACCAAAGTTAAAGGAATGTAGAAAAAAAGTAACACTGAGGGCCCACATTATGAGATAATACTTATGTGTATTATCCTGACTTATTGGCGAAGCTTAGTCACTATTTATGCTGGCTTATGAGTACAACAGTATAAGGCTTATGATATTTCTTCATTATTCTCGAATTTTCTAACTCTGAAATTTATTGGTATAATTGATAAAAAGGGTATGGAAATTCTTAGTAAATAAGAAGGAATTTAAACATAGCTTGGAGTATCAACTCGCTTAATTTAGAGGAAAGTTAAGATTTTATCTTCTGATTGTAAAAGTACGCCATTAAGATTTTGCATGCCTTATAAACAGGTCATAGTCAATACCTTTCATAAAAAATTGAAAGTTGCATTATATCAGCCTTTTCGTTCAATAGCTTGAATTCTATATTGAAAAGATTTAAATATGTTCTTAGATCTGTAGTAATTTAAAAAACGTCGCTGAAGACAGATGATGCATTGTTCTATAAAGGTAACTGGAGTTCAAGATACGCTACAGATGCAAAATGAAGAATTTGCTGTCGTAGCTGGATTTAAATATTTCCATTTTATTTTGGTGGACACACATTTTTAAGCGTTTCCTAGCATCAAACAAAGTGGGAAAAATGTAATGCGCAGTTAGTCACAGTAGTATTTATAATAAAAATTTAGTTAATCAGATTGGCTGAGATTTCATCGCATTGCATGCATGACTACATAGCCGGATTAGTTTTTCGACATTAAAGTTTGCATGAATATATGTTTATAACAAAGAAAGAGGTGTACCATTCAAAAGTCATTTTATGTACGCAAGATTATCTGTAAAACTCATGGTGCCGAGATGTCCAAATTCCCCTCTGTGATATCGATCTGAAAGCGAGTCTAATGTGGAGTATGGCCTCCTTCTCATTGCAAGATAGGTCGCGCAGCGTGACGGCAGGTGAGGAGTCCCTGTAGCATTCGAGCCTACTCCTGGAGGATGGCAGTTTTCAAGACTGGCATGGTTCTGAGAGGGAGATGGCGAGATGAAACTGTTCTCTCAAGAGTATCCAAGACATGCTTCATGGGGTTAATTTCAGGAGGTCTCGCTGACCAATTAATACAACGAATATCCTCACTTTCGAAGTAATCGTCAACAGCTAATCCCTACGTGGACAGTCGTTGTCGGCCATTGATAGGAACCCAGGAACAACTGCGCCTCTATAACTCATAGAAGTCAGGCAGCCTTTGTCAAACACAGCAGGGGTATTCGGCCGTCCACCATAATGCCTGCCCAAACCATTACACCTCCACCAAAGTAATAATCATTTTCCCTGATGAAGGAAGGATAGTATCGCGTTCCAGGCTCTCTCCAGATACAGGTAGGCCAAGAATCAGAGTCCAGGCTGAATCTCGACTCATTTGTAAAAAGCACGGTACTCCGCTCGTCTGCTCAAAGCGCGTGTTGTTCTGCACCATGCTAAGCACGCTCTCTTGTGTACTGCAGTGAATGAGTCGCAAACAGTGGATTTTCCGGCATACAGCCCTATCTCATGAAGCCTACAGATAACTACAGAACACGAAACTCGGGTACCAGTGGTAGAATACCGCTCACGTCAGAGCTGTGAAGCTCGGGAATTTTGCGCCCAATAACGATCCCAATTCGTAGTTGCGGATCATGGTCTAGCTTGTCCCGATCTTCTCGATGTGAATCCAGTGTCCTGAAACTGTTTTAAAAAGTTACAGACGAAGTTGGGCGTTACAGTGAGCTTCGTATTCATCTGCGGTTGTGACTGGCGTGCCTCCAGTCTACTAATAATTCTTCATTTCATTCTGTCATTCCTACTTTCGTGGATACACATTTTATCTAATAGCTTACAAAATTTAATTTTTATTTATTTTCTAGTTTACAATTGGTGTCTGAACTCAAGCGATGACGTTGTGGGGTTTAACTCTGTAATCCTTAAGTTCTAGCTTCAAACCCCACGAACACTTTACAAGCGAATAATCGCTTAAGTGTAAACAGTACACGTGAGACTTGAGAAGGGTTTAAAATCTTTCCTTATTCAATTTGTTTACAATCAGTTCCGACTTGGAACTTTACAATAAAGCCGCCATTCGGGCTAGAACTTAAATACTAATAAATTGAACTAAAACTAAATTAACTAAAGCTCTTAATGAATATAGCCGAAGCTATCAAAATCTAACTAGTTGGCCCCTAAATATTAGTTAAATCGGCGAAGCCTAATAGGGCTTAAGATATGGCCGAGCGTAATAACAGCTAAGAGAGATGTAGCCAGAAGGCAAACGCGCGCTAGTCAGGAAATCAGACTCTCTCTCTCTTGAAGTCGATTAAGTCACGACTTAAATAGTACTCATTCTGATTTGCATTATCTGCGTTTCTGAATTCACATTCTGGCAGGAAATTGTAAGCTGAAATTAGAATAAGATAGGAAAGATACAAAACTTAAAATAACTGTTAATTAACATAAGGGAAGCCTTACAACGTACACATGACAATGTGATTATATTTGTATTTTGTTTACAAGTACTGGTCTTTGAAAATGTCGAACACCAATAGCTTACGTTCCAAATATGAAAGAAATTCAGGTTAATCTAAAGTATTATTATCCTTTACTTGCTTCCTTAAAATTTATCTAAGAAATGCTGCCTAGTTGTTGTAAGCCATTAAAAAAGTTAAAAAGTTGTTATTAATTAAATTTAAATTTAAATGGCTATGAAATGCCATATTGGATGTAACAAATATTTCTAAGCTGAAAACGCTGAACTTCATTTCGAGATGTATTTAAAAAACGAAGTACAAGAATACTATACTGCCTGGGTAGAGTTTTAAAATTAAGTGATGCATGCGCTGCTCCGAAACACTATTAAGTTGTGGAATTTATTATTGCTATATAACATAACCTTCGGGTTAAGTGTTAATGGCACTGCTTCAACAAGCTGAGTTATGACATTAATATTTCACACTTTTCATACAATCTATTATGTATAATGATTTCCTTCACCTTGACTATTGTTAAAAAGAAACTGACTTAAACGAATCAAAATAATACCTAAAGTGTAACAAAATTTTATTGGAAATAAGTGAAGAGATATGTACGGAATTTCGGAAATAACAGGCATCTCTCATCCTATAAAAGTAAAATCCTTCAGTAAAGCATAACAATTTTTGAAAAATGCAAATAAACTATATAATAAAAAATACAAATAAGCATACTACGCTAAATATGCGGAGGAATGAAAGAGCTTGTCCTTACGGTCTGTTTTTTTTTCAAACATTTACACAACAGCTTTGCTAAATCTTGACCAAAATCATAGCAACTGCTTCAGTTTGTTAGATGTTTATGATTAATTTGCAGAAACGTCTCCGTCATAGTAAGGATGTCAGTAATTTTTCATCCGTCTCCACACCCGTGGCCTTGAAACGGCATGATTAAATGTAATAACACTCATTAACCTGCATGATTTCATTGACTTTGCTTTAGATTAAATACAGCTACAGAAAAAACTTGCTTCCCAATACGAAATCAAAATATCAAAGACAACAGAAAATGCAAGATACACTTTCTATTACGCAAGTAGAATGACCCTGAAGTGCATGCTGTTGTCGTTAAGACACTCTGACTGATCCATATTATTTAAATTTTAAAATGCTATCATCCAAATATTTATAGTCACAACTTTTATTACACTCCTGAAGCGTAACCATGACGGTCCATGCAGTTTGCTTTGCTATCCTTTCATATCATACATGCTATTAACTACATATTTTAATTTCAGATCGATGTCGTCTGAAAAAATGTGCACGGCTGCAAAAAATGTGTCACAAAATTTTTTTTTTCTTAAAATTAAAGTATTATCTTATATCACAAAGCAAGCACTAAAGTCTGTTATTATACTTCAGAGTAAGTTAAATACATCTGTAAGCGAAGAATTCCATGAAAAATTATAATTCTATAAACAAATGGGGAAATATGTTATCTTGATTATACGTACCTCCACCAAATGACACGGCAAATTTTAAGCTTAACATTTGGCAAAGTTTCAAGTCATGTGTAAGCAAAAAACGTTTCGACTGTGCAGTTAAGAAGAGAGATGCTGCATTCTACGGGAATAAAGGAAGCCCAATACAATAGAAGTGGGAAGAATAGCAGTACTTAGGTTTGACCATAATACGAAATTGTCAAGACTTGCTAAATTCATAGAATGGGAGCGAAAAGCCTTCCAATGTCCATTGTGTCATCGATCATTGGCGGGTATATCTAGTCCCATTCCCTTTTAGACTTCCTTTTCGATGATTAATACTTTCTATAGCACAGAACCTCTAAGGAATGAATGAACATCTACTGGTGACCCTGATTTGTGAGTGACGGATATATTCCGCTACCATTTGCAGAAGAATATACGCTGCAGTTTAGAAAAACACTTTGTCCTTTCAAGATGAAAAATGCTAGTCCATAAATAGCTGACTTACATCTTGAATAACTGGGATTTAAGAAGAAAGGATTAACTAAATTACCACTGGCAGAGGTCTAATTATTCCTGATAATTGCTTTAACGGCGAAATTGTTTTACCTCTAGCTATATCGAATTGATTTTTTGCGCTGTTATTATTTCTTTGTTTTTCTTCAGTCAGATGTTTTGTGTTCGTTGTAAAGCCCCAATAAAACCCTAAGATTAACCGCATTGTTGTTCAGGTTGCTAAAAGGTAGAGAGCAAATAAAGGCATTTGATCTCAAAGTGAAAAGTTTCATTTCCATCTAAGCAGACATGTTAACAGTTGCTGCAATGAATATTCAACAAGGAGGAATTGCTTTTTCAGAGGAACATTATTTCTCGTAATATATTCTTATATACACAGAATAGATTTTTCTTCTAAATTTAGAATTAAAAATGTCAAGTATAGCAATTAGTCCCCCTTATTTCTCAAAATATACAAAATATACACGTGTGAAGTTTTCTGTATAGTACTTGTGCAACAAACAGTACGTGTCTCTTCATGAATTTATGCTTGCATTCATTTACACCAAACTGGCGAAGAGAAGCTCACCTGCATTTGAATTTACTGCATTTGAAGAATAAGCTTGCGAAATAATGAAGCGCATTGCTTTTCTCGTAATACGCTTCTTTCTGTAAAAATTAATTACAATGTCTCTTTTTCTAAGAGAAGGCAGAAAAAACATTTCGTCTTAAAATTTGATATTATTCAAACAAAATTCGTAACATGAAACTAAACATTTTATAATATATTTTTACTTTTTAAGAGTATAAAAGAAGAAAAAAAGTTTAACATTTTAGAATATTTCAGTATATTTTTTATTACAGAATTAACAATATGGCTCTTGGTGATTAGATGAAAACCTGACATAGTGATATTCATGAAGCTTTCACAACATTGATTCGCAGCATCACTATTGCATCATAACACTGAAAAGGGAACGTTGTTTCTAATATGTTATTATGAAATTAAAACTACAAGATGATTTGAAAGAACGAAATATTTTAAAAATGGAATTCGGTGTCTTTTCAGTTAATATTATTTCACTTACCACAAAAGTGCATAAAATCACCAAATAAATTTTTGTAATTAGAATTACGTTCTCCAGAAGGCGCTTCATTCACTAAATATTTCATAATAAATGTTGAATATATCTGTCACACTTACTGTGAACTACTTGAAGATTACGTATGGAAATTTCTTTCTTAAACGAAACAAAAAAGTTAAGTCCTTCTGATCAAAAGCACTTTTAGAAAAACCTTAGCGTGCATAAATCAGCTGAGAATCGTGTAAATCATAAACAAGTCATTCTTATATCCTAGTGACAAAATACTCTGCACCTAAAATGCAGCTCGAAACGGAATAATCTCATTTTTCTTCCTTTCGTGACTGAGCCGAAAGCATGGCTTTTCTCCTTCCTCTGTTTCTCAAAGCTTTTATTACATCTCTATTAACTGGTAACTATTCGCACTAAGGATTTCTAAGTCGCAGCAGTAAAACTGTTTATACGAATAAACAGAGATTCTTTCAGAATGCGTCATATCGCTTTCGTTTACCTGCAAAAAATTCTAGTACTTAGCTCGAAATATTCTATTTCATTTCTTTTACATAATGCAAGAAAAAAATCTAAAAGATTGCTTTTAAATTATTTCCCCTAAAAGGAATAACCGTACTCTCCTCCGTGTGTGCATTGGTCATATAAGTGATTAGCACTTCCAGCTAGCACTTCTAAGATGTGCGGCTTGACTCCTGGAGAGGACACTATTGATTTTTCATAAACTATGCTCGAGAAAAGCGATAATCTTCAGAGTGGCATCCAAACTAAAATGCACTACACAGTCAATTGTCACCAGTTATATTGGTTGCCTTGGTGTCGTTCCTATCTCCAGTTAACCTTTAGGGGGATTATCAGTAATTCTGTTATCGTATTGTGTATGCTTCATTGGTGCAATGAATTAGTATTTCTAGCTAAGATTTACGAGATCCCTAGTTCGAATCCCGGCAAGGTTATTGTAGAATTTCGGAGCTTTCTGCTCAGAAAAACGTAGTTGTCTTTTCTACAATCCTGATGCTATTTTACGCAGCAGAATTTAAAAAATATTACAACTACGAAGAGCTACATTACACCTTCAGAATTGCGTTATAATTATTTTTCTCGGCATCATGATGGTAGTTAACAATTATGCATTTCATCTAGGCATTCGTATGTTTCCAAATTTTGCTAACATCCTTCCTAAATTTAATCCTAAACATCCTAAACATCCTTCCTAAATTTTGCAAAACAGAAAGGTTTCAGTGCTCCCAAAATAGTTATTTACACAGCTCAGTTTCTTGCCTTGATAAAAATTTAAGCATAAAAACTACTGCAATTTGAACAACTTTTCTACAAAAAAAGAAGGTTAATTACATAACATTGAATATACTATAATAGACTATTGCCATCGTTCATGTTGCTTATTTGTAAAGTACACAGTCAAAAAAGATTATAACAAAAATAGTGCAGTCAAAAATCATTCAATTGCAATCGTAATAATAACAGCTGCTCTATTTATGAAAGTCAGTTTATCACGTTCAAAACATTCTTTTAATATATTTGCTTTGATCCGTAATTATAAGTTTCTAAGAAGAAATGCTTTTAAAGCAATACTCGTGCACTCTAGCTCGATGAAACCCTAAGTGATAAAAGAAACATATCCAGAGATTTTATTTAAAGCACAAAGTTACCTTAGACATAAATATAGGTAACACTGTGCATCCCTTGAATAGATTTTCCCAAGCTAAAATTCATAACACTATATTTCAAAAACATTTAAAAACTCTTTTCGCAAATAACTTGTTAATTAGAAAGATTCATACTGTATACTCCTTCCAGCATGCCTTCATGGTGTAACGGTAGCACACTCGGCGCGTGTTCCAGAGGTCCAGGTTCGAGTTCCGGGGAAGGCATTGCTGATTTTTCACGTCTCCTCCTTCAAAATAACCTAATAACTCTACCATACACACAATGTAATGCTCTGCATGATGTTTATATATATTGCAAAATGTGTCAGTATCGTTAGCAGATACATCCGAAAATGAAAGGAAAATTAAAACTGTTTATGGAAAATATAGCGATCCATTCATAACACTATATATCACTTCCGTTTCCTTCGCAGAATTTACTACAGTATTGTAGCCAGTAATCATTTCTCCTTCAAAAAATTTCAAAAGAACATAAAACATTTTTGACGCTATTCCCTTTGTTATTACTTATTAAGCAAAACACAGCTTAAGAATTATCCATCCAGTCGGGTAAGAAATATATTCTTTGTATTTATTGCTTTTATAGTGAAGTCAGTGGTACACAGAAACGTTTGTCTGTTCAAAAAGGACCATACTTGACAAAAAAGTTGATAAACTCTTATCTGTAGCTTTTGGGCTTTTCTCTAGATTTTTACATTTATTTTAGAACTACAATTTTTAAGAGTCAGTATTAGTAATATGGAAATATTAAGAACGGTGGTCTAATAAATCTAAAAAAGTATAACTTGATTTGAAATAAGCTAGCTAAAGTTCCGAGATCATTTACATCATTCGCAGATATTCAACAAATAGTAGTAAAGATTACTCGCACAATTTTCAGAGCTATATTGCGGATTTTGAGTTTCTTGCACATGACCATCTCTAGACAACCACAGCTGATCATTATAAACATTAAGCAATGAATCTTTTGAGAGAATGTAATATCTTTTCTTATAACGCATGAAATAAATAAAGTATTGGAAGGTACTAAATAAAATGCAATCATAGATGTATGTTCCGTTCAAAATACATCAGAAGACTAAAAATATACATGAACAATATACTTCGGTTTTCGTGATTACTTTTATTAGTTAATCTAATAAGCTGGGTTAAAAGATGGTGATAGTGATATAAATTATCGCTTTTTTATTTTTTGCTTATCTCAGGGAAAAAATTTAAAATAATTTAAAATAAAATATATTCATAAAAAATCAGTTTATTTTGACTTGCATGGACAACAAAATATGAAACTGAAATCAAATCGAATAATATGAAGAAAATGTGAATGCATTTAAATGAACTCCTAGGGTAAATAAAAATTAAATTCTAAAGAAAAACTTCCTGAGACTGCAATAAATTTCCGAGAGCAATGCATTTGGTTCCAGATTAATTTTAATTTGTTTCTTCGGATTATTTTATTTAAGTATGTAATGCCTTTTGAAAGGCATTTAAATCACAATAGGAAAGATAAAACTTAAAATATAAAACACAATATCTTTTGAAGTAAAAATAATTGTGTTGCATGCATGTCAAAGACATGATTTTTGAAACTGCTTAGTTGACTGAATACATTTACGTTTAAAACATGCCTAGTATAATGCGTACATTCATACGTGCTTATTGCATATATATATATTATAATTATTATTAATTATAGTATGTATATATGCCTATACTTGTAATTTTTAATAATATTGAAATAAAAATTGTATTGAACATAGGTTTGGTTTATGGTTTTACAATTTTTTTTTTGCATTCAGTAGATAGAAAACATTGTTAACTACACCCCTACATTGTTAACCCTTAAACATTGTTAACTACATTTTTCTGTTCAATAGAGGAATGTTAATGCCTTCTAATGTTCTATGTATTCAAGTAATAATTCAGTATTCAATACAGAACCCAAAAATGGCTAGTGCCAACCGCCCCCCCCCCAACATTTAATACAGCTATGTAAGCAGTACAATATACTTGAACTGCTAATTTCTTTTCTACTTACCTGCAAGATAAAGTATAATTGTGAATTAAAATAGTAGACATAACACGATAATTTAATAATATAAGTCGATATACAATACAAATATGCAATATGTAATGCAACACACAATAAAAAGCTTCACAGAAATAATTAGAAACAAATGTATGGAATGTAAGGGGGTCATTTAAAATAATTTTATTACATTCAGTATAACATGCTTTCAAAACGTAGACTTAGAATAAATATTCCAACATATTTAATAAAACTATGAAACAAAAATGCAGATTTTTATGTTGGATAACCAATATAGTTTTTACGTTTCCCCGCGCATACAGGAACCCACACATAGAAACAAATACGCACTTTGTTATTGCTCTGACACACACACAAAAAAAACCATGATCCTTTGATCTAAAGTCTAACATTAGTTGTAATAATTATTCACCACTTCTATTTAGCATTTTAAAGCGTCACTAACTACTATATTAGACGTTCTAGAAATATCTAAATGCTTACAAGTGAGCAAAGTTGCTTCGAACTTATCGCACTGCTCACACTGATTAATTTGTTAGAAATCCTGCCTGCCAAGATTTCTGACAAATTAACAAATTTGACTAGTACGCACATTCGGATAATCTCTGTATTTCACACTGCATCTAGTTTAGAATATTCCCTAGCATAATTTTGTGCTGCAGAATTTACTTATTTCCAATATTAAGCAGACAGAAGTTTAATTAGATGGAGGAATGGGCCATTGAAAGCGTACTTAAGCCGAAGGATTGCTCAGAACTCCATGAACTGTTGCGATTAAACTCCGTTCTAACTGCTCTGATAAACACGTACACCTAAAATAATAAATATGCTGCTGCAATTAAATGAGAATACTTCATGAAACATACCATTCAAAGCAGATTCCTACGATTGCTTATGCTAGATATTTACTTGGAAGAAGGTTTCATAATGGCGTCCGAATTAAGTTAACAAATAACAAAAAAGACTAATAATCACATACGATTTTGTATTCATAACATATCTAACTCAAAAGAAAACGTTTGGTACTTTTAGGCTACATAATTTACTTGCTAAGTTTTTTGAACTACGATAAGTCTACTAAACTTTTTCCAGGGTAATTATTGGAAACAATTCTCATTTAAACAAACCCGCATATTTTAAGGGTCGATAGTATATGGGAAAACAATCGCGTGGGTTGCAGATTTCCAGATTACTTGAGTGAGCCAAAATAAGCCATTCTTTTCAGCAACGAAGTAGCTGAAACAGTTTTCAAGTACTGTTTTTTAAGCAAGTACTAAAACTGTTTTTATTATTATTTTAAAGTATTAAACAACAAATCATTATAAAACATTGTGAACCATGATCGATTTAAATTATAAAAAAGTCCTATTAAAGTATATTTTAAAACATTTCTGTCATTTTCTTTATCTTCTTTTCTTTATTTTTCATATTTTCAGACATAATATCAGTAAGATAATGAATGTAATTAAAGTAAATTGTTTTAAGCTTTATAATTCTTTCAGCTGTAACTGGTGTTTTTAATTGTAAGATATAGCAGTAACTGATGATTTAACTTACTTGAATACTGTATTCCTCGAATACAAGGTTTTAAATTGAGTATTTATTATAAAATATTTTATATCAGTAGCATTCAACTGTAATGCTTTAAACGTAAAGGCTTAAAATAAATTTCTAACTTTTTATAAAGCAGAAACTTTCGGAAATATAACATTTTTACTAAAAAAGACTAAAAAGCAAATGAATGAAGTATTATATCATATTAACATACTTTTTTTCCAACGTCCGGATTAACATAAATTACTTTTTTAAATCAAAAATGTAAATCATAAGCATTTTACACATTTTTATAATTATACTTTTTTTATTTTCTGCATTTAAATAATGAGCTGCACAGTTCGCTGTTAATTTTGTATAAATTAACAATTCAGAACAGGTTTAATTATACAAATTATGTTTCGTAGTAGTATTTACTGAAACTCATTAATATTCCATACAGTTTCAGAAACAGCTTATCTCCCTAAATTATTTGACCCTCTGAAACATTATGGAACTGGAATATTTTATACTGTGTTACAGTTGATATACGTAGCCCTGTACGGTTCTGAGGGTTTTTTAAATCAATTTTCAATTTAAAAGTCTTACAAAAACAAAAAACAAATCACAAAACTCGACAGTAACTGTTTTCAAAATGGTTATCTAGTTACTGTTTTCAAAATGGTTATCTAGTATTTCAAAATGGTTATCTAGTATGGTTCAAAATGGTATGTTATGTAGCTACTGTTTTCAAAATGGTTATCTAGAAAATCCACTGCAAAGCTTTATCTCCCAGTTTGAAAGAAGGCTAACCTTCATGATTGTTTCCACATCACATTTGTTAGATATTAAGATAAACCACCTGAAATATACTTTTCTCCAATTTACATTTCTAAACATGGTCCCCTTAAATATTTTTACTGTTATGCGCAATGATTTGCCTTTTTTCCTCATAATTATTAGCATAAGTAATTAAACTAGTGCATGCTTTAATATCATGAGCATCTTTTAACATTCTTTTCTAAAGAGTTTATTCACAAATAACCAATAATGAGAGATACGTTCCTTAGTTTTCCGCTGAATCTAAGGTACATTTTGGAAAATTTATTTGCAGAAACAGTCAACCACAAATCCTAAAAACAGTATTTTGTCTCTGATATTGATGAAAATGTTAGTGTTTTAAACTAAACTTTCTATATTACAAATATTATTAGGAGAAATAATCCGTGGTAAATAAAATATTAATTAATCCATCTATCAATCAGATTTAAATCCATCTGTCAAATATTTTTTATATTACAAATATCATAAGGAGAAACGTTCCGTGGCAAATAAAATGTTAACTCATAAGGAGAAAAGCTACGTGGTAAATAAAATGTTAATTAAACGCTATCTATCAATCAGATTTAGTGTATCAGTGAGCCAGATTTTAATGCTTTTATTACATAGAGAAATCCTTAACTTTCAGCAGGTAATTCTATCTTTCAGCTCAAAGCTAAACTATAGACGTCACTGGATATACTATCTGATCTTGCATTTTAATCAAAATCATGAACTTAATTTCTAATGTAATAGATTCAAACGTCTATACCGTTATCAATAGCTATCCTTTAAATTAAGGAATTCGGGATAAAACCTTTTATTCAACTACCTTGGATGAAGCTTGGAACTCGATGGGTACTTCCTGCTATTACCGAAACTGACATTGTAAAGTGCTTTTGACAAGAGATTCAGTGATATCAAATTTAAGCAATTCTGCGGGGTAGGGAAATAATCGCATTAAAAACTGAAGAAAATCCTCTTTAATGCCTTTAATGAGTACTGCTAGGTATTCCACTACCTTCTAATGTATTTTTCACATTTTTTGATTTGTTTCACATAATAATACTGAAGCTCTGACCGCACACTGAAGCATGTGGGAAATTCAAAGCTAGACTAAATGAATGTAAATTGCAATGGGGTGATTATTTATGCAACATTTATGAAATTCCACGATTTAGGCTGGAAAGAACTTCGATATTTCGATAAATAAAGTAATAAACATTCATTCTTTATGTCAAACAAAGAAATAAGCATACATAGCTGAGGAATAACGCGCTATGGGTTGGAACAGTGAGGAGATCTTCGCTTTCCACGAAACAGACGAAGTCTTATATGGTGTCCTGGATTATACTGTAATGAAACAGTTCTTTCTTATATTATATAATACTTTATGCTTCATTTTAATGGCACATGAAAGCTTACAGTATAAAATACTTAAATTGCTGGAGTATAATATCTGCCGTTTAGCTTAGAGCTTGGCTTCTTCTGACGCATGCATAATTTGCCCTTATCGTGGCGTTCCGTGATGACGCCATCGTTCTCTTCTACTATATGTATGTATACATGAATATACATACTTCCTTTCCTCTCATGTGCGTACGCTGTCAATGTTGCTAATTATCTATCAATGCTATCTAATTAAAATGTTGATTAATATTATAATAAGTCTGGGCTCGTGTTTTCTTTATAAATAATACATCCAGACTACAAGTACTCACAAAATACAATTATAAGATCCAGAAAGAAAACGAAGGTAGGTGACAGGGAGCTAGAAAAAAAAAGTATGTGGCCCTGCATTTGTACTTGCTTTTCTTGAAAATTTTGAGCAAAATAAAAATTTGTAATGACACTGAGAAAGATAGCTTACTAGAATTAAAAAGCAGAGATTACGTTATGACACTACAAGTAAACTCCTGTTACGATCAAGTGGTATATTTTTACTAGAAGCTGATGATAGTATCTGCCATGGTATGCACTAAAATATTTTAAGAAATGAAACGTTTTACGTAAGAGAAGGAAAAGTATAATATATTTGATACTAAAAATATGTGATGTGGAAGTATAAACGGTTGATAGCCTAACAGTAGAGATACGTATGAGAGATATAAACTAACTCTGAACTAATCATAGCTAAAAATGCTAATGATATAAGAGGAAATAAAAACAAAGCGAATGAGGCCATTCATTTACATAATATATGTCTACGTAACTTAGTGAAAGGTTATACTTTATGTTATCTGGGAAAATTAACCTTTAGGGTATCTATCAAAGCTCATGAACTGTTTTCTGAATTTTAATCATTTCCTGCAACAACAGTAAAATAGCCCACGAATACGGACTTAATAATTCTTGTCGTCACTGGTAATGTTTTTCATTCGTTTTATTCTCTGATTTTTACTGGATTTCCAAATAGGACTTCTAAAATTATCCCTATCATTTGCGTTACAAAAGTCAGATTCCTTAAGCTATTCAAGTTCTTATCACACTAGATACTCTTACATCAAATTAAAATTGTAGGCTTTTCTGCAGGTCAGCTGCCTGTACAGGGAAGATCACCCTCTTTCTCTGTTTGTGTGTCCGTTCAAGTGAACTGTTGATAAGGGATCTCATTTGGGAAGGCCATGATCCTATGATATTTTTCTTTCTTAGTGCACAATTCCACTCTTGTATACTATATGTAACCGTCTAGCATCATATTGACATTTCACATACTGATGAAGAATCACAATGACACATATATGTAACAAACAAAGTTGTTTTCAATTATTGTGGGAAAATCACAAAAATTATTAAATAATGAAAGTTAAAACACAAAAGTGCAATCATATCACTCATGAACGTTTTCGGCTGGGCTCAGAACTGCCTAGATCGATTCATGAAATGTCATCTGTACGATCCATTATTTCAGAATTATACTCTACACATTTATCAGACACCCCTTATTCAGATTCTTTCCCACGATATTCGCTACTACCCATTCGCTACTTCCCACGATATTCGCTACTACCTCTTTCTGTATTTTCAGAAAGAATTTTAAATTCATATATGTATCAATACCGCAGAAAATATTGATTGTGTAAAATTACTAAATAACTAAAGAGCAACTGTATTCGAACCGATAGATAATTTCTCTCCATTCCACAGTTTGATTACCATCAATGTTTCTAATTGCTGTCCCACCAATTAAAACTCAAGCGCAGGTCGTGAAACGTGACAAAGTCTGCTTAGTAAATGCCTTTGTAATGAACATTGCTCGGGAGTAATACTAGACTAGGAAACATTCTGCCCTCCACAGTATGCCGGCGCTTCTCATTCTGCCATGTGAATTTTTGTTTTTAGTAATTATGGTGATTTAATCCGCATCTTAGTTTCATAAAGTCCAAAGTATGCAAAGTGAATGTTATATCTTTTAAAACTAAATAAACAAATGAACCCAAAAGAATTACCGCTGGATTAACCTAAACTATACCAAAATGAAGGAAGCAAATAATGTCCAATATCTCGAACGTTTCTTTCCAACAGCTAATACGTGAAATTTAAAGAAGGAATACTAATGAATATTGGCTTGAACTCACCTTCAACAGCAAACTAGCAACTTCGTTTAACACCGTAAATTTGATTTTTCAACCCTAGTAACACTACCATTTGCTAAAATTTGTGATAATGAATTATATATGGAATTTCAATTTAATTTGGCGTAATGATATCCCATGTGATAGTGCCCTGGAGTATAATTAATGAACTCAAAAGGCTTCTTAACGTTATCAAAGTATTAAAAATTTCAGAAATTTAAAAGCTTGAGTCAAAATTTAAACCTCAAACTAAAATATTACTAGTGAATTAAAAACGCTTAATATCACTACTAAAATATTAAAAAATTCAGAAACTTTTTAAGTTCAACGTTTACGTATGTTAGAGAAGTAGGAATGCTTTCGGGAAGTAAAACTGGTTAATAATTACATTACGCATGCGGAAAGCCTCTTAAATGCTATGCAGTCAGCTCATTCGCAGGAATACGAGGTGAATCTAACTGCTAGTATCTAATGGTCTCATTCACACGGTCACTGATTGGCAATAATTTGGATACAGTGTAGCATGAAATTTAATTATAGCGCTTCGAATGAATTTTTTGTTTTTCAACACGCATGGAATGCACTGAACTAATGCCGAAAATTTCGAGACAAGATGAAAGGAAAATTAAGTTAAATTTAATTGATTGCATATGAGTTGCATTGCATAGCATTGAGTACTGTGATTCGAGAGCTGTGTTCAGAGTGCGAGAAAAGACTACGTGTTATTAAACTGGAATAGTTTTAGTTCCACTCTTATTGTATATCACTGAATAAGTCTTCTTGTACTGCATAAGATTTTCTTTCACTGAAACCAAAGAATTTTTCTTTCGTTAAAGACTTTTGGTCTGAGTGCATCTCATAACAAATATCGAATATCACGGTATTTATTATTCATCCAAATTTAATGTGCTTAATTCTTCCTGCGTAGCTATGATATGTAAAATTATTTCAAATAATGAATGCACTCTACATCTTAAATTCGACATTTCTTGTCTAAAAGATATTTTTGCAATAATTTCATATGCCTTTTGCATGCTTCAGTTAACTCTGCATGCTTCCCTGATCCAAATGTAGATCGTGTATAAAGCCGCATTGTTTCACTATTTATTCAAGCCTCATTAATTCATCTACGCGATGTTTATCCGTTACTTTGATCCTCTGAGCAATGAGTAAATTAATATAATAAACAATTTCTTCACGAATAAAGATTCTTTTAATACTCTTAAAGTCCACATATCAGCGATCTTCTAAAACGCCTTCAGCTTAAAAATATGATCTCTGCTTGTGTGATAATGTCTAACAATTTGGCCCCAGCTAAAATGATGTGTTAACATAATAGGCTCCTTTCATAAAACTATTGTAGCAACAAAGCTACTGAATATTCATAGAAAAATGTCTGAGAAATATTTTAATAGGCAGCAATCTAAACATTCTGCTTAATGTTTTCACGTAAATAAAGTAAGAATAATAATGAAGTATCAAGAGTCTCCTTTGTTATTAAATAAAACCTTTATTAAATTACTTGCGCTCCATTTCTTAATACAGTACCGTTCATATGTTAGTAATACTCGTTCTTTAGAGTAAATGTCAGCGAATTATTCAAACTGGAAATGAAATCTAAATGTATATAGAAGGTGCTACTTTTGCCCTCCGGATATTCCTTTTAAGTGCAAAGTGAGAGAAAGTTGAATTCCCTGGTGGAATTTATCTTATTTTCGAGTTGCTTTCCTCGGGCTTCATCCTAACAGATTTAATTGTCGACATATTTCGCTTGTAGCTATTGTTCAAAATTACCTACTCTTTAGAAATATATCAAGTGATTGCATTTACTTTAAGTAAGTTGGGTAATCTTCAGAACATAAATGAATAAACGAACGTTTTCATGTGGTTGAAATCAAAGAAACGCTCCCGTCTTTGAAAGCTAATCTGAGGACAGCAGCTCGCTATTTTTCCTTTACTTTCTTTTCCCCGCTGCTTATTTCCTTACAAACTCCGCTACAGCCAACGCTGATATAAATTTATTAGTTCCTTTGTTGCAAAACCTGAACTTTTTTGCTCTAATTTCAACTTCCCTTGTTCCATAAAATATAAGATGAGGCTTACACAAGTAATTTACAACACTAACAATATAAGCAAATGTACAATAGCACTGCGAATGCGGAAAAAATATTAAAAAATAAACAAAAATAATAAATAAATAAAAATAAGTAAAAGAAAAATAAAATAAAAAAGTAATAAAATAAAGAGATTTCAGTAATCTATATTAAGAATGAAATTTTGAAAAGCAGAAATTGTCTCTTTAGTCCAAAAACGTTCAGAAAAATTGATGGCCATGATATAAACAAGTGTTTCAAAGTTGCCTGAAGTCTCTTCATCTGCTGGACATGACGATTGCACTCAAGAAGACTATGCTCAAAATCTTCATCACCGCTATCGCAGCTGCACAAAGCACATCAAGCGCGTCCAGATTGCTTTAAATAGGTTTTGAAATTGCCATGTCTATTCTTTAAAGTCTGCTGAAAACTGAACAACGTTTTTCATTCTGCAAAAAATTGTAGTTTAAAAGCTTTTGGTCCATTCTACATTTGATGAGGCAAGATAGTCTTTGTTCCAAATAAAGACAGCATCCTTTTTATGAACGCACTTCCAATAAGAAACAGAAACATGGAGATTTAAATCAATGTGATGTTTCGTGACTAGCTTTGATACAGCATCAGCTCTCTCAATTCCAAAATTTGCACAGTGTCCATGAACATTAGCAAAATGAATGTCGATATCAAGCTCCTAATAATAACCTGAATTTCAACAGCAAGTTTGTCTGAAACACTAATGTTCTCAAACACTAATGTTTTCTCAATTAATATTAAATTTATACAGTTTGTAAGATTATTTTCTGATATTACGAAAATTAAACGTGCAACTATTTGCACAACATTCTCTTGTTGCGAGCTAATCTGTGAATAGTGAATGAACGAATGCTTGATGCATTTAGCATCAGTTATATATGCAATACCCTCCGTAATCTGAAAATCCTGTTTTGATCTAACAAATTGATGTAGAACCATTAATTTATACAGTTCGCTATCTTATGTGTACTTTTCTCCTTTCTTGGTTGTTACTTTATGTTACGTATAATTTACGGAACAGTTAAACTTTCGGAAACATGACTATGAAAAGACCTTCAGTAAAATAAATGTATTAGGAAGTCTTTTAACATAACTTTCAGTAAGCTGCTTTTTAGTGACTTTTCCCATGCTTTTCAGTAAGTGCAAGCAAGTATTACATGAAGACTGCGGAAGCAAGCCGGCATCTATCATCGTGAGTACTGGTCGGGTATCGCAATCGTTTTCGTCCATGACTTTGAGGGACTTTCCCGACTGGTTCTCACTCTTTCTCACTGCTTGGAGTTCAAGGTGAAGGACGGGCTTTCGCCTGTCTCTTCACCTACCACCTCGTTCATTATGCACGTGTAACTCTCCTGAAAAGTCCGATGATATGGTTCCTGATTTATAGAAAGCCAGCTGAAGTATTTCCTTGAAAATATTCATTCTACATGTAGTTTCCGAAAATTCATCCAGGATTGAATTATTTCTTTTATACAAGAATCATGAGCGATGTCTTTGTGCTATCTAAGGGTCATCAATTGTCTATCGCCACGTGGTGCACTGCTCTAAATTAATTCACTGGTAGAAGCTTCAAAATCACAAAAACTTTCAAGATAAGTATATTGCTGGTCTACATATATTTTCGATTCCAGGTTTTTCGTGATTTATAGAAAACGATGCAAATGGATTGAGCGCCGAAGCGTATAATTTAACGAGTGGACATTCTGTATGTATAGTAGGACTATAGTTATGATCTGATTATTTAATTTTCTTGTTTTATTTGTGTGAGCTTCAGAAGTAAATTTTTTAATTGGAAAAATAAATAGAGTGAATTTTAGATGACCAACTTGTAGTTTCTTCTTCAACAATCACAGCGTCTGGGGTAAGTACATTATTTTGTTATCCTCTGTAGGTCATATGTTTTATCCCTATCATTCCGGTTATTGCGGAACCACTTTTAATCTCCCATTTTTTTATTTCCCACTTTTTCGGCTTATTTCGGCCTTTTTTATACATATCGGCATATATATCCCTATCATATTATTTTTACTGCATACAAATAATTTTTACTACAAAGACATAGTTATTTGCGTAGTTAGCAATAAAATTCAACTTGCAAGACATCCATTACGCCATTTAATTCGATTTTAAAAAGCTTGTTGCAAGTAGTGGCGATTAATTATAATTTTTCCTCTTGTCAGAAAAATACGTCTTTTTAAGACTTCAAATAATGTTAAAAATTTACTATAATTTATATTTTTTAATCCTTATTCGAAATTTCATGACTGACACTTTATTTCAATGAAATATATTTTTTTCCCTTTTGAAAGACCTAGTAAATAATAGAACTAGTAAAGAAACTACTTATGGAATTATTATTCTCTTAGAAATCATTTTAAGTGTTTGTTTAGAAATGGTAATAAATTTCTCTGTAAAACTCAAAAAGGGGTTAGAAATATTTTGTCTATTATGAACGAAGCAAAACAAATTTTAAAACTGTTAAACAATCGTTCATTATTTGAATACTATTTTGAAAGTTTTCGAATGCTATTGATAATAGAATACGATTAGAGAATTTCAGATATTAAATTTACGCGTATTTGCATTAAAAATGACAAACATTACTGCTAGACAATTACAATAAATCCTTTCTTACAGCAATAATTACGTAAAGTTTTCTTCTTTCCTGTGTAAATCTGTTTTAGATAACATTTAGAAATATTTATAAGGCATTTTCTCCCTTTACCACCTGCCTTCTTGGTGTAACTGAACAAAACTTCCCGCTAGCAATTGGTTTGAATCTTGGGGTAGGTATTGCGCATTTTTTAAGTCTCTTATATCGATATAACCTAATGTCTCTACATTTTAAGTAGCAGTTATTTTCTCAAACGTTTAGGAAATCTATGCGAATTAAACAGCAAATTAAAAAATTTGAATGACCGGCATTTAAGGCTCATAGAAACTTTCTTAAAATACTGTAAGAATAAAACGGCAGATTTAAAGGATGGCAATGGCCTGGATTTAAAACGTACAATAAAGCATTCAAACCTAATTTTGTGAAGAAATTTTAAACGGAAGAATATACTTACGCAGAATTTGAACACAATACTGTTATTCTTTAGATTCTTAGATACAAAAGAATTTCTTTTTTCTTTCTAGCAAAAATTAATATTTTTTATTTACTTATATGTTTTATATTTTCTGTTTATTCTCTGATAAAACGTGCCGTCGTACTTCGATGTGCGTAACCTACAAATATTTTTCTCTCTACTGTAAATTATTCGAACTTTGAATAAGTGCATTGCGTGAATGAGTACCACAAATTTATTTAAAAAATTATGATGCGATGATATTGTCTGAGTCTTGTCCCCCTGATATAATTAAAGCGATTGAATTCCAGTTTCCTTTATTCATAAAGTTAATACATTTTCTTTTTTTCCCTGAAAACAATATTTCCTGATTTAATAAATACCGTTAAATTTCCAGTATCCATGGTAAAATGTCTCTACTTTAAGGCAAAGCCATTTTAATGATCTTTGTATATTGTATTACTCATATTATTACTACTATTTATTTTTAATTTTGCTAATGAAGGTTACAATTTTGTGGAAAAAACGAGAAAATATTAATTGCTTAGGGAGGAAAAGAAATTAAAATTAAAAATTGCTTTCATCCGCTTAAAAATATAATTAGAGTGGTAGGTTTTCTAAGCTTTAAAGAAATCAATTTGATGATTGCTAAAACCAGAAATCCCCCACGTAAGAAAGTGTCACACGATTTATAAAAAACTGGTAATTTTACAGGTATGAGGACGCTATATAGCTGTAGTAGATAACTTTATACTGCTTCAATATGTTTTACATAAATTTATAATGCCTTTACACGTTCTACAAATGATCGTATTACTTCCCTTTCGAGATAAGCAGGTTTTTGTGCATGGCAATTTAAAAATATTTAAATCAGCTGATTAAGGAAATATTCTGAATGACTTTAGATCTTCTACAATCCTTCCTCTCTCCCACTCCTTCTCTGTCTGCTCATATGCATGTCTGTAAATATATATGACATTATACCAAGTGAAAATATTATGTTAAAGGAAATTGTAAAGATTTGCTTTTATTTATCATAACTGAGTCATAGAAGACAAAAGACAGAATAAAAAATGTAATTTAATTTTAATTAATTAATAAATTCAAAAAAGCGGTTCAACATGCGTAATTGTGGTCTGATGAAGAGCTACAATTTTACACGATCTTCCCAAATTTTACATTACTTAAAATCTCCATTTGTAAAGTTTTTTTTAATTATTTTCTGTAGGTTTCTTTCTTTTTGGCCTTAGCCTTGTCAACCATGAAAGATAAAAATGTTCCTTAAAATTGATTTACTTACATATTAATCTATACATATACGCATATACAGGATGTTTGCTTGAATATTTCACGAAAAGATATCTCTTAAACGAATGGTCGCAAAAACAAATTAACAACATATATTTCTATATTTATTCTCATATTCTTTCCCCAACATAGGATTTAGAAACATTTTATTTATGGTAACAATGTAAATTCTGTGCACAAGCAGAAAAGTATTTTTTGTGAGACAAAAGAATATTACGGAAATTCTTTGAAATCCATTATATGATAGCATTATGCACTATGCACTGTTTATTCTCTTCAGAAACAGTATGCACCGCATATTTTTCTCCTCCCTGTTTTCATGCAGTAAATTAGCAAAAAAAGGGGTGAAAATATGAGAAATTAATTAAATATTTTAGGTCTATGTACATAAATTCTTAAAATTATTACGTATATTAATCTTTAGAATGCAAATTTCGTCTTCATGAACACACAATTCGTGTAAAACGAACATCAGTATAGAAATTTGAGTTTCCATTCACATTCATAATTCAGAATATTTCATAATGAAATTCAGAATCTTATATCACATGATATTGAATTTTATGTGAGATCAAAACGGCAGAACTCGCGATGACTATCTGCCAAAGTGATTTTTGACTACGGCAAAACTCGCAATGACTATCTGCGAAAGAGAGGGAATACGTTCATGAGCACTTTCTGAGAAAACCGGATCTTATTTACGTTATACACGAGGGAAATCTCGTAAACTTTCATGTAGTTCATATCTTTCACCGGGTGAGAATCCGGATTTAATTCTCAGGTAACTTATCCATTTGGCCACAGTTGTACAAAATAGGAAAGAATAGCTTAGCAATTGGAACTTTCGTTGTCTATGTAAAATTTAAATTATGGGTAGAGTTACTTAAAGGTATTGCGTAACCAAAGTGTAATTTCATTTAAAGTTTGTATATTACAGAAAGTTTGCGGTAGACCTACAGAAATGAGCGCTAACTGATATCTCTCATTACGTATGACGTATTAGGAAATGCTGTATTTTGAATTTCAGTTCGACTTTTTTTCAGTGACTAAGCTTCATTTATATTCATTTTATTTTAACACAGCACATGGGAAGAAATCTTAATACAGTGATATTTTCCCTCATCTGCTGGGATACTGACCACTTATATCATGATATCATTTCATAAAACTGGAACTTGTGCGAATCACGTGAATAAGATGCAGATTTTATAATAGAAGACGTATTTATAGACTTCACATACAAAAATTTCATTAATACTAAATGTATTTTAAATGTTTTTCACACACAATCAACCTCTGAAGTGCGCAACAAAATATGTACACTAATTTATTCCAGTTGTTAATTAAAAAAATTCCGGTGAGAAAAATCCTGCAAAGACATAAGCGAGGAAAGAATTAATATTAAATTCGCGTCAGTCACACATTATGCCCTACCTACCTACCTTAGTCATAGGGCAGATATTTCCTGATTAAGCGTCAATGCAACACTCACACATTAGGCTTTGAGAACTCAGGTAGTTAAATTACTGAAAGCAAATTAAAGGAATTCTCTCTCGTTTCATCAGTTATTTTGTCTACACTTTTCGTATTACAATTTTTATAGTCAGAATGGGTTTACTGCTGATTATCAGATTGAAATTTATAATACCGTTAAATTCTCCTTTTGCGTACATTTTAAAGGAAATAAAATGTTTTCTAATTCACCTGCGTTAAAAAATAAACTATTTTCTTTCCCCAAGAAATTTGAAAATTTTTGATTCAGAAATTTGAGTATTTTTAAACGAGTTAGATAAACTTCCACAGGAAAAACGCTGACGGAAAGGTAACATCTGGCATAAGACAAGGAGCGTTTTTAAAGGCATGGAGATATAAAGGTATTCTTTTAGTTCTATTTGATAGCACAGTAGTTCATTGTATGTACTTATAGCTTTTTTTTAAACTCTCTTCTATAGACGTAATATGTTCTTTCGCTTCTGTCAATAGAATTTTGTAATTCATAGGACATTGATTCATGTACGTTGCACAGAGCTTTTAATGTTTTTTAATCCCCTAATCACATAGTTATTTTTATAATTTTGGCTGAACTTTGAGTACATATTTCATTCTTTGAATATATACTTAATAAATATGAAATCGAACAAAACTTTTAAAACTGACAAGTTGTGTAATTGTTAATCTAAGTGCACCATAAAGAAATTTAAGAATATCGCGAAAATTCTTTAAGTGCATGTAATGTCAGTCGCAATGGGTGCCTTGAATTTCGTTCTAGAATTTCTTATGACATTAAAACAGGCTATTGAAAACTTAAAACCAGCAAAAGTATAACATGAATACCATTCATATTCAATAAAAGCACATGTTTCTACTAGCACTGTCGTTAAAAATATAATTGCTGAAGAAAAGTGCTTTCTGAAAATGACTTTTTAATGTTTACTACAGAAAATTTTTATTTATATTTTAAGCTGTAATAGTAAATTTAAGGCTAATATATATTTATTTCTTTGTACAGAAAACGATGATTAATGTTTATACAACTTGCAAAACATCTACCGTGAAAACAGAAAAATTGAATTTACTAACACGTAGATTTTATAGTTTAATGGAGAACAGAAAAACGAATCCGGAGCATCTAATTCCATACTTGGCAAGTTTCACCACATCATAGCCATAATATAGACATATAGACAGTTATATAGACAAAGTTTTGCATCGTCATTTTCATTTCAGTTGAAATACAAAAAAATATGTATTTTCCTTAAATTACTTAATTTTTCTCACTGGCGTAGAGAAAGAAAAGGAAATAAAAAAACAGGAAGAAATTATCTTGTAATATTTTATACACTAAAAAAAATTCTGCTGCTTAATTTTCAGCGAGAGAGAAAAATGATTTTTGTTATCTAACTCTAAAATGCTTCTTTTCTTTTTAACTTTTTGCGGTATGTTTGCTTCAACAACTCTTCATGTTTTCAGCTATTCAGCTCCTTCTAAGGAAAAAACACATAAAAATTAAAAACAACTCAAGAGTTTTTTTTGCTTTTTATGTATGTTTTTGTTATTTGACCTCTTCAGCAACAGAAAAGTTCTTTATTTCAAGTTAGTGTTCTTGCTTAAAAACGTATACTTTTAAGTAATTCATTTATAAAAACACCGACTATTTAATATGTCCGATATCTTGTCAGATAAATATTTGTTAGCTTACACAGTGCATTATAATCCCTTAACCGAAATGCAATATTAAAGTTAATTAGCACCAACTTAAAATACAATAAATGCAACTATAAACTGTCTTTCGATTAACGTGTGCTGAAAATAAGCACAACGGTGGTAATAATTGGAAGCATTGTTTCAAGTTCGATTTTCCAAATGAAATTTGTATGAATAGCTGAGATTTTAATTGCATTGTACTACTTATTCTCCCGTATCAACCATATGCTCATACTCTCCATGTAACGGAAATTAGCTTAGAATTAAAAAAAGAAAAGCTTTAAAATAGACTGAAAATTTATTTGCAGAACTGATCTTTAATGGTTTCAAAGTCATCATCTACTAAGAAGTTATATTGGTGTTTCTCTGTTACCACATCTTGAATTAGTAGTAGAAAATGAAATACTTAAACGGAAATTATTGAATAACGTTAAGTGAGTGCGGGAAGTAAATTGCGAGTTTTTTACGTGATTTTTCTTTAATGTTCTTAACTCTGCTCAAAGCTATTATGGTGTTTCTCTGTTACACAATTTTTAATTAGACATGGTCTACTTAAACGAAAGATAGAAAACTGAGAATCATATACACGTTCTCCCAAGTGTAATGAAACGCTTCTTTAATTGAAGATATTTATGTGTCTAGACAACTTTGCTATATCTCCAGTATATTTTTAACATATGTAATCTCAGGCTAATAAAACGTTTATTCCTTCTTTAATTTTCTGTCTGTTACCTCAAATTTAAGTTTAATTGGTGTTTTGTGGAAGGTTAAAACTAGTTATGTTAGTATTAATAAAGTTACATAAATTCTAGAGTCATTAGGTTCATCTGGAGAAAAAAAGGTACTTTTCTGTTATCAAAGCCGGATTCAGAAATGTAGGTATGTGTCCATGTGTATATGTATGTATGTGCATATACGTGTGTGCGTACACACACATACACAAATATACATATGCATACATCAACACATTCTTCCGTGCATGCATGCATATATACATACATTTTTGAATCTGGCCCTGATAACAAAAGAATACCGAAAGAAAAGTTACAAATGAGCTACACCTTATGAGAATTCGAAGTTCGTATCTCTCCACTGACAGATGGACGTGTTTTTTATTACACCACGAAAGCAAGACGTAAAAAGGAGAAAAATACTACACATTCTCTCCCACTTAAAGGGCCACTGTTAGCCAACAACCAAATCCTCTTGGTAACAAATTATCGTTCACTACATTTCACTTCTGATGCCACTTGCAGAATCATTAAGTTTATTTGGAGAACGAAACATAAAAACTTAGCAGTGTTCTTTCAAGGGTTCAACCGCCGGACCTCCGGAATGTTAGCCAAAAGTGCTTCCAAATATACTATGGAGGCATGCAGTAAGGAGGGGGGGAAATACTACACAAAATCAGAATTAAATTTACTACAATAAATCCCAATTAAAATATGCAAATTTCAAAATTAAGGTATAATTCATTAGAAAATAACAGTATTTAGTTTCTTGCAAATCCACGTGTGTAGCAGGAAAATGAGAAACGAGTACAAGTACATACAAGTATACACTCACTTCCAAAAGTTAAGCACGGAGAGGAAAATGCTAATTTACGGAAGCCAATCAGAATTGAAGAGGATGCAATTCGCTGCAGAGGTAGATGGAAGTACGCAAATATGTTAGGTAACAGACAAGCGCTTTCATGTCAAGAAATATGCAAAAAAGGCAGTCTTATAAGAAGTGAGCTTTATGAAGGGTTATAGAAGTTGATTGTAAGTGATGATAGAAGGTGTTTTTCGTACAATTTGGTTTCAAGACATTCGTGTTTCTATGACTTCTAGACGACGATTGGAAGATTCTTGAGCGCTGGCGTGGTATGGGGCGAATTGAAGCAGGACAGTCGATCACAGATGTTGCTCTTTTCTTCGGCGTTCATCATTCTGTAATTTCACGTTTATCGAAACAATTCCAAACCACACAGACAGTTGTCCGAAGGCCAGTAGCCGGTCGCCCAAGGGTTACAACCCCCGCGGAAGATCGATATATTGCTATTGTAGCCAAGCGGAATCGCAGAGCGACCTCCACACGTTTGACATCTATGATCACAGTGTCCATTGGTAAGGCGATATCTGCAGCTACTGTACGCCGAAGATTACATAAGAGTGGACTGTACGCACGGGTACCTCGACTTTGTGTTTCTCTATCCGTTCAATCAAGAAGGGCACGATTACAGTGGTGCCGGGAACATGTCAATTGGAATGTGTCTGACTGGGGCAATGCCATGTTCACTGATGAGTGAAGATTTGTTCTGGAGGCAGATGGCAAGCGTATAAGGATATGGCGTGAACAACGAACACGCAATCAGTCCCAAAACATCACCGAACATCAGGCATTACGAGGCGGAAGCATTATGGCTGTGGGCAGGGATTTCATTAGGATACTGCACCGACCTGCACATCTTTAAACGGGGTTCTTTGACGAATGTCCGGTATCGAGATGAGGTCCTAGAACCCATTTTGAGATTGTACGCTGCAGCAGTTGGCCCTGCTTTTGTTTTAATGGACGATTAACGCACGTTTCCATAGAGCTGACATCGTCGATGACTACCTGGAGAGTGAAGAAATGTCGCGTATGGCGTGGCCAGTATATTCGCTCGACCTTAATCCCATTGAAAATCTTTGGGATGTCTCGGTCGTGCTGTATTTTCACGTTTCCCACCTCCAGCCACTGTTATTGAGCTAGAAACTGCTTTACAAGAAGAATGGCGATTGCTTAATTCTGCGGTGGTTGACCACCTAACTGAAAGCATGGTCACAAGGTGTAAACTTTGTATATAGATGAGAGGGGGATCACTTTTTTCATTTTATGCTGTTTATTTTCACTTTATATATAATTCTGTTTAAGTCTCCAGTATGTCACATCTGATAACTTACAAAAAGTTAATATTGTTTTCATTTCTGTATATAATTATTGATTTTGTTTTATGCATAGATACTGCTGAATTTTGTGTCAATCAAAGCAGTATTTGTTGTTTTTTTTTTTGCATTTTACATCTTCGTGCTTAACTTTTGGAAGTGAGTGTATTTGCCCGTACGGCTAAAGGCTATTCTTTGCTGTTTTTATCCTATATACTGAAATTACAGTATACATTATAAGATATTTTCTCTCCTTTCAGAATGCCTTCGCGCTGTAACGGTTGCACACTCTTCGGGTATCCGAGAGGTCCATGTTCGAGTCCCGGCACTGCACATTTTTTCACGTCTCTTGCGTCTAAATAATCAGATTCTACAACATGTACAACAGCAATAGATAGAACTTTTGAGATAACTGGAAATCAAAGTAAAAGTTTAAACGCTGCGAATAGAAATAATAATAAAATGTATTTATAATATGTACAATATCGAAATAATCGAGATAATAAAAAATTCAGATCAGTGTTTTATCTCTAGTTTTGAATTTCCTTTGATTCATAGAAAGTAAGACAATGGATGCATAAAACGCCTCTATATAATAATTAAATGTTTTACAATAGACAAAGTGGTTAGTGAAAAGCTACAAAATCATGCATCGCTAAGCGCGAATTTATATCGCTCCTGCGCAACGAAAGTTGATGTGTTTAAACAAACAATTGAAGGTTTTACCAACATGAATATAACCACAAGTTTTCAGAGTAAATATCGTAAAATTCAGCAGTTCGATGGTTTTAGAAAACTTAATACACAGAGAATATTCCTAAAGGTGTTAAGCTACCATGATTTATGGAGTAAATTATAAGTAGAGCTAATAATTTACTATTCTGTGCATATTTCCAAATGTTGAAAAAAGGAGCATATGTATGAAGCGGCGTAGATAAACATTAATTAAGTCTACAACATTTTCATTTTTGCAAATATTCATTACAGAAAAGAAAAAAATGCCATTAGAGTATTAGGAAAAAGTATCAACGAAAAATGATCTAATGCTGAGAGCTAAGGATTTGATGAAAACTAATAAACTAAAATTCGCCTATGACAAATTTGTTTTTCCTGCTCTTGCGTTTTTAAATCGCCATTTTCGAAAATATAAAATAGTAACTAACTTTTTGTCAGCTTCCGTTTCCAATCAAAGTTCTCAAGTGGAAAACTAGAGCTACCACTTCCTTTTATTTTCTTTTAAAAAACTATACTATACTGGTTTTCTCTGAACGGATAGTCTAGAAAGAACTGTGAATGTCACCAAACAACGTAACGAAAATTTAATCCATTTATTATCAACTCTAAACTATGTAAATATTAAAATAGAAACTGAAGGTGAAATATTTGACTCAGGCTGACGAGACATAAAGCTAGAGACGGAAAATTTAGACTCATGAATGTCATTTTTTGAACACTCCTAATTGTCTGAAACATTTCACGTGAAAAATTATTAGGGGTTGGGTTATTCAGTTACGGCAAAGCACACGAGGGCTATCTGCCTAAGGGGAGGGATGCCTTCGTGGAGGACTTTCTAAGGGAAACTGGCTCGTATACACGTTACACATGGGGAAAACCACGAAAACGCCCATGCAGCCAGCCCGTTCGCGGGATTCGAACCTCAGACCGAACTACCAGCATTCAGCGTCTTTACCGCTCGGCCGCTGGTGGGCGAAAAATTATTAGAAACAAGTCAGCTGGCAAACGTTTCGTACCTTCCATAGAAAATGTGTGCAGCTACAGCATTCGAACGGTAAATACCCGACTGCGTGAAAAACGTAACGTCGATGATGAATATAGGCATTCAAGTAAAACTTAATGTCTTAACTGAAAATATAGATTCAATAATTGTAAAACATTTTCAAAGCCGTCGTTTGTTGCTCATAATAATTTAACCACATCTGTACAAATTTTGAAATTTACCCAAGGGCCGCCGTTTGACTTACATAGTTAACGCAGCCTGGCATCAAATCACTCTTAGTTGCTTTTAAAATAAAATGCTACTAAATTTTGTTCACATTCAAGCAAAGTAAATTTTTAATAGGAATACACATCGATAAAAACGTGTCCACTGGTTTCCTTACCGGATTTCATTTTCGCAAGCGGTCGTATACGTACACTTCCAATCACAAAAACCTTATAAATGACTTAATGGTTCATGCTTTCGTATTTTTAAATTAAAAAAAAAACTATTTTTGTACAAAATACGAAATTTAATTTTTTATATGTTCCCCTAACGTTGTACGCAACTAAAAATAAAATATCGGTTTAAGAAAATGTTTCTGATGTTAAGTATTAAATGCTGAGCATTTTTATGCAGATTATTGTGAAAAATATCGATTAATGTTTCTCAAAATAATGATATGATTCACAGACTGTTATGCAATTCGTTTTCTAGAAAACATTGGCAGGCTTTAGTATTGGCACGCAGCCATCTTGTAACATTGTTTGAATTAACTATAAAAGAATATTTGTAGTTTGATGAATTTTTGGAAGATTATAAAGTAATAAAACTTCATGATAATATAAATAACTTTTTTCAGACTTTAAAAACGTATTAACTACTTGCGCGAAAATTTTTTGGCACACTAAATGTAACAAAATTACAAAGTAAAGATCCTAGAAAATCACAAAACCGTACCATTAAGAGGCATTTCAGAAGAAAAAAATATCAGCCACGAATTATTCTAAATTATTCATTAACCGACACTGAAATGCAAATTGAATATATCTTCAAAAATCGCTGATTTTGGAATGAAATATCTAGAGAGAAGGTCCCCTAATGAGTCATACGGCCGTCATAATTCGGCTAGGTGGACTGGGGGCTTCGCCCCAATAATCAGTCAATAAATCTAGAGGGAAGGAGTGCCTTCCTGAAAGAAAATCTGAAGGAAACTGGTTTATATTCACTTACATGTATCGGAAACGAAACACGTGAAAACTCGCATGCAGCTAGCTCATCCGCTGGGGCTTGAGGACCCAGGTAGAACAACCAGCACTCCTGCATAATGTAGATTAACTGATTTTTTTTTTCAGCATATGATTTGCAAATACTTTTGATCTTTTATCCTGCAGCCAAGAAATACAGCACTTAATTATAAACAAGAATTCAATCTTATGATTACAGGGAAACATCAATATGTCACTTGTCGCAAAATGAAATAATTCACATTTTATGATTAAAATTTTTATACCATAATTTCATTTATTTAATTGCTATCAATGAAACATAGCAAAGATTTAACACTTCTAACAAAATTTTAATCCATAAAATGCTGTCATTTTCTTTTGCTTTATTTTATTTTTGAATTCTTTTTTTGTGTTCACATTCAAAAAATGTAAAGGAAAAATATTATTTGAATTTAAATATCATTGGTTAAGAAGTTTCAGTTTCTCACTTTAATATTTCAGTGCATTTTGATTTTAGAAGAAAATAATGCCTTGAGATTTGCTGGAAGGAAAAATCAAATTCATGCTAATACTGGAATTTAAAAATAGCGAGACCAAATTTAAAGCCTAATCCATTACACAGAGCTGAAGGTTTTCGCTTCGTTTAATTTTTTCTGATCATAATCCCTTGAAGAAATAGACAGCTTGTCACGTCGTACAGTAATTATGCATTTACCTTTCACTTATTTAAGTAATTAATTTCTGTGCCTTCAAAAGTCTGTAATATTTATGCAGTAAAAGTTCGTGAATTATCTTAATTGTTTTACCTTTTATACTTAAGCGTATAAGCTAGAAATTGATTGTAAAATTAACATGACAAATCTTTTCTTTCGTTTGCTAACGATCAATAAGATTACACTTAACATGTTTCTCAACCCATGAGTGGTTAAGAAAAATACAGTGAAAACAAAGCTTGAATTTAAACGGAAGTTACAGAGTAATATAAAATAAGGGTACCCCGCTTTTCAAGATCGCTTTCTGATGTACCGAGCTTTCCGATAAATTTCGAAGCAGGAGACATAAAAAATGAGCAACGCCTTCGCCGGGAATCGAACCACGGACCTCTCGGTTACGCGTCGAGCATGCAGACCACTACACCACGAAGCCATGCGAGAAAGGCGGGAAAAATACCTTATATACTCCCCCTTTTAAAGGGCGACTGGGGTTTTGGGGACCCAATCGCCAAATCGCGGTGGTGGAGAATCATCATCCACCACCATTTTAGTTCGGGCGCCAGTGTAGAGACATTAGGTTATTTCGAAGCATCAGTCATGAAAAATGAGCAACGCCTTCGCCGAGAATCGAACCACGGACCTCTCGGTTACGCGTCGAGCATGCTAACCACTACACCACGAAGGCATGCGAAGAAGGCGGGAGAAATATCTTATATTTGGACTTACTATTATATTTTATTTGTAATCAAAGCCATACAGTCGACATGAAATCTATTTTTGTTACGAATTTCTGGATGAAATTCATTTCTTTCCCAAAAATTTTTCTAAATGTAAAATATACTATTCAGTTTTCGGAGTATTCTGTATTGCATTTTGGCGTATTACGGTTTTCAACAGAACTCTGGTTTCAAATCTGTTAAGAAAGCAGGCTTTAGGTTAGGTTAGATTATCGGAATATGACAAAACATGCAATGGCTATCTACATAAGTCGTGTTATCGTGGAGAACATTATAAAGAAAATTGGCTCATATTCTCATTACACAAGGAAAACCACGAAACCCAACTACAGAGTCAGACCATTTGCCAAATTCGAACCTGTTTAAAACTTCAGTATTTAGCGGTCTTACCGCTCGCCCAGTTACGAGGCCAAATAGCAGGGGAATAAAGATATTAGATTGACATTATATTTAATTATGGAAAAATATTATAAATGTTGTTCATATTTTAAGAAATTTAAACATTCTGCGGAAAGTAGTCACTCAAAATATTTAGACTTCCGAATTATTCGATAAAAAGAAATTTTATTTAAGAATAAAAATAACTGCACAAAGGTGAAAAAATAATAAATCGCAACTGTTTTTTCGCCTTTCTTGGCAAACTTTGTTTTCTTTTTATTAAAACGTTTTATCTTTAATGCTGCATGCGGATTTCCAATCTGTAAGATCGCATTAAAAGTCAGATTTCGTTATTTATTATTTGCTATTATTCCAAAAATTCGTGCGAAGCCATTTCGGCCGTTCTATCTTCCTACGAATTTAATCAGCCGAGATGTTAGTTGAAACCTCTGAAAACACTAATTTTTGCACTCATTTTTTCCTAGCGACAACAGTCTCGGGAATCGCTGGAGTTAAAAATGCATTATTTTGAAAAGTGTTGCCACTGCTCGCTTTCAAATCGTAGAGTTTTTTATTAAAAACATTTCCAAGTTTTACAAAATATGAAATAAAAGTATCACTGCCAAACATGAAGGATGTTACTATTACATGATGTGATATTCTGAAGTTAAAGAAAGCACGTGATTGAATGTGACGTCATTGTTTGTCGAAAATCTTTCGTTTTGTTTCTTGGTTTGGCAACAAAAATTATTTACGAATTGGTGTTGCTTGGAAAGAATGAACTGATTTCATTCATATTGGAATGGTTTTATGTATTTTGTTTTCCATGTGTACACAGAACTTATAAATTTTACTTTGGCCGCAGCTCGCTTATCTGGTGAGCTTGCCAACAAGTGTTTATTATTATGTGAAGCAATCTTAGGAACAGCGCACTAATTTTTATGTAAAATTCCCCTTTCAGTAGTATAACTGTTTAACATTTCGAGTGAAACCCATCTTGAGTTTAAGAAATAAAAAAAAAAAATTCTAAGGTAGGAAATTCTTCTTCACCAAACTTTTGTGATCATAAATAGCGTGTTTCAGGATCTTTTCAAACAAAAAATAAATTAGCCAAACATCTCTAGACGAAGCTTTTTCGCCAAAAGATTTTAATCCACGGATATCTTCATCAGACGTATCAAATAGTTTTCTTAGATTTACAGAATCAGCGCTAGTAAGTATGAGTTGCTCAAGAAATGTTCTGACAACAGACATGACAATTTGACTTTTTCTATCATAACGATTCATCAGTTTCTCCCAAGCCTCATCGTATGTCATTTCGGAAATCGGAATAAGCTTAATATTAGCAGCAGGTTGGATCTATCAAATATTAGAATTTCTGAATTTTTGCTAATGATTGATTGGTATAAACTGTTGCTACGTACAGACCTTTAAAATTAAGCCAAACAGTATATTTACCATTTAAACTCTGAACGTTTCAACGAGCAAGTTTAAAGTTAGTCTCAATTGCAGTCGGATCTGAAATCGGAATATTCCTAGCAGTAAATACTTCAATGATGAATTGACATATAAATATTTCAAAATATTTACGTTCGAATTCAGCAATTTCAGAAGCTTATTCGGCTAATGCGGCATCATATTGATCAAATACTTTAAATATTTTTTTCAATTCTTTCCACTCGCACATTTAATTCCGTTATGCTTAACTGATTATTGGAACTATTGCGTAGCCGCGTTAGAGCTGATTTCGTTCGTCCTCTCCGCGTTAGAGCTGATTTCGTTCGTCCTCTCCGCGTTAGAGCTGATTTCGTTCGTCCGCTTAATCTTTTAAGATCGGCTTCACTTAATTCAGTCAATGATTAGTAGGCATAAATAATTTCGACAAGATACTTGAGTAGTAAAAAATATTTCCACTTTCCTTTCTAACAGCATTAAGACTAGACCATCCGCGCTATTAGCACCTAAAAGTTTGTTAAAGACAATTCTAAAGTCTATATTTACAACATATTTAACGTATATATTTAGCAAGCCTCCCCTGGGGAAACCAGGGATAGTCGCTTTGGATTTAAGAATGAGTTTTGTACACACAGAAACTATATTAGCAATCTAGTAAAACATGAAATATTATTAAACAGAAAAATGCCTGCAGCACACTATGGCTATGAAAACTGTTCTTATTTTCATATGAAAAAGAATACACATAAAAATATAACATTGTTGCCATTCACACAAATTCAATAGTAAATAAAACATGTTCCCAGTAACAAGATCATCGTATATTTATGATAGCATAGATCTAAAGACTGAGGAAAAAATAAGGCAAAAAAAAAATTAATGCAAATATTAAATACACATTCGAATAATTAATGTAACGGGAAATTTTAAAGTGAAATGCTAATGAAATGGGAGATCTATAAAATTTTAAATCTTAGTAAAATTTGTACAAACTGCAGAAAGCAAAAGTTGTAATATGTATTAAATTTAACGAAAAATCAAAAATATCAATAAGAAAAATATTTTATAAGAAAAAACTATTGTTGATTCCATAGAAAGATAATGACTTTACTTTGAAATGTTAGAATC
>KK122267.1:208790-240018 GCA_000611955.2 Stegodyphus mimosarum
TTATTATTTATCATTATCACTGCACTTTAAAAATTTCCCATTACAGCAGTATTTCTTGCCATTTCCCACGAAAAATCAAATTGATATTAAATATGAAAATTTATACTCTTTTTTAATTTGGTTATTTCTACTTTATTATAAAAAATAATAACATTTCTAGACTGCGTCATTTCTAGAAAAATGTGGCTTGCGTAGCAATGATGAAATAGATGATTCGGAACCTATACTCAAAATTTCGAGCACTGAAACATTTCTAACCTAAACCAAAATCTTCCTCTTGGGCAGCCTCCATACTGGATAATTACGCACTTTAGCTTGAACCTCTGTGCTACTGGGACGCTATTTCGCTATGCTCTCTTCCTACCGTAATATTATCAAAAATGTAAATATTCTGAAAACAGGCACATTTAGAGTGCCAAGTGAATTGTGGCCACAAATGTCAATTAAAAGAAAACAAAATGGCTTGCGTACCAATGATGACATAGATGATTCCGAACCAACGCTCAAAATTTTGAGCACTGAAACCTTTCTAACCTAAACCAAAACCTTCCTCTTGGACAGCCTCCATACTGGAAAATTACGCACTTTAGCTTGAACGTCTGTGCTACTGGGACGCTACTTCGCTATGTTCTCTTCCTATCGTAATACTATCAAAAATGTAAATATTCTGGAAACAGGCACACTTAGAGTGCCAAGTGAATTGTGGCCACAAATGACAATTAAAATGAAACAAAATTTAATACGCCTCGATTGTAAAATTTCTTAGTTATTACGGATTCAACATTTCAGCATTCTACGCAATCAAATTTCTTCCTCTTCAATACGGATCTACATTATACGCTATCTACGTGCTACGCCATCAAGATTTCAATATTTCTACGTTTTAGTGTTCTTACATCAGTACGTCTCAATTTGTTTTTATCACACACACACATATATACACTGGTTATCATAAATTAAGGAAAAATCATAAAAATAGCGATAACTTCCTCAAAAACAAGCCAAACTGTGTAAAATTTGAATAGGTTGCCAAGTAAGAGTGGCTGAGTAAAGCTGTAATATGCAAATTAGTGGCGCTGCACTCGCAATACGTCATCTGAGAGGAGCATAAAAGTCCATGTTTGAGAGCAAGCCCACATATTTCACTGTGATAGAGACATCAGAAATTTTAGATAGCCAATTCGTAACAATGACCTCCAGCCATCATTTGCCTGCAGAACTACGATTGAGAGCCACTGGGAGACTAGAGGCAGGACAAAGTCAAACTGAAGTGGACATATGGCTAAATGTGAGTCCTTCTGTGGTTCATAGACTTTGGAGGCAATTTCAAACCACAGATTCAGCATCTAGGAAGTTCAGCCAAGGACGGCCTACTGCTACGACGAGCGCCGATGACCGATATTTGATATTACGTGCACGCAGGAATAGAATCGCTACTACGACTCTTCTTAGATCCTCCCTTGTTGCAGCCACCAGAAAGTTGGTGTCAACGTCAACTGTGCGTAGAAGGCTTCACGAAGGTAGTCTGTATGCGAGGCGACCAACCATTTGCGTGCCGCTCACGTCACGCCATAGGAAGGACCGTTTGCAGTGGGCACGGCAACATCTCCACTGGATGCCTCATTAATGGAGGGCTGTTCTCTTTACGAATGAGTCCAGGTTTAGTCTAGAAAGCCATAGTAGGCGTTATTTTATACGGAGAGAACCTGGAATCCGTTATCATCCGTCAAACATCCGTGAAAGAGATGCATACGGAAGAGGCAGTGTCTGTGTTTGGGATGGCATCTCTTTGGGTGAACGCACAGACCTCCATGTCTTTCCAAGGGGAACCATGAATGCTCAGGTTTATAGAAATGAGATCCTTGATGCTTATGTGCGCCCATATGCCGGGGCAGTAGGTGATGCTTTCCAGTTACAGGACGACTACGCAAACCACACAGGGCTCGCATCGTAGATGATTATCTACAACAGGAAACAATAATGCGCATGGAGTGGCCAGCTCGATCCCCGGACTTGAATCCTATCGAGCACGTTTGGGATGCTTTATTGCTTTAGGGAGACGTCTAGCTGCTCTTAATCCGCCCCCTCAGACCCTTGCCGCGCTTGGAACAGAAATGGCTCTCGCTTCCTATGGAACTGACAGACCGCGTAATTGAAAGCATCACACATCGCTGTATGTGCTGTATTGCTTCTAGACGCGATCACATTCCATATTAAAGGTACTTTTCCTATAGCAAACTGACACCTTTGATTTGTTCATTTTATACATGTGCTAATTTCTATATTACCATAATTGTATTTTTTTATGTTATTTGATGCCTTACTATGTGTTGTATATCGTGGGTAAGTTTCATAAAATTTTACACGTAACTTTTCCAGTAATCGTGATTTTTGTGATTTTTCCTTAATTTATGATAACCAGTATATACTTTGTCACAACTGACTGCAATAAAAAAGTGAGGTGCAGAACTAGACTTTACAGCAGTCCCACATATAAAATTAAAATTTTTTACGTCTAATCGTTTTTGAGGTATGGATATATATATATACGTGTGTGAGTATGTGTATAGGTAGTACACAGCAATATGTATATACATACGCATACTATACACAATTTATATACATATATACACCGCCTTTACAGGGCCTTTATTTTCAAAACTGCTGCTCTTACATAAATGCTTTAAATGCCTCAAATATTTATGTTTTGCCATTTTTAAGTTCTTGTCTCTACGATTTTATCTAT
Organism: Stegodyphus mimosarum; assembly: GCA_000611955.2. Taxonomy (NCBI): domain Eukaryota; kingdom Metazoa; phylum Arthropoda; class Arachnida; order Araneae; family Eresidae; genus Stegodyphus; species Stegodyphus mimosarum. Next base: position 211,537 of record KK122267.1, read on the forward strand.
GAAATTTTTGTACTCGTTACAAAAAGTATGAATCCCATACGAAAACTTTTTATCCAGATATTTGCTATTAAAATCGGAGATTCTATTGAGGGTCCCTACACAGAGTTAACGTTAATAGCAAAATGTCTGCATCTGAAAGTAATTAAAAATAAAATATCAGTTTATAAAAAGGTTTTTAATGTTTAAGAGATTAAGTGACAAGCAGGTATATGCAGAATATCATGAAAAACAATTTTCAATATAATTTTCTTTCCTTTTTTTGCGAAATGAATATTTTATTTACAGAATCGTATATAATTTGTGTTTTTAGAAATGTTTGCAGGCACGATTGGCATATAGCCAACTCGTAATATTGTTTGCATAAATTAAATGAATTTTTACACGATTACCACATTTTGATTCTGAAATTATAAAACTTCATGAGATTATTAATAACATGAAAAGCTTATATATTACTTGTTTGAAAATTCTTCCGGCATACCCAGCATAACAACATTATAAATTAAAGACATCGAATAGCATTTAAGAGGAAAAAATCAAACTCGAGTTATATTAAATTATTTAGTAAACGACTTTTCAATGAAAATTGAAAATGACGTCAAAAATCATAAATATTTAGTCATTCGAGAGTCAAAATTTTGTGCTTTATTTTTTTTTCTCATGAGTATAACATTTTCTTAAACACAGAGACTCGAGTAGCAAAAAAGGGTATAAAATTTTAGGAGACTATTTAACTATATGCTTTTGGATCATTCGTATTTTTGCAAAAGTTTTTAAGAAAAAGAAGCAATGATGTTAGAATGTAACATATGATTTATATAAGTACTAACCTGACTGCTTAATTGGAGACTTTTAAAACTTTTCTGCGATGCTTAGCTACAGCAGGAGTAAAACAGGCGACGTTTATGTGCATTAGTCTACGAATTTACTGCTTTGCAATCAATATGACACTGATAAAAAGAGGAGATATATATATCTCTAAGAAGATATTTGTATGATAGTTTCCAAAATGAGAAGCTCAAACAATGTGTCTGATATCACGTGAGCGGAAAATAGAAACTATTATATCAGATCCTCTCAAGATGATTGCAATAACGGTGAATTTTCGCTGATGACTAGCCTTTGCCAAATGATAAAAGTCCCCAAGAAGAATGAACAAACGCCAAATAAGAAGGAGAAAAAAGCATATAAAAGATTGATCAGAAGAACCAACAGTCGCCTCTTGCACTGGCAGACTTATTCTGGCTATGAAGCAAAGTAACCCAGAACGGAAAGGTGCAATTCACTTGGAGATCGAAAAAATTTGAGTTGTAAAACGGAGCGGTTCTCTTTCAGCCATCGTATGTCTGCCGTCACCTCTGCTCTTCTCCCTTTCAGTCTGCGCCAGAAGTAAGGGTATATTTTCCATCAGTTCTCTTTCCCCTCTGTTTTTCCCTTTTATGATATTTCATGGCGACTTCTAATAAAGTGTTGGAATCCCCAGCACACGAGCCCAGGGCTAGTGGGCAAAAACTCTCCCCTCGCCTCTTATTTTTCGCCATCTTGCTCTTCCAGCTTCGTTTCGAAAAGATCAAAACAAACACCAGCGACGATATAAACAGACTGTCGATAATGATTTACGATGCGAGCTTTATTGCTACCTAGTTTATTCCCTTTTGATTTATGTGTCTATGACTGAAACGGATATATGCAGGCAAGGATCACAAAACACATCTGATAACAGCTCAGCCAGTTTGGTTTTAATCACCATTTCTAGTTGTTTCTTTCAGACGTTTGCGTTGTTCAAGAGATGCATTATACGGCCAGCATATTTTGCATCGATCTAATGGTTGAGAACTTGTGTATTATATATGATCGTGCACTAATGAAATTGAGCTCTTGCTTTGCTCATATATACATGCAAGCTCACTCAAATAAATCCATACACACACTTATATGTACATGTATAATTTATTATTAGAAAAGGTTTTTCATATATCATCTCCATGGTACAGAATTTTATTTACAGCGATAAATTACGGAATAAATTTTAGTCAGTATTTTAAATATGTTATTTAGATTTCTATTGTAGTAAAAATTAAAAGCAAACTGTAAAGAGATAATATTTAGAACCGTAAAATTCTAAAAGTACAATTTAAAGTACTTCATTTTCATTGACCGTAGATTAATTGACTTGTCAAGGGGAACAAACCAATCCACTATCAATTAAGAATAATCAAATTAAGTGACAGTGTTTCGTCTTTTTTCCAAGTAAGGATCAAATTAGCAATTTTGCTATAGTTAAATCATAAGTTACGAATAAAACTTAAAAATTGGAAAGATATTAGTCTCATTGAGCCAAAAGACTTGTCATAAACAAAACCTAAAACAAATTAGTAAGAAATTCTTAACTAATTAGTGTTAGTTTTTTTAGTCCACAGAGTTAAATATCTGTGCAAACTTTGCTCTTTTGATGCGTTTTGCTTAACGTTCTTAGTACTTTAAAATGATAACTACTGAATGTACTCTGTCATACTGAGAAGGGCTGTTCGAGTATTTTTGTGGAAAATTCTAGACCTGTAAAGCGTTTCTTTTGTAAAAATAAATTTTATCAAGGTGTCATTGGTTCTATGTCCATTCAATGCATTACGCTCCCGTACGCATACAACTAAATGGCATGTCTATTTCCTGTTAGAGAGTTACCCCCCATTCATGATCTAATTTTGATTTAGTACGTATAAAGATAAAAAAACTGAAGAATATTTAATCGACAAATATTATTAATTTCGCATGAAATGCTGCAGAATTCATTACATAACAAGCAGATGAAATATATAAAGTTAATATCAACCAAGAGTCAGCCTATCTATCAGGAATGCACAAATTAAAAACAATTTGATATTAAAATTTGGAAAACAAAACTGACAACGACAAAATAATAATAATAATGATGAACTAGTTAATTAGAAATAACAATTGATATTAAATAGTTAATTAGATAAAAACAGTTGACACAGAGAAGATATTTCTTTGTCAATGGGAAGTCGAAATTATTATTCGACTTTTATTTTGTCCTTTTATCTTTTTTTATTGTGTCCCCTTTTATTTTGTCCCAGAAAAAAAGTTTTTAAAGAGAATTTTTTTAAGAAATTTTCAAAGACAATTAGCTAGATATAACCTGCCCCAAAAGAAAATAATTTAAATAATATACAAAACAATAACAATAGTCTGCAAAAGAAAATAATATAAATAATATAGAAAGCAATAAGAATAGTCAATAACAAGATAAGTCAAAATTTTGAAACAAGCGTAAGAATATTATAATTTTAATTTTCTTATTTAATTTTACCTCCATTTTGAATATTTTAAGTACATTTTTAATCAATCAATTTATATATTCTTAATTTTACATGTGTCTTATGTCCAGATTTTTATTAAAAATCACATTTTACATGTTCCTCACTTTTTGGTAACAGCTGAAAACATCGCGGACGAAAACGTCTCGGAGAAAACCACGCAAGGGGAAAATGTCGTGGTACAAAACATCGTAGGAGAAAACATCGAAATTCTAAAACGCCGTGGTACAAAATAACGTTGTCGGAAATAAAGCGGTTCAAACACTTCGCAGTTTAAAAACATTGTCGTCGAAAATATCGTGGTAAAAAATAAAGTACCTAAAAATCATCGCATTACGATAACATCGCAGACATGCGTTTTTCAGGCTTTAATAATTGTAAATGGATATTCGCTTGTGAGCGCAAGATGGAAAGAATGATAATTTTTACTTTCATATTTTTATTAACTAATAATGTTTTTAAAAAATTAAACATAACAAGAAATAATTTGCACTAAAAGGGTATCAGACTAAGAAAAGTGAAGAAAATAATCTCATAATTAGCAATTTTTTCTAGCTAAAGGCATGCGGTTACTTACCTTCCTTTTTCTATTCCTTTTTAGATTATACTTTTCATGAAAAATTATCAATAAAACTTTATAAAAAATAATTTATAAATGCTCTTTGTTAGTTAACTATGTCAGTTTAAAATTGTATGAAGTTCTATAAGTTGCATTAATTTTCTATGCTTAAGTTTCCATTTTACATTTTCAACAAATATTTATTAGTTAATAAAAAATATTAAAGCAAACATTATGCTTTTTTCCTTCTTGCGCTCACAAATCATTATGCGAGTATTCTTTTACAATATTAAAGCCTGAAAAACGCATGTCTGCGATGCTATCGGCATGCGATGATTTGTAGGTACTTTATTTTTTAATACGATATTTTTGACGACGATGTTTTTAAACTGCTAAGTTTTTGAATCGCTTTATTTTCAACGGCGATATTTTGTACCACAATGTTTCAGAACTGCTATATTTTCTCTTTGCTTTATTTTCTCCCACGATGTTTTGTTCCACGACGTTTTTGGCTTGCGTTGTTTTCTCCGCGACGTTTTCGTCCGCGATGTTTTCGGCGAACACCCACTTTTTAATATTTACATCTAATCTTTTGGTCTGTCCCTTACCACTGAATTTGATTTTAGGCTTTAGCACAACTATGATTAAGAGTGAGTGTTACCTTTGATTTTTTTCACGCATTTATTTGATAATTTATATTCCCACGTTCAAAAATTCTACGTGCATTTCACGTGGCAGCCAAATTAAATAACTGAAAATTTGACTCAGGTGACATGACTGTGCTACTTTTTTATGTACAAAAGTATATTTACACGCGTAAGGGAATTTAGCAAATTCAGACAAAAGCATTTCTGTTCATTTATGTCTTTCTTGCTTTAATAAAGCCTTAATTTTACTACGCTTTTATTTTGTCCCAGGATTTGCAAAGGAAATCTAGAATATAATACAAAGACAGTTTTGAAATAATAGCTCAAACTGTTAGTTTAACATATTGCAAAACAAATTATATTGATAGTAATATTTCTTTAGGTTATAGGCAGCTTTATTATTATCTTACATCTTAGTTTTGATATACATAAAGAAGATATTAATAAATTTGGATATTAATAAATTCCTTTCTCCCCAAATACTACAATATCTGTCTGTCGTAAATTTGTAATGCGAGCTGTGTTCGTTTGCGCTCATTGCGGTGCGTAATTGGAATGCTAGCTGATCTGGTTGGATGACAACCAAAAGGTTAATAAATCTGTCTGTTTTAATCGGCTAAAGAATTATAACACTTATGGGCATCACTGCTCTGTTCGCGTATAAAAATAATTCCATTCATTATTTCACACGCAACCGGCGAAAAAAATTAAACTTTAACCAAAACAAACGTAAATCAACTTGATTTATCTTAATTACGGAGAAAACCATTGAGAAACTTAACTGCGAAATGTCGTCGCCCCCCTCCATGAAAAACATTTCTATGTCAGGAAAGCTCTTAACCGTAACATACGTGCGATCGTTCTGTGGGAAATATAGTAAGAAAAAATTCATAAACACGGCTTTTAGACATAAATCAAGCTAACCAGTTAACGCCTAAGACTGCAACACGGTTTAACTTCGAGCAAAAAATACCATAGCTACAGAAAAGAGGAATTTCTAAAAGAGGCGTTAGAATTATAAAGTGCATTAATGTCAAAATTTCCTCATAAAAACAACAGCCATAATTCAAGGAATAACACTCTAAATAATACATGCTCCATAAATGGCGAAGAAAGGGCATCATAATGCTATTTTTGATATTTCTGAAAAGTATTTCTTCTAAGAAAATAAGAAATCCATGTCTTAATTTGATATTAATCTATAAAATACAGTCTTCTCAAAGATAATTCCATCGTCTTCTTATATGAATATCAAGCTCAAAAATAAGATATTTAGTTTCTATAAGAGCCGCACAATGAACTGCGATAAAAATAAATATCCTTCCGTTAAAAGGAAATGTAGTAACCTTGCATATCATCACAGAATTAAAGTCTCCTTTATTTATCAGTACTTAGTTAAAAACAAAATATTAATCCTGTTAAATTATGATTTCCTAATGAGTTTTCCTAATGAGTATCAAGTGGAATATGCTATACACATAGCGAAAGGCGCACACGCTGTAATCAGTAATTCAAATTATTCTTATCTCGTGATGAATACAAAACAACTAAAGAGTTAAAAAAGAATGTAAAATTTTGCTAAATAACCATGTAATCATGCAACTGAAGTGGAATTGAAGAAAAAACATGCTTCCTTTATTTATCAATATCTACTTAAAAATAAACTTTCAAACCTAGTTATTTTGATTTTCTAAATAAGTAAAGATCAAATGGAATGTGCTGTATACATACTGAAAGGCGCACACGCTAAAGTTAGTCATTCAGACTATCCTAATCTTATCGTTCAGTACAAATGTCGTTGCAACCCAAGTTAAATTTGCTCATTTTTTACCAAAGGAAAATATATCAGTTTAATCATTATAGCTGATGAATTATGGAAAGAAACTATGTTGCTGAGACCTATATTGTAAGTGTCAGCTTATGAAGCGGTGTTAAAATAGCGATTGTGCAAGTTAATTTGTTAGCTTCAGAGCCGTTAGCGAAAGTTGTTAGCTTCTCAGATGATGGCTACATTAAAGAATCTCCAATGAATATAGTTCAACTCTAGAAAGAACAATAACATAATGCCTAGACTAGATATCGAATCGAGGCCCAAAAATGTAATGCAAAAATACTTGTTTTTTAGATTAATCGGTCGATACGTCTGACAGAAACCAACTACCTATTATTGTGAAGATAGTTTTTCTGTGGAAGAAGAATCTGAAAACTTTTATCTTTGAAACTGGGGGGATAATGAGCTGAGATATTTGAATTTTTATATGATTCTGGACTTATTTGCAGCAATATACGGATTAGACGCACCTAGACTCAATTTGACTTTACTTATAGAAAGCCTTTGCGTCAATTCGTAATGCAAGTATGGAAAGAAATAGTTTAAAAGAAACTTGAAACGTAATTAAACGAAAGTAATCCTTAAATGTAAAAACGGTTCATGTAATGACCATTCAGACAGAATTATATAGAAATGCATAGATTATTGATTATTACATTAATGTGTAGGAATTTATATTTATTTTAAATAACCAATTTAATTTAATTTGAAGTTCCTTTCCTATAAGCTTTCATTTCCCCTAATTGTCAATGCGAGAATATTAAATTGGTAGCTCGCGTGAAGTAATGCAAATTTCTACCTTGAGGAGAAAAAGGTTTAAAACCAAGTTCTAGAAGGGAAAGTTAGAGAATGTGGGCCAACTCTGTCCTTTTTGTAGCGTGAGCTTCTGCTTAGCATTTATTGCTCGTTAAATGTGGCGTAACGCTCTGTTAGGAAACAGGATAGTCTCTGATCCCTGTAGCATAATTCTACTATTTGTTAATATCTTAAAATTTTTAGTTTAGTTATTACTGTTTCAGTTACCGCCCAAGCAGAGGCGTAGTCTGTTAGCGTCGAGTTGACGCACTGGAAATTACGCATAAAAATTGTAAACTACAATTGTTCCATGATTCTGTCTTCAAACTGATTCATTTTTATTAAGTATTCAGTTTTACCATATTTTACTGAAATAAGTTTAAAATGAAATGAAGGAAATGAAGATAGATTTTATGCATGTCAAGGTTTAAATACAGTAAGAAATCGTAATTTCTTTCAACTGATTATCATTCTTAATGCCCTGTTTAGAACCTATATATAAAAAAGAAACAAAATATAGCAAGTCAAATATTCACTTGTTAAAGAATAAATAGATAAGTCGATATTCCAAAAGATGTGAACATAATTTGTGGCCAAACGCAAAGGCCTTCTTGCATAATTATATGAAAATCTTCCTATCTCAGCATCAAATTCAAGGTGAGTAAACTTTCAGTGATTTTAAATTTGGCAGAAGAGGTCAGGACTTCAAGGCAATTATTACGTCCATCAATTATCAATTTGCTTGCGTGAAACTATAATTTTGATTTTTGGCACGGAAATATTACGCAGGATTAGTGACAAAATATCGAGCGGAAGTTTCAATCCGTAGAAAAGTAAGAATCTTGCGAATCTTACACGATTTCTTAATAAGAGAATGCTAATCACGATTTACAAATTAACTCTTCCCTCTGAAATGAGCAGCTTTCAGGGTTATTCTTAGCACGTTTCAAGCGAAAATCTCGTTTAAGTTAATGTTATAAAATAAATAGTGCATGAAAATCGTCTTACTGAATTTGAATTTTCAGAATATGATAAATAGAAGCAGGTTATTAGTTAGAATCCTGTGAAGAACGAACACTGTCATATCATATAGCGAAAATGTAACCATTAAAAATAAATCATCCGAATTTTCTTCGCTACTATAATGTGGAATTTTGGAGTAGAAAATTGTACACTGCTCGACATAGAAAACACAGCATTATGTAAGATTGGGTAGAATGTGATGTCAATCGATACACAGACAGAGCATGCATATGTAAATTAGTGATGTTATTTATAGAAAGAAAATTTATATAGTGCTGAAATATACAGGGAAGCAGTAAGATGTGTGACCACATCTCACAGTAATGAAAGCTGAATCCCTATGAGTACAGATTCAATTAGTGTGCCGAGAGCGTCCTAAGGGATGGAAGCCCATATGTTTTGAACCCTCCTCCAAAGTTCATCTTCTGATAACGGCTGGGGTAGAGCAAACAAAAGTAGACCAATCACGTTCTAGATATGCTCGATCGGCGAAAAATTAGGAAACATCACAGGTCAAGGAAGCAATGAGACATGCTTCAAGGCTTGTCGGCTAACGAATGCCGTGTGCGATGTTGCTTTATCCTGCTAAAATGCCATTTTGCAGCCACTGAAGGTAAGGTAGGACAACCGGCTGCAGCATTTTATCAACGTATCGTTATCCCGTGAATGTGTCTCGGATGCATAACAGCGGGAAGCTGCTATCATGTCTGATGACACAACAAACCTTTTTGTCAAGATGACGAGCGGTGTGGCGTTCAGCAATCGCAGTCTAATTAGCTCTATCTTCCTAACGCCTCCAAACTCTTAACCAGTGATTATCATCAGAGAAACAAAACAGAGACATGGTAGCTGAATACCACATTGTGCCATTGTGACTAGTTGATGACACCATCGTCGATGGTTTGACGTTAATGGTAATCTTCGCAGAGGGAAGCATGTGTGCACGCCGCTTTCATTCAAACGTTAGAAAACTGCTCTCTGAGATGATGAAACATCCAAAGCTCCCTGCATATTCCTCAAAATGTCCATAGTAGTCGAATGTTGGGCGGCCGTCACGTTTCATCGTAAGCGTCGGTCTGCGCGCTTTGTAGTACTTCTAGATGGATGGATCTGGTATTTACATTTACTTTATCGGTCCATCTAGATTAAATTCTATCCACAATGGATATATCTGCATTGTTCATTTCAGCAGCGATACGAGAGTAAGGCCAACCAGCCATACGTAAGCATACAATATGACCCCTCGCAAAATCGTCCCTTTGCCGAAACTGCCTACAGTGTCATCATCCAAACATTTCTTCATTCACATGTGTCTTCTGGAACGTTGAACTTATCGAAATTGTCAATTCCCAAAGCAGCAGAGAGTAGCGACTGCTATTTCGTCCGCCGTTTCCTTCTCTTTTATCTCACACTATATTCCCGTCACCAACTTTCTATCTTACATAATCTGCATGACTTATTCCTCTATGTATCCCCGTAATTTTCATATTTATACTGCCGAATCTTCATTGTGCTACATTTTCTATGTCGGGCAATGTATGTAACTTATTGAGAGCTTCAGCAGCTCAACTCTCAAACACATTTGCAACAAGAGTCTAGGTGAATTCTGGCTGGAGCTTAGATCACTATAGAGGCTCCCGACAGCGGCCCTGTTTGTATGGTTGTTAAGCAAGCCGACGTTCGTAACCTTTCGGCCGAGTTCATAAGAAAGCATGGATATTTGTAAGTGTATAAGATTTTTGTGACGTGGTGGAATTTAAAGTACTTGCAAACATGAAGTTCTCTCGAAACGTAAATGGTAAGGAAAAGAGGTAAGATCCCCTTTCCCTTACCATGCGTCCATCAGCTACTTTGAATCGAATTTAATATAATGGTGGGGGCTGAACAGACACCATGCTAAACCCCAAGGTTACCGGCCGCCTTATCTTCCGTGCATAAAGTAGTGACCTACTAAAAAAGAAGCGAAAGATGGATTGCCCCACTCTTGAAATTGCATGTACCACCCGCTCATACAGATGGGGATAGTATGAGTTCATATAATCAAAACTTGGTAAGTTAGGTCAAATCGCTAAATGGAAATTATGCATATCTGGTTGTTAGCTTTCATAACTTAGTTGTCAAGAACATCACTCTGATGCTAAATAAGATATTTTAGCTTGTATTTCTCAGCCGTAACGCAAGTCATTGCAAATTTATCTTTGCATTGCAAAACATTGTGCACAAGTTAGCGTAACTTGCCTTCAGAAATTGGTGTGTGCAAGAACTGTGATTAAATATTGCAGAAAATCTATGACGAGCACAAAAAAGGTTTAGAAACCAGTCTAATTCTCACTGGAGTGTTCAGGTGGAGTGTTCATATGTACATGAGATAATAGAACTAAACTCATGATGTATGTTGAACGATTTCTTTATACTAAACGCAAATCATGAAATGAAGCTGCTCAAGTTAATTTATCGTTTACTGTTGCATGCAGTATTGCTTAGATTATTCTGAAAACATTAATAAAAACGTAAACTAAATTATAATAAATTCTACAAAGAAATCCTCAGATTCTCTGGCAGTTAAAATATAGAAAACTATTGAATACTTACATCCTTATCATAAATTAGGTTCGAGAAAATAAATAAGATAGATAATACTGCAGCTAAGATAATAATTTACACTGAATTATTGTCATCGCTTAGAAACGTTTTATCTGGTACAACAAGACTTATGTGGTTTGTTTGGTAGCTGAAATATTAGGAATTATTTAGTTTCGTAAATTAATTCTTTATTTCATAAAATATTCTCAATATTATTGTAGTTTTAAAACGTTTATTTCAGGAAATAAAATATGTTGTTATAATTGGGTCCAATAGAATATTTAGCTTGGTGTTCTCGCTTTAGTTTGTCTCGTTTAGTCACTTTCACAAATATGAGACTTACTGTGTCTGGATAATTTTCATATAATTCATACTCTTTAAATTATTCTCTTTATATTATTAACGAGTATTATCATCATTGTTAATTTCACATGTTTCTATCAGCCTAAACAATAATGAAAGCCCCAGTGCTGAATTTTAAGCAGTCAGATAACTTTAAACTGACCACACAAATAATTGTTTTATAATAAAATTCGATTTCCTAAAAGTTGTTAGAATAATTCCCGTGTAAACCTTCTCCGAAATTATATCCAAAACATAATATTTCTTCAATGAATGTTTTTCTGCAATAAATAAATTTCCTACTTAAATACATTAATGTATATAATTATGTACGATATAGTAATTACATATGTATATCTATGATAAGATATATAGTCTTAAAAACGTAAGTAAATATTGTTGACGTTTACGTTCCTCTACTGAAGAAGCCTAATATTCATGAATAAAAATAGCAGTTGAAGGAAACACTTTATGCTTACACCAAAAAGGTATTAGCTGTTACTCAGTGCAAGTCTGTCAAAATGAAACTTTCAAATCTTAAAAGTACAGTCAACGCTAAAACTTACTACACATAGTATATGAAAAAACTAATTCATGTTGGTCTTCCTTCACTTTTACCACCTGTAGTAATAATCAGCCTTTGAAAGCATAATTTCAGAGATGAAATCATAGAAACGAACTTTGATTGCATCACAATCTTGAATATCCATAAGTAAAATTTTACAATAAATGCAAAATACGGACAAATGTCTAATAAATCATATGATATCAGAGAATAAGTTACATATTTCTTACTTCTAAACTTCACAAGTATTAAAATAGAACCAGATATTTCTAGTTAAATTACTCAAATATTTTTTGAATATTTCACTAAAATATTGCCTTTCATTAATTCAATCCTCACGTTTAGATTACAATTAATTAATCAAGTCCTCATTTTTATATTACAGTTAATTAATTAGAAGTAAATGTGTGCTTACTTAAAGTTTATTTTGTTATTATTAGACTATAATCTAATAATAACAAGGATTAAAATTAATAAATCTCTCCACTTTTCGCCTTTTTCTTTCTTCTCATCCGCTAATTGAGGTGATCTCTTCCTTTTGTAATTTATACATCAAAATAATGATTAATACCTATATATTCAAGAGAAATTATAGAGGAACTTAATGATTTCTTGCCCGTAATCAGTTGCAGATAAAAATTAAAAAGGTAAATGAGAATGATCATCTTTTTTTCTGGTTGTAATCCATTGAAATGCTTTCTGAAATATAAATGAGTATTCACAAAATGGAAGTAAATACTCCTCACATGTGTACAGGGCGATTATATTCTTCATCCGGCCCAAACACATTAACCCATTCAATAGGGGTGTCAAGAAGGAAGGTGAATGCTGTTATGTCTATCACGAGAACTACTATGAAAATTATATCTTTTAACTGGAGGTGGTTGCTTGGTAGAACTTATCTCAAGTAGAGATTTTCATTTAGTAACTTTTTCAAGTAGAAATTTCTCAGTGTCAAGTAGTATTGTTGGCTCGCTGGCGAGAGAGAGAACAATGTTATAACGAGTATCTTAAAGCCAAAAAATTGTATATCGCCATCTCATCATTTAGCGCGCCAAAATTGCAAATTTAAATGTTTTTAACAACCCTTTACTTGCCACTAAATAAAAGTGAAATAGAAATAGTATCACCCAAAACTCTGAACCACGTCCATCTACCGAATTTGGAAAACATGCTGGGTGTAAAAGCGCATGCTTGTTTGTACCACTGATCGCGAACGCGTAGTAAGGCAATGTTGAGTTTTGAATTTATGAACTACTACGTAGATTTCATGTTCCTGCAAAGCTTTTATATAAAAGGATATTAACGGATATCGTCTTATTGTCTAATAAATAAGCAAATAAAAAATGGGAATAATGTACTTACCCTGTAGGATTCTCCTTAGGTCACTAACCAATTATTTTAATTTTGGTTTCCTAAATACTCTTATTTTCCCTTCGCATTTCCTCGCCAGGATGCAAATTAAGTAGGTGGACCAGAATATTTAAACGGGTGAAAATAGAAGTTTGGACAGAGCGTCATTTCGCTAGTGTAGCGTACGTTTCCTATTTTTTTCCCCAAGTTTGTCTTCTATTTTGCCTTTCGTGTGCTATTTTGTTTGTTTGTATCTTAGCAGCGGCTACGCATTCTGGCCGTGTAGTTAGTATATTGCCGGTGTAGGTTGCTGAGTCAACTTGTTAGGTTAGATTAAATTGTGTAGTCTAGTACTACTTCTTACTTTTGAATTTATTGGTCGGTGTTTTAACCGCCCGTAAGATCGTGCTTTTCTGTTACAGCGTTGTGCTTTATAAAAAGGGCTTTTTAAACCTTTTCCCTGTTGTGTTCTTCTTCACGCTTGCGCGAGAAGTCGCCAGGTTGTACATTGAGATCTAGTCACATTGTATGTTGAGGTTAGATGTTACAACCCAAATCAATTTATGGAATAACGGCTTTTGCTTATACAGTTTACCTTAATCAAAATTCATTCAGATTTCATAATACTGATGTGTAATTTTGTTGCAAAAATCTCTCCCCAGGTCTTCTCTCACATATGATCACTTCTACAGGAATTTACTAAAGCTTCTGAATTAGGAATATAGTTGTCTTTTAAGAAAATGAGCTTTTGAAAATATTTAAAATAGATAAAATAATTCCAGAAATGTATATAGAAAGGTTTTGCCTGTAATTCTAAAATATTGTTACAAATTAATTTTAATTTCCAGATATTTATTAATTTGGCATCGTCATGAAAATAATTCTTTAAATGATAAATTCTTGCTTGCATCACTAATTTTTTTCGTTTGGTTTAATTGATTTATAAATGAAGAAAATTAAACTCGGAGATAAATAATTGATTTTCTTTGATTTGGGTGTGAAATGAAAGTTTGCTTTATTTTGCATTCAGGAAAAAGATAAATATTTCGATATGTTGATAATAAATCATAAAACTTAACTAATGCTTCTTTTGCTACTACTTTCCAAGTTTGCATAAATACGAAATCGTGGTTATGAATATTGAATTTATCATAATTTACCAGAATTAAAAATTCATATAAAATGTGAAAGGTTCCACATTAAAATGTGCTTCCCTATTATTTCTTCATTCAGTTTTACATTAGTTATTTATCTATTGGAATCTGTGAAATAAAATAGCGTTTTATTACGAAAATGAAGAAAAAATCATCAAAAGCGCTTCCGAAAGAGGGTTTCCCAAGAGTAATTATTTTCATGTACAACACTGTATTCTTTCTTTCTCTAATTCTACGTATTATAAACAAATAGGATTGTACGATTCTCTACAGAGCTACATTCTAAAGTGTTAAATTGGGGAAAGCTAATACATGGTGAGTGTCTTTGAAGAGGATAAAGAACGAAAATAAGAAGCTAGAAAATTACTTTATTCTTTGCCTTGAATAGGGCAACCGAAATAATTCGCTCAAGTGAATTAAAAGTATTCCAGATTAATTCAAATTTTAATTAAGTATGCATACTGATATTTAGTAATGTTTTTGTAATTCATTAAACAGATTTTCTTGTGCAATATGTTTCAAAACAATTAAATTTGAATTTTGAAGCATGCTGATATCTTTTCTGACAATGGACGTTATCTCTCAGAAATTCCGATGGAAAGTACAAATTTAATCTTTGTTCCTCAGGTTAGGTATTATTTCCAGATTGGCTAAACTTTTGAATACTATATTTATGCTTAAAGCGTCATTAAAATGGAAGATAAAATCTATAGATAAAGATCCATTTATGATTTTCACCACCCATTTTTTCGGTTAATTATCCATACTTTTTAGTGAAAGAAAGTCTTGTGAGTTCAGCATTTAGAAAGCAGTTAGCAACTGTTGCAGTACTGGCATCTTTTAGTGACGAATAAATCATTCGTATCGTTTTCGTTACACTTAAAATTTAGCGCGGGGCATTTTTGTTTTACCGTTATCGATTTCCGCAAGCGTTTTCTTTATCAATTCTTTAGAGTAACACATTTTCAATATGTCATAGATACCAAAAATTAATAGCTTGAGCTTTGCTTCTACAATTAGGACCCCAAAATTTAAATCTCACGGGTTTACATGATTTTTCAGCAATAAACGCATGCCGCTGGCATAAATCTGCAAAAATGGTGATTATAAAGTTTTTTAGCTTTAATTATCTGATTTGCGTTGTTGAAAAGACATCCGAAAGTGGAAAAACTGTTAAAATATGCTTGGATAAATTTCACAGGAAAATATACCGCGTAAAATAAAGTGATACAAGGAAAATACATCAGACCAGAAATTTTATTAGTTAAAGATACAAGTTCGTGAAAAATTTATAGCATACATCAGTGAGAAAATTGCAGGATGAAACAGTTATCGTGAGCAGGAAGTAAATTTCACTGATATCTAAACCAGAGAAAAGCATAAAAAAGGTGGATCTGTAGAAAGAAATGTGCAAAAAATAAATTGTATTTGTGAAAAAAATGAAGCATAAAGCACAGTTTATCTGA
The DNA here is from genome assembly GCA_000611955.2 of Stegodyphus mimosarum. Taxonomy (NCBI): domain Eukaryota; kingdom Metazoa; phylum Arthropoda; class Arachnida; order Araneae; family Eresidae; genus Stegodyphus; species Stegodyphus mimosarum. The sequence goes on from KK122267.1 coordinate 227,190, forward strand.
AACTCATTCCATATTCTGTCCATGATAAAAGATTATTAATTATAAAAAGAAGCGTTTTTCAAATTCTATAATGACTCTAGGTAATCTGATTTTTAAGATCTGAAATAACGACTGTGAGCGAGGATAAGATACACATGAAAAATCTTGTTTTTATAATAATTTAGTGTCTTATTAAATTAGATATGTAAATTCAGAACGGTGTTTTTTACTATGGCTATGTAGCTTTTTACTTAGTTGCAGATGAAGCCAAAATTTTATACTTCATTTGTATTTGATGAAAATATTCTATTTACTGGTTTACTTGTGTTTGGTGAATTTACATTATATATATATATATATAGAGAGAGAGAGAGAGAGATAATGACCAAAGCTGCAGATCAGACAGAAGAACCTATACCATTTGAAGATGCTTAAGAACGTTTATTAAATTATGATTCATTTTCCTGTGCTGTAATATTGTTAACTGCGGTATGCATGCTTGTTACAAGAACCGTTCTGTCTGTATTATTAAGCTTTAAGTTTTCCAAGGAAATAAATCCGTACAAACGAATCTGCCTCTCCAAGCTTACAAGGTTAGGTTATTTGATTAAGTTAAAGCGATTCACGAGCTACCTGCTTATGGGAAGGTACATCACTGTGGAAGATGCTTTAAGCGAAACTAAATCATATCCACGTTACACTTGGGAAAAAATAAGAAAGCTTCCGCGCAGAGAGCCCAGATCCACCAGCGACCTAGCGGTAAAATCGCTAAACTTTGGTAGTTCCAACCTTGGTTCGATTCCAGGGGAACAGGCTGGCTGCATGGGCGTTTTCGGGATTTTTTTCATGTGTAACGTTATACGAGCCAGTTTCCCTTAGAAAGTCTTCCACGAAGGTATCAATTAGGCAAATAGCGCTAGTATGCTTTGCCAGAATCAACTAAACCAAACCAAAATGCCCGTTTGCTATCCTGGATACGAGGCACACAAATCCACTCTGATGGTAAATAGTGCTGTTTCGTTCGTGCGTATGTTATGCTCACATCTGAGGATTTGCAAAGATATGGATTCTTTCAGAAACAGGGGAAAAACATACATATATAACGAATTCACGATTTTTGTATTTGTTTCACTTACAAAGCTTATTTCACTGTTTGTAGAACACGTGAGAAGCATTTAGAAGCAAAATGATTACTTAATTTTAAAATTATAATGAATTAAACACAAAAAACCCTTTCTTTCACAGAAAGAGAATTCTGTAAACCATGCTTGTGCACTATTCACATAATTTATAGTGCATGTATGGACCGAAAAAATACCTTCCTTACCTTCTTACAGTTTTTTAAAAAAACTATTATTACCGATTTGTTCAAAGTGGTAACTGGGGCTGAGATAGTTAATAGCCGACTCCTGCGTTGGCAACGGTGATCAAATATCATCTATTTTTAAGAAGTCCACTAAGTTTGAAGGTTTTGATTGTAAGTGAAAGATTGAGTTAAGTCCAGATTCAGCAAGGTAAGATGTAATATAACAGCGGTTAACTTTATTTTCTCTAAGAACAGCAGGGTTTGTAGCGATGTATTCATTTTAGTATATTATGTTCTCTCAAAATAAACCATTAGCAGCGTGATGGGAGGATAATGTTGATACTGATTATGCTCGAAGTAAAATAGTATGGCTCATTCAAACTATACTTCTAACTTTTCGGTATGCTATTTTGTTCCTGTGCGCCCCGCCCCAATAATACTGCATGATTTCCTTGGGGGCCTTTCAACTCTTTAGTGAGAATTATTGATCGAATATATTAAGTAACAGCACATAGAAGAAATTATTCCTGATATTTTTTTCACTATCTAAATAAAAGAATACATGTGTTGTTGATGAAGATTTGATTCAGATCAAGAAAATAACAGATCAGTTTGTAAATTTAGGTCCACAAACTGATGGCCAAGAGGAAGAGATTCTGTAGTTAACCAAGGCTTTTAGCACTTTATGGATGACAGTACAAACGTTCCTGGTCATGCTTCAACTTAATTTTGATCGAGTCAACACGGAAGTTGGAATCCATAGGACCCTTATCCATTCTTTTCTTATCATTAGTCTCTGTTAGATAGGTACGAAATGTCTCCATGCTTCAAAGACGCTGGACATTTACAAATAGTCACTTTTACCGGTATTCAAACTGCATTCTAATGATGTGGTAGTCGGCTTTTATACCCACCAAACCGAATTAGATGACCAGTCAGTATTTCATAAATTAATTGATGAAAAGATGATACTTAGTTGCAAGCCATTCCAAATTATGCTTTAAGCTGTTAATCATCACCTTGATTCGAAGATAAGCTACAAAACATATTAATTTTGTTGCAAGCAAAAAATAAATTACCGCTTGATAGCAGTTATGAGATCCACTTCAAGTCGTAAGGATAAATAGTCAACTATGCTAAAATTATTATAGTGAAAGGAAATTACGTAAGTGAACTAGTTACTGCTCGAGCTTTCATATTACCTACATATTGTCTTACACGTCTATCATCTTATACCTTAATTATCAGTTTCTAAGATTTTGGGGGTCACTGAAAGAATGCTGAGTTGTTTCTGCGACGCCCAACCTAAAACTACTTTATTGGTGGAGCCACTTAAAAGTTTTTGTTTGCTCCGAGAAGACTGAATCAGAAATTTCATACCAAAACTTTTATAATAAGTAGTTTTAATATTTTCATTTTGTTTTGTATGTATTCTCTTAATATATGTGAAGCATATATGAAGCTTTTTCATAAATGTTATACCCTGTGAAGTTTAATCCAACAGTGTGGATTTGAAGAGAAATATAACTAAAGCTTAAATAAAGTACAGCAATGAAAAAGTAGATCATTGGGAGTTATTTACGAGTTAATATTTCTACACAGAGTTTCCCAATATATGCAAGTGCAGGTACTTTTAACAAATTATAGTACTTACTAATTCATACCTGGCACAGAAATTCCGTTACTCAACGGTGAAATTGCCGAATTGTATTTTATATCATCGACAAAAGAGCTATAATGTCTCTTAATTCTTAGTAATGCTCGATTAATGGAACGTAACTTCTGATTAGAAGAAAGAAGACAAGCATTGGATCTTGGTCTATTATATTTGGAGATAGGTTGACTTTCTTCTAGATAAAATCAGAGTTAATCAAGCGCTACAAAGAACATGGTCGGATGACCACGTCTGTCTATTCATCCTGGAAGACTTTATTTTCTTCACCTATAAGAAAATTTTTTATTTTATTCTTTTATCTTACTATGTTTCCGTTATGTCTCGGACTTAGCTATATTATTGATATACAGTAGTGTAGCTTTACTTTTTCGAAATAAGAAAAAAAAACTTGTAACACAGTGCAACTTTCAGCTTTCTTCTATTTTTCAGCTATTATTTGTTGCCTACACTTTTCGTGAACAGCATCCATAAATTAATTTTTATCCTATTGTTCATTAGTATTGATTATTGTATCAAAAAGTATTAATGTTTTGACGAATATCATTTGTAAAAAGTGTCCTCTTTCACTAGAAACACTTTAGAAGTATTTTTTTATTAATATAACATCTTTCAGTCACTGTGGCCATTGCAGGATATCTCTAGGGTCTCTCCAAAATTTCCTTCAATAATTTAATTTCTATAGAGTTTTGTGATTGTTTTTGACTTCCCGCTGCCGTGGATGCTTTCTGCAAGTAGGTGATGTCTGCTTTCAGTATATCACATGTGACTTATATAGCCAGAAAGAGCTACTTCTGTTGGTTTCTTCATTTCCCTTAATAGTGCGAGCTCGTTTAGGCATAATTTCTCAACTATTTCATTATATTTTTATAACATAATATTTTTCTTTTTTTTCATGTTTTGAAATTAAAAGTCTACCCATTTTTTAAAATTATTTGTTGAGAAAAAACAATTGCAAGTTTTTGTATTGCTGCATTTGATTGTCAAAGATCTGTAAGATATTTTCTTCTTTCTTACTGCACGCTTTCGTGGTGTAATTGGAAACATATTGGGCTAGCAATCGGGAGGTTAGGAGTTCGAATCCCAGTGAGGGCACTGCACATTTTATATACTTCCATCTTTGGCAAATCTATTGACTCTATAGATCATGATAATAAAACATGGTATTGGCTGCAAACTAAGTATACAGATTGTACTGGAAATTATCTGAATGCAAGTACATATAACTAATATTTCACTTCATGTTTTCGATATTTATATCATTGATTATATGCTCCAGAGGATGATCGATGAAATAATTCAACAGTAAGAAGCAGGTAAGATGTCACACAATTTAGAAATCACCACAATCAACACAATTTAGAAAATAATAAATACGCATCAACACAATTTAGAAAATAATAATTAAGCTCAATACAAGTTTACTTAATGCGATATACGCTTCAATAAACAGTGATAAGATGTTTAATCGAAAGTTACCTCAAAGTCTTTGGTGAGAAAAAGTACAGCTTGTTGAACAGCTCGCTCTCTGACAAGTTTTACCCACAAAAATTATGCAGTTAAATATGGTTCTATTATGAATAAAGAATACCGATGCAGTTTTCATGATTAAAAACACATATTAAAGAACTTTTTTAAATGTCATAGCAGCACTTCAGCGAAACCAAACGCGCAGTATCATACCATACTTGGCAATTAAGTCGTAAAAATAAGCTTGGTTAAATTTAAGAAATTTATATGATTTAAGATATAAAATAGAACTGTTATTAATCTACAAACGTATCAGAAGCAGGCTTACTTGAATTGTTTTTTCGCGTAATCCTCTTACGCCAAACTGTGCACTAAGAATTCGATAACAACACCTATTAAGCTACAATAAATTCCATATAGAGATCTACTAAATAAATGAGTTTTCAGTATCGATTGTGTAAACGTGTCCCTAATCACAAACATCACTTTAATCGTCCCTAATCACATACATCACTTGAATCGTCCCTAATCGCAAAAATTCACAACTTTTGTCTGGCACAACCCATCTTGCGAAAATTTTGCATCTTAGAAAAGAGCTTTAAGTGAGAACTGATGTTCACTTCAAAACATCTGACAATAATTGAATGGACTAAAACGAAGAAACGCTTTTCTGTGTATATATAGCAGAAAATGCTTCGCTTCTGAGTTATTATTAAAGAAATTTCAAAAATTTGCATAGCCAACATATCAATTTCTTCTTTATTTGTCTCGCAACTCTCCATATGTCATTTTTACAAATGTGACACTGACATAACTGATACTTGCAGTCAGATTCAACGTACATCTGTGTACTTGAATAATAATATTCATCACTGTCACATTAATTTATTTTGAGAGAACATGCAAGGCACAACCACATTTTACTCGAAAGAATTTACTCTAACAATACAGAACTGGAAAGAAGCAATCACAGAAGACTTTGCTAGGCACGCGGCTCACTCAGTAGATGCAGTCTAACTCTGCGGAAAACGTAGACCTAAAGGTTTGCTGGAGCTCGAACGAGTATGTGCCGCAATAGCTCGCTACATCTGAAATTGTTGCTGCACTGGAAGCTGAATTTAAGTCTTGCGTAGTGTTGTAAGACTTAAATTCAGCTCCCAGAGCAATTACAATTTATCAAACTTTATAATTACCGTATTAATATTTTAAGCAAATCACGTGATAGTTTCTTTCAAATTTGCCATGCTCAAACTTCAAAGCATTTTCAAAAGAAATAGCCAGGAAAAGGTTGGAAATGCATTTCAGTCCCACTAATTAAGTGAACTTCGATTCAAACTGAGGAAAATTGCAATAAATAGGGTGAAATACAAAATTCCTAACCTGTTGACGAAATTTCGGACAAATAGAGAATGGATGAGAGCCGACTCGATTACAAAAGAGAGACGAAGAAGAATGAAACACGTATAGAAACCGCAATTAAAGCCAATGAAGCTTTACAACGTGTAAAAACATATTTAACGAAATTTGGCGTGAACGGGACTTGGTAAATATCATTTCTAAAATTGAATTAAGAGCCGTCCTTCATGTAAAGATATCCATATTCAAAGATTATTTTCTTAATTGCAAATCGTGTTTTACTGAACATAATTACATACGTGTTTATAAGCATGCATGAGAGAGAAAAATATAAAAACAATTACAAAACTTTTGTTTCTCTCCTTACAAATTATAACTTTATGTTCATATTTATCATAGCATTTAAGAGGGATTAAAATGAGGTCTTGAGATAATTTGCACTAAACCGTCGGATAATATTTTAGGCTTCTTTAAAACTAATATTAAATTTCGTAGCTAAACCACAAGAAAAAAATTCCATACAACGAAACGCACTGGCCACATGATTCCAGATATGAGTACCTAATGACTGTAATCTTTCAAGCCAAGAAATTGCAGTTATTTGGGTGTCACATTTAAATACGTTCGAGATGAAACACAAAGAAGGACTTCCTCTATTTTATATTCTCAATATCTTCAATGAATTCGTTAGTCACAGGAAAGCTCTTAGAAAATAACTTACCTTCTTCTGCGGTTCAGTTCGAAATACAAATTCATTTATTATCATAATATTCATACTTCGTTCTTAGTCTCATTAATCAAAAATTTCTAAAGAAAGAAATTTACTGTTTACGTTATTCACTATTCTAGAATGTTCTTTTGAGAAATTCAACAGAATACGTATGCTGAAAAAAAACAGTAAATAATGATTTCCAAAATTTAGAGTTCTATTTTTATATATGCTCATTTATAAAGCGTAAAAATTCATCTATCAATTTATTATTGTTTCACCTCGTAAATATGAAAGGATGTTTCTAAATTCGTCTTTCATTCTTCTTAACTTTAAAAATTACATTATGACTTTTCTGTGATTCCTGGTTGAAAAATGTATATAGTAAATATAATTTCTATTGCCTCATAAGTTTTATATTTCAGAAACACTTCGAAAAATATTAAATTTCTTAAATTTGTCTTTTTTTTGCCTTGTGAAATTGAAACAATGCATAACTATGAGTACCACCAAAAGTACTCAGAAAGTAATATTTTCCTTTATTATGGCAGTGTAGACAAACAGGTAATGAATGATCCTTTGGAAATTTGGATAAATGTATAGAATGAAACAAAGAAAACGACGTTTGGCCAGACACTAAAATGCTGAAACTGGATTTTACATATCATTGCTATTATTACCTTCTTTTTTTGGAGAAAATTAATTTATTTTGGACATAATTAAAAAGGGTTTTACAGTTCCCAGCAACTTTTCTGAAATTTGAAAACATTAACATTTACAGTACTAAATAAATTTTTTCATACAAAGTGAAGAAAACTTCCCTTAACCACTTTTATTTATTGTGCGTATATTATTAAATTACATGTAATAAAAGTCACTTTAAAAAGTAATGTTATACAGCATCTTAGCTTAAAAACTTTTCTTTGATTCTACTAAATGAAAGAAAAACTGAAATTAAATGCCAATGATCAAAAGAAAAATTGTTTGAAACGAAAAATCGCTATCTATAAAATTGTAATATGCAAAAAATAGCATATACTATTTTGCTATATTTCTCTTAATTTAAATAATTGTTTTAAAATCTTCCAGAAATTTTTATAATAATTTTATTACTCGTCAATAAGCAAAATTTAGTTAATAACAGCTGCGTTTACTGTATTTTATTTAATGGAACTTAACACTGGTATATAATTTTATAACATTTTTCCAAATATAATGATGGTGAGAAAGGCAGTAAGGGCCTGTTTGAACTTAGTATGCTATTTTTGTATTTTAAAATTGTTACATTAATATATTTCAGTGTTAAGCAGACTTTTATCTCAAATTAAATTTAGTTTAAAATACTTCACTTCTAGAAAAGGAAGGACTTTTAAGACATGATCATTTAAGGTAAATAACATGTGCAAAAGAATTCATAAACAGCGAATTTATTCACACTTCTCATTAAAAATAATAACAGGAAGAAGACAGCAAAATCATTTATAAAACAATTCAAAATTAGATATGCGCTCTAAAATATGTGTTAAAGAATATTCTATAAATGTGCAATGCTTCAAAAATGCCTTACAAATGCATCAAACGCCTTCAGAATATCTCCTGATATTTCAGGCATTTATGAATGCCCAAAGTAAAATTTCTTTTAGTTTTCCTTTGTATTATTAAAAAATGCTTTTATTCGAGTGAACAAAATATGCCGAGGAAGATTCGATAGACAAAATACTCCTTCCTACAAACAGAAAGCAGAAATAGTTATCCGGAAACAACAATTACGCAGCAACAGTCTCAAGCACGGAAATGAAAAGCATGTTCCTTGCAGCGCTCAATAAATTTCGCATAGCATTCCTACTTAATGCGTTTTAACTTCTTCTACTGAGGACCTTTTTGTGTGCGCTTTAATTGCAAGCAGCGTGGTTAGCTGTGTTAAAGACCATTTTGAAAAATCCTCACAACGTTAAATTTATTGATGTAATGTAATTTACACGTTTACGTAAATTTTAAAATATCAGTTAAGCAAAAGACAAGTGGATGTATATATATATATATATATATATATATATATATATATCTTCTTCAATATATGGTGGTAACCTGCTACTGTGCTTCATCTGTATATGAAACGGTTTAAAATATATTGCAGACTGGAGCCACATGAAAGCTGTCGACTGGAAGGTGTCCGCGGAAAATATTGCCCCAAAAATACCGCGGACGAAAACGTCGCGGAGAAAACAAAGCAAGGAGAAAACGTCGTGGTGCAAAACATCGTGGGAGAAAAGAAAGGAAAGAGAAAACATCGCAGTTCTAAAACATCGTGGTAAAACTATCATCCTCGAAAATAAAGCGGTTCAAAAGCTTCACAGTTTAAAAATAGTGTCATCGAAAATATCGCAGTAAAAAATAAAGTACCTACAAATCATCGCATGACGATAACATTGCATACATGTGTCTTTCAGGTTCTAAAATCTATAAACGCGTTTTCGCATAATGATTTGGGAGCGCAAGAAGAAAAGAGGGATATTTTTACTTTTATATTTCATATTTTTGAATGAACTAATAAATGTTTGCTGAAAAAGTAGGAATTAAACTTAAGCATTTTAAAATTGAAAAAAAGTAGAAAATTAATGCAACTTATAGCATTGAATACAGTTTTAAATCTACATAGTTAATTAACAAAGGTCATTAATAAATTAATCTTTTTTATAAAGTTTTACTCATAATTTTTCATGAAAAATACAGCGTAAAATGCTTAAGGAAGATAGATAATTGAATGAGGTCACCTCTATAAAAATTGCTTAGTTAATAATGAAATTTATCTTCTCTCACGTATTCTTAATCTGAAATTGTTTTGGTGAAATCTATATCTTTCTGTTTTGTTTCCGTTTAATCGTAAAGCGTCGTTAACACTTTTTGCGCTTCCAAATATTTATGCGAATATGTATTTACTACTTTTAAAACCTGAAAAACGAATGTGTGCGATGTTATATTATTCGGTGACGATATTTTAGAACTGCGGTGTTTTCTCTTTGCTTTCTTTTCTTCCACGATGTTTTGTAACACGATGTTTTTGCCTTGCGTTATTTTCTCCGCGACGTTTTTGTCCGAGATATTTTTGCCGCGATGTTTTCGACTGTAAACAGACTGGAAGTCTCCCTCGAGAAGAAGGTGTCAGGAAGAGAGGTATGATATCTTTAAATATTTTCAGAAACGATGTTCTCAGCTAAAAGTGAAATACAAAAGATAGCTTTAATCGAATAAATTTCTTCTTTTTAGAGAAGTGAATGAGACTGCTGAATACTGGTAATTCGATGTGGGTTCAAATCGCGGCGCCTGCTTGTGTTGCGTGGAGATTTCATGGTTTATCCCATATGTAAAGTGAATACGAAATTGTTTTTTAAAAAGGTATTCTGGAAACGAGGATATTGTACTCAAAAGTGGATTTTATGAAAGTAACTTAAAAATTTGCATATATGTGGTAAACCAGTTCTCATTTTTGAAGCTGCATATAGCTATTGCTATATATTTTTACACGAATATATCCATTATTTTTAAATTTTAAATAAATCGATAAACTACTTCAGAGCATGGCTGATTACTGTTAACAACAGAGCAGGATTATTGTTTAGTCCAAACACGAAATTTGTTTATTAGCAACGGATATCCTTTTTCCTCATTCTTGGCGAATTCAAACATATTTCCTGTATCAAGAGTTTTAGATCCCAGGGCATATTTTTTATTAAAGAATTTTTTACTAAAGAATTTAGACCTCACAACATATTTTGTTTTTTTTAAAAGAAATAGGGATCCAGTCGCGGAAATAGGACTGGCTATTTTTGTCAATGCAAGCAAAAATTAAGTTTGCTTCATTTTTCTATTCAAAGCGAATGCGTGATAGAAACACCAAACCTCTAGCTAAGAGGCAGCCTAACGGGAGTGAAACTGAAATGAGACATTATAACGCTCTTAATAATTGTTTCTGTTCAAATAAATAAACATGCAAAAAGGTACGCAGTGCAGAAAGAAGCAATTGCAACAAGAACAAGAATGTTTTAAAAAAATGTCTTTTCATGAATGTGCATTCAGTGTCATACTATTGTTTGTAATGAAACATAAATTCACTTTTTGAGCTACAGAAATTTGAAAATAATGATGCTTTCATGATTTAATCAACGGAACAATACTCATCAATGGGACATTTGAAACGATAATAAGAAACCCCCAAAACTTTGTAAATGCAGACCATCAATTCGTCCGATGAAACTTTATGAAAATACTTGTTTTTCATTAAGTTACTTCATCAGAGATTAGAGTAGGGGTTTTTTGAAAGGCAGATTTAGCTCGAAAAACAAACATTAAGAAATGTGGATTAAGGGCTCACATATGTAGAGCCATGCAGACTCTGCAGTTGAACACTTGACCATATTTTCTGTTTATTAAGTAACCGATAAAAGACCAAATTTTTAATTCTAGGCGAATGCCTCAGAAACATTCTTTGGTTCCAGATACTCAAATTTATTTAGAATTAAACATTTCAGAAGTACGAAAATTCTTGAACTATTATAAGAATCAGAAATTTTCTGTTGTGGACCTCAACAGACCGTAGAAATCCCGTAAGAGAAATGAAAATAGTAGATAAAAAGAAGTATAAGCGTCTGGTAAAATAAGAGAAGAGATAAGTGTGATTCAGAGAAAAAGATGTAAAAAATCTCCATTTACACCAATTTTTCCATTCTTTAGACTAAAACTGAAATACAAAGAAACCATGCAAATCTAACAAGGGTGGCTTAAGTAACTCTAAATTTTAATTTTTCAGGAACTCGAGAGATAATTTTGTTAAACGAGGAAGAGCCCACTGTTACAGAAAGGTCGTAAGAGCGATGATTATGTGTACAATAGTTTCAATTTCTTGAAATTCTTTTGCGTGATAAGCTTCAAAAAGAAGCTATAAAATTTTTCAATTAGACTAGTTCTTAGGAGACAGTGAACGCCAAGTGGTATTGTCATCTGTCAGAAATAAGGAAAATTATGGAAGTCGTAGAATAATGCAGAAAGAATGATCCTCGTCATTGATGTGATAGCAAATCTAACAAGTAGTGCAATATGAAATAAAAACCAAAACACAGACTCAGGTGAAAGTGTTGTTCAACAAAGGGTTATAAACACACTGGATAATTTAGAAACTGTCCACAACTTCTTTGTTATAGCGATATTTTTGGATGCCTGAATGCCAGGCCAGACAAAGGACGCTTTAATTTACAGACCCATTTTCACTTTTTTTAATTCAAAATATCCTTGCATGTATTTACAAACGCATCTAAAGAAGCTGTTGGTGCAGTTCTAAAACAAGAGCACCCAGATGGTAATTTACACCCTACAGCTTTCCACTGTAGAATATTAAGATTTTATGAGAAAAATTATGATATCGTTTAATCGGAATGTTTAGCTATTGTAAATTATTGTAGACTATTGTAGTTTATTGCAGATGTCATACATAAATTTTATAATTATTTATATGGAAACTATTTATATGTCCATACTGCTCATGCTGCTCTAGTTTGGCTAAAAAACAAAACATGCTACAGGAAGAGTATTTCGATGGTCGTTAAAATTGTCTATGTATGATATTGATATCACATATAAGGAAGGTTCTGCCAATGTTGAAGTTGATATGTTAACTAGAAATCCCATTTTCCGGCATGTGTGGGCACAAAATAATTTACTATCATAACAGGAAATTAAAGATCATTAAAATTAAGATAATGTTTGTAATCCTAAGTATAAGAAAATTAACGATGTGCTAACTATGAAAACACAAGGTGTGTAGAAAATTGTAGTTCCAATATCCCTTTGTAATAAGTTACTTGAAAAAGATCATACTGAATTTCGTCATATTGGTCATATTAAATTTTTTGTCCGCTGTGTATTAATGCAAGCCTTACCATCTGTAAGTGAACCTTTCGATTTATTTGTAGACTTCTACTGTCTAACTCTTATGTGAAATCTGGAAAATAGTGACTGCACAGAAGAAGTGTTAAGATTACCCTTTATTAAACTCTTTAAATTAATTACAATGCGTCAACTCGACGCTAACATACAACGTCTCTGCTTGGGCGGTAACTGAAACAGTAGAATCAAAACTCAAGATTTCAAGACATTACTAAGTAGTAGAATTAAACTAAGGGCTCATACAATCCTGTATCCTACAGCGCGTAGATGAGTTTAGTGGCAGCAAGATAATAGCTGTTTAAGCCGCGTCTAACCAGCAATAAATGCTAAGCCGAAGCTTGCGTTACAAACACGCACAGAGTTTTCCCAGACTCTCTAACTATCCCTACTAGAACGT
>KK122267.1:240028-271234 GCA_000611955.2 Stegodyphus mimosarum
CTACTAGAACATTTAAGTTTTTTCTCCCACTGGTAGAATTTGCATTCCTTACGCGTGCTACTAAATTTAAATATTCTGACACGGACACTTAGGGAAATGAAAGCTTATAGGAAATATTTTCAAATTAAATTTAACTGGTTATTCAAAATAAACATACCAACATCTTATCCCTACATCCCTACATCTTACATATTGATATTCTTGACGGCTTAAACTATTATAATTCTATTAAGATATATATGCACATTCTTATAGATTATGACACTAGTTATACATGGACGTTTGCTTCTAAACGTGTAACTTTTGATATAAATTCTTCAAGACAAATTTTTCAAATTTAAGTACCAAAGAAAATTTTTTTGTTGTTGCTGTTTCTTATGCCCACTTGTTTGACGTACAGTCAGCCCAAGTCCCCGAAATTCCTCGTGGCAAGGAGCGCAAGATTACGTCTGTCGTTGGCAACAGCCTCGAGCACCTGACAGGTGAGGGTGCGGTTTGGCTCACTTCTGCCCCCAATTTTGATGGAGAACAACCCAGGGGAACGGGTTCGAGGATCTCCCACCCGTCTCCCCTTCCACCAAACCACACGAGAGGACTTTCGGCTCGTCGCATATTTAAAGTGCCGCCATGCCGCACCAACAATATACATTTACAAACATCCATGCCTTCTCCGGGATTCGAACCCAGGTCCTTCGGCACGGCAGTCAGCGACGCTAACCGCTATACCGGTTGGGCGGCAAAGAAAAATTTAAGGGACAGGAATGCTGCTTCTTGAAAATTTAAGCACATTTTAAGAAATAATAATGTTACACAATTATTAACTACTGCTAATAGACCTCAAACTAATGGTAAAGTTGAAAGAGTTGATCAAACCATTAAAACTAGATTAAAATATAAATGAAATTTTTATCAAGGTAATATTGAATGGACCAAATTGTTATCTCAGGTTACTGAAGAATACATTAACACACTACATTCTGTAACCACATTTTCAATATTCTTATTTAATGTATGGAAAATTACCGTATGATCCCCTATTTGAAAATCAGGAAGTGTACCCACCAATTGAAGAAGCTAGAAAAATTGCTCAAAAAAGGTCTGACGAGTATCATAATAAGTATAACATATCATAATAGGTCTGATGATTATCAATATAAGTAAGACATATCATAATTGGTCTCACGATTATCGTAATAGGTCTGGCATATCATAATTGGTCTGGCGATTATCGTAAACACCCAGTTTAAAGCAAGAAGTTTTAAACCTGGCGATTTAGTAATGTACGAAGAATTTCAACATCCTAATACTAGAAAACTTTCATCTCCTTTTTCAGGTCCCTATAAAATTTTAAAACAACATTCTGAAGTTACCTTTGACACAGATAAACCAAATCCCCTTACGAAAAAGAAATCAGAAATTTTCCATTCTACCAGACTCAGACCTTTTAATCCAGCAAATGAATTTAAGTTAATTATCCGAAATAGTAGAATACTGTTGCTATTCAAAATTTAAAATGTTTTATTTTCCAAACTATGAATTAAAATTTCTTAAAACAATATCAGCCCGATTATGACTTTCTAACATGACCAAGAGCTTAAACCCCAATTAAGACAATTTTATTCCCGACTTTGAACTTTTCACAGTCTAGCTCCTTTCCTGTCTTACCCTTTCCTTCTTGCAAGTTTTTCCATTAAAAATTTATTGAATACGTCCCCTCTAAGTCCGGAGATGAGGAGACAGGAAAAAGCTCTACCCTTCGATTTTGTATTCTGGGTCTTATACCAAATTAACAAGACGAAACGTTTTATTTGATAATCTACCCCGAACGCCCGCTATCCGTCTAGGAATACTCCTTATTCCCCAAATTAAATTTTTCTTTTACGCACACACACACATATATACACACAATGCGCATTCATTTTTCATTTTTATAATTATTAATTTCAGTATTGTAGGGTAATATTGTTATATTAATTAAATTTCTTTGACATAACTTGAGCATGCAAGTTGTTTATCTACCTTGCCTTTTAATTTTTGTGTATTAAACTTTTCAATGTCAAATGTATTATGTAACAGAAATTTTATGGTCATAAGAGTCAATTGAAACTTTTAACTTTGATTTGTCATACAATACTAAAAGCTAGTCACATTTTTTAAGCAATGAAGGCATTTGCATGCAGTTGTATTTGATCATCCCTCAGCCATCTGCAGTTTATTGCGCTGATTTGCATTGTGGTGGATCTGCCCATTTTTGTCAAAGTTTGCTATTATTGTATTTTGTTTTTACGTATATCAGTTATTCCATTTCTCTACAATATGCAACTCTACTTTTGTTTTATTATGAATAAGTACGTAACAAAATGTAATGCAATTTCATAACTATGTTTTTGAAAAAAAATTTCTATTGATAACAACGTTCAGTTTTTACATTCTGTAAAAATTTGAAATAATATCAAGACATCTTTTCAAGAACTTTATACATCTTCAATAACATCTTGAATACAAGAACTTTTTTATCTTTTCAAGGACTTTAGAGACTTTCAATTTTGAACTTTTTATTCATATCATTTTGTTTTCATTTCTCTAAATTGCATTTTTACATCCTTTTAGATACTCTGAATTTAAAATTGTACTTTTATACGTTTTTATATATCTAGATATGAGAAAGGTTGAGAAGCAAATGATGGGGCATAGCGAAACCTCAAGACTAAGTCCTTGGAGGCCTTCATTTGCGTTCTGGTATCAATTGTACATACTGTATAAATTTTCTTTTCTACTGCTCTAATGCTAGTGCTGAAAAACCTTTTTCTGTCGCCAAGCCTTTTTCGCTTTGAAGGAGAGAATATTTACAATAAAAATAAGACGTAGCTAATTCGGAAACTAAGTTAAAAATTTCGACAACTGAAACCTTTTATCTTTTTAAAACCATATTATCTTCAACTCTCCTGCAGTCAAGATGTTGTATCCCTTTGCTTTGTTGTGCTGCTTACTATGCTGTTATCTAAAATGTGATACTCTGTTTAAAATTACGGGATGCGCATTGCGTCCATGATCACTTTAGACGAAAAATATGTTTTCGTTAGTTAGTTCGTACCGAGTAATAAAAATTACATTCAATTCGGTCACGTCTATCTGCTAGATCTCTCCTTCGAGTGTCATCTTTCTAACTACTCAATAAAGTTTCCCCAGGATTATAACGCAAGAAAGAGTTGATACCAAATAAAATTAAGCAAATTATCACCGTTATTTGCAGATCTGCAGGCACACTAGAACAATTCCTTGTAGACAATATACTCCTTAATCAGAGCAATTACGATAATTTTTTATACTCACAGGTAAAAAAAATGTGACGTCGTTTCAGGCAAATAAGCATCAGCTTGGAAAAATAGCGATTTGCCAGCATGAAGGCGTAAGCGAAAGAGAATGCAGCAGCCCAGAGGAAGACAGTAGGAAGGTGATAGTTTCAGTTCGAGTCAGAGAAAGTTTTGCTTTACAATTACTTGATTGGGCAGGTGGTATCTGTAAGGAAACGTTACGTAATTTCGAATGATCTCGAATTTGGGAGAAAGGATGAATTCAGGGGGAGAACATCGAATTTAGAATGTTAGTTTTGAGTCGCCAATTATTTTTTAAAGCTGCTATCCTATTTTGTTACATCTTACACACACACACACACACACATATATATATATGAATTGAATGAATGAACGCAAATGAATTCAAGAATCACCATCTTTAATTTTAGGTACTTCAAAAATAATTTCTTTGGCAGTCAAATTACTTTTCGTTCTTAGTTAAATGCTAATAGTTTTTACATATACAGATAAAAATATACGACGTCATTTGAGGCAGAGAAGCATAAGCGGCGCAGAGTTCTTTGCATGGTGGAAGGTAGGAAAAGGAATGACGTAGTTTTTTTGCTAAGAGTATTTATAGTAAGTATCATGCAGAAAATACTCTAAGCTATGATTGGTTAATTTTAGGTTGTCATATAACTTGGAAAGATCTCGAATCTGGAACTTCAGCATTATATAATCAGGTATGCAAACTTTGTTTAAAGAAATTTTCATAATACCCCTATAATTTATTCTCAGAAGAAGTTGCGCTTCTTAATACAATTAATTGCTGTACAGAACCTCACGTATGTTAAAAAATTTGAAACAAGAAATATTTTGATTTGTTTGCGTGTCTGTTAATAATTTAAATGCATATTTCATGATTACATGAATGAATATTCATCTGCGTATACATGAATATTCATTCTGGATAAAAGCTAATGATTGATCTCCATGTAAATATTTATGCAAATATTTTTATTTATTGTTTGCCTAAATATTTTTAAATATTGTTACGTGCGTACGGGTTCGTTATATATTGAATGCACAAGTCGTTAAAAAGTTAACAAAAATTTATTCTTTCCACAAGAAATAAATTAAAATGCTGAAATATTTCTGCACAGATCTTCGCACAATATCACAATATCTCTAACGTTTAGCAAAAACTCAGTTCAAAGCAGATAAAATAGTTCTATCTCACAGCGAAATCGCTACAATCAATACAGCATTAAGTAAACAAACAGCAGTTCGCTTTTTACAGCTACAAGTATAACAGCAACAACAACAACTACAACTGAGATGAGGTGTTTCACCTCGGCTTTTATAAGCTTTTTTAATTATCAGTAGAACAATCACGATTTTTCTAGATTTTTCTGGATGGCAACAGTAATTACGAGATATTTATTTATTAAGCATTAAATGCACGCGCTCTTTTATTTTTATTGTTATTTTTTTTCGACGTAGCTTTCTCTTCAAAAATCGTCTGCGTTGCTAAGGCAACATGAAGCAAATCTAATTACAATTCTAAATAAATGTGAAATTCGTAACAATATTTCTCACAAAAATTAAAACTAGTAGATTAAATTAGTAGAGACACCACTTATGAAATTAAAAATAGTAGTGGTAATAGTGTTTAAGCTTAATTTTACAGTTTATATGAAGCTCACAGTTTACTGGTAATGACCGCTTTCAATTTTGATTTAAAAAGTGGTTACTTAAAGTATAAGATTTTACATTTAACGTCTAAAAGAAACCTGCGAAAAGGAACGGAACCTTAGCATCGAGTGTCGGAAAAAGAAAATAAATGTTTATTATATTTGCTACCTTAACTACAATCAAGACAGAAGAGAAACACGTCTTAAATAAAAGTGAAGCAAGAAACTCTATCGATTTCAAGGGCTAAAAAAGTCCCTCTTTATCAGGTGCAAAGAAACATCTGCAACTGAAAAACCAAGGTTAAACACATTTATCATCGAACGAAACCATAACGGAGCGCAGGAGAGAAATATCTTTAACTTTAGCAACGACTTCCAAAGAATTTTTTACAGTTTAAATATTATTAGAGAATAAAAGAGAAAATATGGAAACTAAATATTTGGACAAAGGATAAGATGCCGTTCTTAAGTTGGAAACTATAGTTCCAAAAGGAATTCCGATTTTGTAAACTTTGGGGAGGGCATAAAACCTCGCACATTTAGCAATAGATGGAATGAGTAATTTCTCACACTGATTGGAGAGTATATGAGACAATTTAACAGCTGTTAAACTTTCGTGAGGTCAGTAATTGAAGGATCTTTACGGATTGGGCAATATGGGCCTTCAATTATCAGTTTGGTGACCCCATCAATATATGTGTGTTTGTCCATAACAATGATTTCTCCACCCTTATCAGCTTTGAAAATTACAATGTTAGGATTAGAATGAATTTCATGTAAGGCCTTCCTTTCCTTTTGGTTAAGATTTGGAACAAACGCTTTGTTATTAAAACTTACGTTATGAGTAATTGAGTAGCGAATTGTGTCTTTTTAGGTTTCTCAAATTTTGGAGAATTTAAATGCTTTTTCGAAAGAGGCGATGATCTGAGGAACTGAAGGTTTAGATGTCTTCGAAAAATTGAAGTTATATTTTAATACTTTCATCTGATTCTTTGAAAGATTAACATTCGAGATATTCTCTATGGGATTAGCATTAACTGTGGGAAGATAACTATTACCCCTGGGGGAGCTTGTAACCCCTAGAGGGCGCATCCTCAGGTGGCAGATCGAGGAATGCCTCTATTGGTTCTCCAATAGGTGGGTAAAAGGGAAATGAAATACCTTCCGCGGACCAAAAGGCATAGAGGGTCTAGTCAGTCTTCAGCCTCGTGGTACCTCAAGTTAAGCTGCATATTACCCTTCACCATGGACCAGCAGCATATTGTTAATTGAAATACTGCATCGTCCGTCTCACAGGATAATCCGGGACGCGCTCAGGATGTAGGCAGAGGATTCTGTTCGCCAAGCAAACTATAGTCTCTTCTTAGAAAAATCCTTGACCAAAAAACTTCATATTCTTTAATGCAATATCAACGGTCTTAGCACGAAAGCTACTAGGATTAAGCATGACCAAATCTTAGAAATGGCAGATCGACTTAAAGTGGACATTATAGCACTACAAGAAACAAAAGTTAACAAGAAGCGACGTTTGAACATTAGAGGATACAATGTAGTCCGAAAAGATAGAGTTTCAGAAGGAGGTGGTCTCACGTTTCTTAGTAGAAGAGTGCATTATAAGAAACTGCCTGATATAGACTTTGCTTCCTGAGGCCTCGAATATCAAGGCATTATTATACTTTCTAAGGATCGCAACATCACTATCAAAAATTTATACCACCTTCCCAATAATCTGAAATTCAACACTGTTACGATGGAAAATTTGTTTGAGGAAAACACTGTGATCCTAACAGACCTCAATGCTAAGCATTCTACCTGGGGAAGCACCACTACTAACACTAAAGGCTCCGATCTTGACAATTTATCAATGACAAGGCCTTTCTGTCCTTAAATGACCTCATACTTATCATTTCCACAGCTTAGCACAATTGATGTTCTGGATTTAACTCTAGTTATCCCTAGTTTATTCCCATACAGCTCCTGGAAGGTTCTCGCAAGTATTGGTAGCGATCACCTACCCATATTAACTGAAACTGGCCTCAAGATAAATTCTGCAAGTACAGGAAATCTCCTTTAGAACTTCAGGAGGCCTGACTGGAAACTATTTGAAGATTTGTCAAATGACCTTTTCTCACAAGAACCTCTGTCGGATGACTTGGAAGACAATGATCCAGCTTCAAATGCATCATCTTTAAAGCCACCAAGGCTGCCATCCCTACAGGAAAAGATAAAGGAATTCGAACTCGCCATGTACACAAAGAAGATCCTATCCAATCACTGCTTGTGAAGAGAGATTGCCTATTAAAAGAAATAACTCGGAATGGCGGTATCGACAAAAGAATGGAATTTAACATACCTAACGCAGAGAATAAAAGAAACTATGTAATAGTTAAAAGAACAAACTGGCAAAATCTATGCAAAAGTCTGGACTACAGGTCTCCGAATACTAAACTATGGAACTTGGCCAAAAGGATTGACCAATTGAAGCCTGGTAATGAGGACACTAATGCCATCATTGATGATAACGGCTATGTTTCGGTGGATGATCGAGAAGGGTCTGATGCACTAGCGAAGCACTATATCAAAGTTAGTAGGCTGAACTTTAAGAGGTCTGATAAAATTTTAGCCGGGACCACTAGAAATCAAATCAAATCTTGTCGCAACGTGCCAGCTGCCAACATGCTTTTCAATGGGTATTTCACCTTATCTGATTTATTGTATGCCCTCCAAAACTTTGACCCCTCTAAAACACCTGGTCCAGACGGTATCCACGGACATTTCCTGTGCCATCTCGGTACTTTGGGTAGTGAGAAACTTTTGTACATACTTAACTTATCTTGGAAAACAGCAAAACTTCCAAGACAATGGAAATCGGACATCATTATCCCTTTACGCAAACCAACAAGCACGTCAGTTCTACAGAAAGTTATTGACCAATCGCCCTCACCCGTACCACATGCAAGCTGATGGAAAATATTATTCTGAGGAGCCTAACTCATCACTTATTAACCTATAAACTGCTTCCGCCCGAGCAATTTGCTTTCCGAAAGGGCCACAGCACTATTTATTAAATTTTGTACTTTACACGGTGCGTCAGAGATACCCAGAATCACAGGCCTACCAAACACACTGTGGCAGCACCTAGACCTATAAAGCGTTTGACAGAGTTTGGAAATATAAGCTCTTAAATAAGTGCTATCACAATTTTGACATTAGAGGAAGAGCACTGCTCTGGATCTCGAACTTTTTGAATTACCGCAAATTCTGTGTCAAAATTCTGTGTCTTTTTCAAAATGCATCAGGGATACCCCAAGGCTCTGTACTGAGCCCCATCCTTTCTTCGTTGTTTATTTCAGGGATAGGAAAAAGCATCTATCCTTGCGAAGTCGCACTTTTTGCTGATGATGTTTTAATGTAAAGAAGTGGTTCCGACATAAATAAACTGGATCTTCAGCTGAATAAAAGCCTGGTAGCAGTTCAAGAGTCTGCAGACATCCACAAACTTAATTTTAATGCTTCCAAATCCTCCAGCTGCATCTTCGCTACAAACAGACAGCTTTATAATTACTCTCCTGACTTTCTTTGAATGGAGTGCGTTTGGACTGTAATAAACACTCTTTTTATCTCGGATTCACTTTGGATCCCGAAGTGAACTGCAGCAAACATATCGAGAAATTGGCAGATAAAGCAAGAAAAAGACTTCGGATCATGAGGTATATCTCGGGCAGAGACTGGGGTTCTGACGCCACTAACCTTAGAATAACGTACATCACCCTAGTCCTCCATGTTCTTGAATAGGGTTACAAAATTTATCAATTGGTTTCAACTACTAACTTGAGGAAATTGGAGAGAGTACACCTCAGTGCAGCGAGAGTTATCACTGGCCTTAGAAATAGTTGCCCAAACGACGTTGTTCGCTATAAGGTGGACATCCAGCCTTTGAGAATGCGTTTTAAGGTGAATTCCTACAAGTATTTTAACAAGCTTAAGAGTTTTGGTCTTTATAACCGGACCTCAGCCTTTATTATAAATTGGACAAACAATAAACGCCTAAAGCGAGACAGCCCACTTAGTTATGTGTGGAATTCGGATTTTATCAATTTTAATGCTGAAAGGCTTAAACTGGACACCGCAGCAGTGGGCTTGTGTGATGTTTTCCAACGAGTCCAGGTCTAGCTTGCAGTCTGATTCTCGCCGGACTTTCATATGGAGAGCTCCAGGTACCCGTTACCACCAAGAAAACATCATTGAACGACACCGTTACGGTGGTGCAGGAGTGCTCGTTTGGGGTGGAATTATTCTGGGTTCCAGAACTGACCTGTATGTTTAAATTGGAACCATGACAAGCCAAATCTATCGGGACGTCATTCTGAAACAACATGTACGTTTGTTTCGGGGCGCCATGGGCGCACAATTTGTGTTTATGGATGACAACGCCCGTCCTCACCGTGCCAACATCGTAAGCGAATGCCTTCAATCGGAGGATATCACCCGTATGGACTGGCCAGCGTTCTCACCGGATTTGAATCCAGTAGAGCGCGTGTGGGACATGCTTGGCCGACGCGTTGCAGCCCGTCAACCTCCTCCTACATGTCTACCGGAACTTCGGAGAGCATTGCTTTTTGAGTGGTGTCACATCCCCCAAGATCAGATCGATAATTTGATACTGAGCATGCCTAAGCGTTGTACGGACTGTATTGCATCGTCTGGGAGACATACAATGCATTGACAATCATACCAACCATGTAATATTGGTTTTTTGTAAATAGGTTTTTTTTGTAATTTGCTCCAGGGAGAAAAAATCACTAATTTTTTTTAATAATGTCAAACATATAGCATCTTTTTTTGCTCTTTACCTTTTGTTTAAATAAAATTAATTTAAATTAACCAGGCTCTTGTGATATATACAGATGGAAGTAGCTCAGACAAGGGAGAGCAGGGAGTGGCATTTATAGTAACACCTCTGAAGGAGATATCAGATGCAGTATCAGAAACTCTGATCATTGCTCCGTCTTCAGATCGCAACTTATCGCCATCGGCAAAGCACTTGATTATGCCTCTGTTCAAGTAGTGACATTATACGGATTCTGGCAGACAGCAGATGCTCCATTCAGTACCTTAAAAATTGGCCTAAGATCATGGATAAGACCGGTCAGGATATCGTATCTAAACTTTCCGAGCTTGGATAGCTTAAATCAATACATCTTCAGTGGATACCGTCCCATGTTGAGGTGTATGGTAACGAAACAGCTGACGATCTGGCAAGAAAAGGTTGTGATCTCCCTACACCCACTTCCACTGACTTATGTCCAACAGAAATTCATTCCTATTACAAACATAAACCTAACATGGCATGGAAAATTTCTCCTGTTCACCAATGGTATTTCACTGAACAACCAGGCCTGTCACTTCTGAGTAAAAGATCTAGGCCTATCCAAACGCCCATGGTCAGATTCAGAAGTGGGCATCTTCGATGCACGAAATTCAAAGAGGGAGAAAAGATATTCCCCTCATGTGCCTGTTCCTCCCTGCCTCTCCCGCTCACCTACTGGATTGTGTAGGCTTTTCCCTGAGACAGCTGTCAGCTGAACAGGACAACGTCAGCGTCTTACTTGTGCGGCCAGGTCTCTTGGACTTAGTGCAGGCTTTTGTGTCCCATCGGGATTAGAAATAACAACAACAACATATAGCTAGGATGGGCGAGGTTAGCCGAATGGGGTGTGAGCTTTAGGAATTTAGAATCTAGGACATTTTTATGGCCTACACAAGTGATTTCAGCTCTAGACCAAGATTTGTTTGTCAAACGAGGAAAAATTTAAAGCAGAATTAGAAACCTTTAAATGAAGGTAATATAATTCACATTCAATTTTAGCCAAACGTTTGCGCGGTCTTCTTATAATGTGACGAAGAAGTGAAAATTTGAGTTTATGAATAATTTTCGAAATATGAACAGAGGATAAAAGACAACATTTCATTTGTACAAATTTAGTAATGACGTTATTGCTTGACATCGTGCTTGTTTCGCCTTTCGGAATATGTGAACAGATAGGAACCGATTTTGTAAATTACGTCTCAAGTGTATGAAATTCTTGAATCATCTCGATTTTTTTGCTTAAATGCAAACATCATAATGTCATTCCCAAATTTATACAAGCGAAAGTTAATGATTTTAATCTCATCCTACCTAACGCTGTTCAATCTCTGTTAACCTACTTGTTCAATTTTCTTTATTATTTCTACTAACAGATGGCGCTACTCTCTCTTCTCTCTTGACTTCCTTAGGGTATAAATATGTTCGTAACTTGATTTTTCAGTTGCAGAATTTTCTCTGCTCCTGATGAAGAGAGACTTTGTTCGCCCTCGAAATCGATAGATTTTCTATGCTAAGAATCTACGCCTAACACAGGTTTTTGCTTCATTTTTATGACTTAATTACGATGTTCACTTTAATTCAGCGAAAAATATCAAAATAAAATTATTTACGATTAGGCAAGAAATGCACCCTTAATTCGGTGTAGATTCTGGAAAAGAAAATCTCTATCGCTTAATCCAAATCTATTTACAAAATCACTGGAAATCTACGTCAACCTAAGTTTACTTTTCTGCCTAGTTTTAAATTTGACATAGGGAGCCTTCTCTCCAGATTTCATATTCTTTAGTTGGTGATTTTATGCTCTTTGAAACCTTCGGCATTTAGAAAAATCTACCTTCTTTATTTAATGATATTAATTCTAAGCCAGTTTGTCCCAAAGTTTCACGCAGATGTTAAGAAAGCCCTCAAAAGTTTCATAAAATACGTTAAGTGATAGAAGTATATTAAAATGCACACAGCACTCTTACCTACGCTCAAAATGTTATTCTGATACGATCATAAAAAATTCCTACTTTACTTCCATCTATTCAGCGAATGTGCTTAATAAGATAATATACCCTACATTAGAGATCGAAATGAATAAAACATTTCCGATTAGCTTACATACATGTCTCTTTCAGGATTCGTATTACTCCTAGCAGAATACTAAGTGATAATAATTTGGCTTGATTCAATGTAACGTTTAGTTGCTGCCCTAAAATTCAGTTATTAAATGTCTTTGATAGTCGTAACCGTAAAGAAACACGACAAGAAGGTGAAGAAAGGCAACATTTCCTCGTTACCCTTTTAAAATAAATGTGCAGGATAGTTATTCCTGTAGGTATATCATTTCTGCGTGCTCTTTGCGTGAATGATTTTAGATTCCTTTTCTTCCCATTTGAAGCTAATAGTAGTACGCTAATTAACGCCCTATCGTCTACTTTGTTATTGAGCCCTGTTTCGAAGTGCTGATGTTCAGTATAGAGAATGTGAAGATTACTAAATGTTTCACGCCACGTTCAGCATCTCCTAAAGTGATTGATGCATTTTCATGATATATATATGATTTCAGTTTATATATATATGTATACACACACTGTGTCACAAAAGAAATTGAGCCGCAATCACGAAACTCGGCAGTTATATAGTCTAGTAACAAATATGCAAATGATTTAAATTTTCACCACAGTGAGACAAGGGTAAGCGCGCTATGCGCATATAAGATTCCCAAGTGGGTAGAGTTTAAAAAGATGATTGCTTGTACCCTGGGGTAACGTGCAATTATCGTAAAATAAGCTTGCTCCCTGCCTAAGCGAAAGTTTTTGAGAGAATCATCGTCTGCAGGATTAAAGAAACCAGTTCGTAACCGTGCAACAGGTTACGAGAATAGTAGAACACAATGGCACTTATCTTAACAAGAAACAAACAGTAGGTGCGCTCTTTTTGGATATAGAAAAAGCATTTGACAAGGTTTGGCACTCTGACCTCCTTGTCAAACTTATCAATTATCAGCTCCCACCCGAATTAATTATACTTATTGCCAATTATTTAGACAGTCCTTCCAAGTGAAAATCAAAGCTACCCTTTCAGTCAAAAAATTTATTCAGGCTGGTTTACCGCAAGGAAGCTTAATTTCGCCTATTTTATTCACTCTCTATATAAATGACTTACCTATCATCCCTAACTCGCTTTTAGCGTGTTATGCGGATGACACTGCAAATTTGTGTAATTCCCTTAATCCAATCGGCAAAGGAAACATTTTAGTCATTTTCTTCACATTCAATAAAGCAGAAGTCGACAGTAATAAGTTAAACTACTTTTTAGTTCCCAAAGTTAAGTGTGTTAAATATTTAGGAGTACAGATGGACAAAAAACTTACTTTTAGGCCTCACATTCTTCACATCAGAGATAAAAGGCACAATGGTACAATGGCAGCTCATAGTTTAAGGCATAATGGCGGCTCACAGTTACGTGCACGACATTTTAACGCCCGTTGCACTGCCTATGCTATCAAGCCGGCCAGGTGCCATTTATCTGCAAGATAACACTCGTCCACATTAGACATGGGCAAAACCTCTTTTAAGGCATAAGAGCGGAACCTTTCGCTCACTGAAGTAAATCAGTACATTTTAACGATTCACCACTCACTAATAATTACCTTGATGAATGCGTTCGGAACAAGCATGGATCAAAGATGGGGGAGAAGCAAAAAGAATTGAACAGGGAGTAGGATCGCTGGAATCAATTCAACCAAACTGCTTACTCCCTGGCCTGATTTCTTTCAGCTATATTTTTGAGATTCTCTAAAAAACCTTTCTACATAGGACAACAATAAACTTATATAATAAAAAATGCTAAATGTTAAAGAATAATGAAAACTAAACTTACTTTTTTAAAGATTACATTATTTTATTACCATAATTGATATTTTCTTGCTACTACAAAGCACAGTGTAAAAATTAGTATTTAAATTTGAGGCAGATCCCAAAGAGCAGGAAATTGTCTGCTGAAAATAGTGGCATTGTTTTTTAAATTTAATTTGATAAAATGATACCAAATATCGCTCGAGGTTCTTCTATTCAGTAGGATCTACATTTTGTTCTGCAGGCTTGAGAAAATACATTACATGGAAAAATTTATGTTTATAAATATATATTAATTCTAAAGAAGATTAAAGAGAAATTCACAGCTCTTGATTACAAGACGTTAGTAAAATAAGTAAATAAATAAAAATATAATTTATTATCTTACATAAACGCTACAGTAATATTGTATAAAAAATGTATACCTAATATACATAGCTATACTACGACACAGTATTCAAAGAATCAAAAAACTCAAAGGAGCATCTCTGAGGAATAGGAAAGAACAATTTATTTTCCAATAAAGATTGGAAAAAGCGGAATAATCAAGGCTCCGTCGGAATCAGATAGCAGTTAGAGCAGAAGCGTGTGAATAATCACGACTCCGAAGGACCCAGATCTGCAAATAGTGTCGGAGCGCCGGAGTGCTGACAGCTGTGAATCCGAAGAACTAGTTCCTGTAATCTAAATACTTTAAACAAATCCTAGCACTGCCAGATGAGGAAAAAACGCCATCCATTTGCAAACCGGGGTGATCAGTTTCTCTGAGATGCGTCGGTTTATTTAATGTTTTGTTTTTTAAATACTAGATGAAACACAAGCAAGCCAAAAGCCCACATAGATACATATATAGCACACACACACTCATAAAAAATAGGTCAGAGATGCTTCCGGTAAAATAATAAAGGAAAGATTGCTAGTGTTTACAATCATCAAATGTTTGCCACGTTTCCCAACAACAGCTCTCGGTGAACTGTTCAAGAACTGCCGTTCCGTTTTTGCCGAAGCGCTGATCATTGTTTCAGTAAAGTTAATTAGTTCCATTAATCCGTTCCGGAGAGGATCGTCCATTTCTAGTCTATACTACGCGATTCTACCAACAAAAGTTTCAAAGATATGACGCACTCTGTGGCCTGCTGGGTCACCACACCTCGCGCCAATATATCACGTTTGGGACATACTTCGAAGGCAAATGCAGCCGTCCCGGAATATTGGTGAATTAACTGCCCGATTTCAAAGATTGATCTCCCCCAGGGAGGCATATGTGATCTATTTGATTCGATGCCATGTCGTATTTTGGCTTGTATAACTGCCAGAGGTGGCTATGACACTTACTGATTTGTAACATTTTCCATGCTATAACTTCTTATTAAAACTATCTTTTGTTCTGATTTTGTAATCACTTGTTTACCTTCTCATGCACAACATACATGTTACGTTTCGTGATAATCCTTCGTTTTCTTCTGGATGTATATATGTTTAGTGACAGAGTATATATATATATATATATATATGTGCATTGTTAAGTATTACACACAACAACACATTTTAATAAAGAGAACGTTTTAAAGTTTTATACACTTTAAATATATTCAATGACAACTCCTTTTGTAAAGTGACAAACGTCCAGCTCATTTCATATATAAGAACCATATGGAAAACAACTGTTTTTTTTTACAAATTCATCCTTCTGTTTCATGAAACTACCCTGAGTGTCAATGCAAGATAAGTTTTTTCTCTTCCCCCAACCTTCCTTGATAAAAAAAATTGCCTTCCGAGAATACATTAAAATTTTGTTAATGAATTCATATTCGGATATTGAATAACACAAAACCTCTTCTCTACATCAGGCATTTTTTAACTTAACCATACAAGGACGACAAATGGCAATAACGTCGACTCTTCCCCTTTAAAAATATTTAATCCTTTATTGTATTATTTCCATTGCTAGTTAAGCACAGTTTGTGCATACATTCAGCTATTTCTCGCATTTAATTGCTCAAATTATAAGTGTGTCAGTCACTTTGAGACGCCTTTAGTTCATTATAGTTTAGAAATTGCTTTTGGGATTTAGTATGGCACAGTGCGCTATGTTGTGATCTGACAAACGTGTCATCTAACATAAACAAAATATTTTTCCTGGTTGTGAAGTTTTAAGAATTTCCTGATACGAATATTAGTCTCCTAATTCTCCATGCATTATAAAAATAGAAGTTTCGTTTGAAATAACTACAGATAGTGCTGAGGAAACGAAACACTGATCCATGAATTACAGTTTTCAGATGTAACATGTAAAAGAATATGATTATTTTGTTGATTATTATGTATATTGCTTTCGTCTTCTGAATGTGATAGTGATCGCAAATGTTTGCTTGGAATGTACATGTATTGTTATAGAATCATAACAGAATGCTTCAATTTTGTATAATCATAATACTCTGCTACACTCTGGAAGTGTAAGCTTTCAGATTAAGATAATCTTATTGTGAAACACGCAAAGGCCTTCCATAAACTCTCTCCGTCCCTTAATTTTCGAGTGATGAGGCAACGTATCACTATACTGATCCACTTGGCACTAGCACTATAAGTAATTTGTTTTTCTAGATATGCTCTGTATCTTAACTGTCGAATTTCCTTCTTTCCTTAAAGATTTTTAAACTTAATTGCTTAAATATAATTCTGTGTGTTTTAATATACAACGTAAATCTATTTTAAAATAAACAAAAATGGTTTATTGCGTGGATTTTATGAAAAAGGTCTGTTACAAGAATAAAAAAAATCTACTGCATGAAGTTTATGAAGTTTTCTATATCAAGAGTTCCATAAATTTTCTCTCGTAATGTTAAAAATAAACAGATACATATAAGAGAAGACGTTCGGTGAAGAGGATGGTAAGTTTATGTGCTTAAGTGTTCACAGAAAAGAAAAAAAATCCTACTGCATCATTGCTAAATCAACATTTCCCATGATATTTGAAAAAGGATAAATAGTTTTACCGTGTCAAAATTTAATCCGAACAAGATCTAGATTTTTATAAATATTAGGTTATTTAGCTTCTTTTACACTGCATAAAATATAAAAATGATCCCCGCCTTTATAGTCAATATATTCTTTCTCGGAAATCTTCTTCAAAGAAAGAGACATCGTGACTTTACAAAATATGTTTTAATTTCTATAGAACTGAGAGTAACACAGAACAGCTCAATGACTAATGCAAAAGAAAAACTCGCTATGATTCCTTTATATATATCAAAATTCAGTTTCATTCTGTAACGGAAAGAAAGAGCTAACAGGGAATATAAACCTATGGCATTTCAAAAGTTTTATTTTTCTTCCTCACTGAGAATGGTTAAAAAAAACTTCCGTTGAGATCTGCATACATGAAAATGTAAGAGATTTCGATTAAATTCTGACTTTTTTATAATTTTCATTCTTAATATCTTGTCCCTTTTAAATTAATTCAAGGTTTCGTATGCTATCTTGAACCTTCTTTTTGTATTTATTCATTTATTTCATAGAAATTTAAAACCATTTTTCGGACAGAGGAATAAAAATGCTAATGAATATACATATCATAACAATCACTTTGCGAGTGCTAAATGTGAACAATCTAATCATATTTAAAATGAATTGGTTAGTTATTATTAAGATAAAACTCTTCACAGTTAACTGTCTAAAAGGTCAGTTGCTTTCGTGAAAGGACTTCATGTAAACGAAATGCGAGGCATCTGAGAAAAATTTGATTAAAGAAGGTTATGTTTGAATGTATCACGACAAGTGCAAAAATATATCTAACATATTTTTAATGTCCTTTCCAAAGAAATATATAAAATTGAGAACATGAAATCCTCTAAGATCACGGATCTAGCCAAATGAAAATTAGATATTTAAAATTTCACATCTTATCATAAATGGTAACTGAGGTATACTGCTAATGTTATAAATAATATCAGAATATTACTTTACCATCACACCCTCCCTTCTTTATATTTTGGGTGAAATGGGTTCTTGCCGTGTACACGACAACAATGGTCTGTTGTTGAATAAGGCACTAATTGAACGAGGCATTGTTATGCGAAATCTTCGATTTCAAAAGTTTGCTTTCAAACGTATAGCTCTTAAAATAGAACCTAGAGGAGCTTGGTTCGATATTAAAACAAACTACCTCTTCTTTGCACGAACTATGTTTCTAGTAAGTCTATGTATAATTATTGAGTAATAATATTAGTTTCCAGAATCCAGTAATAATATTAGTTGAGAAAACAGCAAACAATAAAACTAACGCGGGTGCAAGTAATAAAATTAGGCGCTATAAGCGGTTAAGTAAAATAACTTTCTCAGTATTCTACATGCCTGCTATTAAAACTCACTAACTCCTCTTTGAACGAGCTACGGAACAGCGCAATTTCAATACACCTAATTTCTTGTTAAATAGGAATTCACTTTCCGTTATACAATTCTAAGAATAACAGAGGACACAGCAAATAAGCAAAAACAATTGCAATACTGACATAAAAATTCAAAATCTATCAAAAAGTATTATTAAACAAGGAACAATTTTAAAAGTCGATGGCAGGGACGGAGATAGTGACTCCGTTTATGAATACGCATTTGAAAACATCGGTTTCGTCACATTTCTCCAACATCTGATATAATTTGGTCAAACTCTCTGCATTTTCACAGCACTATCCGTTCTTGCAAAAGGAATGCATATTTACTGAATTACTTCTCCAGCAGAGTACTTGTCTCCATCCTTCTAACCCGTAGATAGGATCCACAAATGGGGTAGGACACCGACAGAACATAAATTTCAGAGGATACCCCCAACGCCCCAGAAACCCATAATCGCGTCTCAGTCACCCTATGGTAATCAATAGTTGGATAGCGTGATAAAACGTTCTGAGAATTCCCCCGAGGAGATTTAATGCAGGGTTTCCTTCTTCCTTTCTCAAGGAAATGACAGAGAAGTGGAAATTCCTTGCTCTGGAGTAGGGGGAAAAGGATGAACCCGCCTAATCCTTCCCCTCGGATAATATCAGCTTCGAAAGCGCTTCCACGGCTGTTCGGCACCTCTTTACAGCCTCCCAGCTCGATAATAAACACCATTTCCAAAGAATGCACTTTTAAAGTATCAAACCACAGGTTGGTAATCCGAAGCAGAAAAGGTCATTCAGACTTTACAAAAGAAAACATTCATCTTTGGCGAGTGTTTTCCGAATTGCTCAAATCGCTCTGAAAACCTTTAAATATCCAATAGCAATTTCGTGTTTCTCATCAGAAGTTTCTTCTTGTAAACCAAGCACTTTAAATAACGACATTGCTGGCGAAACCATTTTTATTGAGAGGCTGGTTTTGAGCCAGAGATAGAAGCAACATGAGGAAAGATTTGTTTCGTAACTCGTTTCGCATGACTAAATCATTGCTAAATTTTAAATTATACATATTTACTGAATTACTTCTCCAGCAGATTACTCGTAAATTAAAATTTAATATTTTTAAATGGTTCTAAGTTGTTTTCTACAGTTAAAATAAAAGCAATGAAACGAATTTAAAATCCGCACGCATAAATGATATGGGGCAGAATTAATATAACATACGTAGAAGATATAGCTTACATTTTAAATTAACTAAGTGCACTTCTAGAAGCTATAACTCCCGTTGTACACATAAAATGGAATATTTAGTTGCAGAAAAGAATCTACAAATAAGTTACCGATTTCTAAACAACAACTTCTATAAAACACGGACTCGATAATAAGCAAGATTATGTCACTGATTCTGACAAATGTTTGCTAACTTCATGTATCAGCTTAACTTTCCATTTTAAAATATATTCAAATACTTTTAAGCTAACAAGCAAATTTGCCCTCGTAATATTTGCATCGTTACAATTAACTGCATTTGACTCTATTGATTTCTTTTATTGTTATTTAATTAGGAGGAATAAAAACACTAGTTTAATTTTAAGACGGCAGTCATATTTGAATAAATATACTTCGCCAGTTGGGCTGCTAGTTTTCTGTATGAACAAGATTCAGCACACAGAAATTATTAAATAGCTAAAAATTATTTTATAGACGAAATTTCCTTAGCAGTAACTTCGCTCAAACAAATTTTATAACAATTACATAATCAGTAAGATTCGACATTTTAGTATGTAGAATCAAAACTAAATCGTACTGAACTGGCAGAATGAAAACAAATAACTGCTGGAAATGGAGGAAATTAAATAAACAGTTAAAGAAACACTTAGGGAAATCATATATTTGCAATATTTTAAAATTTGTTTATACATAACTATGTAAAATGTTCAGCCACAAAAAATAGTTAAAAGATATTGGAATAATGTTTTTTTTTGTAATTATTGTTTTATTCATCAACATTTTTATAAGCGTATTTTCTGAATAAATTAGAAATTTTGTTAGACGCTTGTAGAAATTACAAACTGAAAGTATTTATGCAGGAAAAGGATTTTCGCCCCCCTCCCAAATTTGCGTATAGAATATTCGAAAGTTTTTAAGATTATAAATACATATTCTCGTAAATATAACGCGTAAGCTCAAAAAAGAATGAATTTTAAATCCATAAACTGAAAGTTCAGAATAAATGTATTTAGACCCTGTATGAAAGTACTGCGTCTTAAAAAGGCATCGACCATTACTGTGAGTAAAATTTCTAGCACTTATTTATTATCTCATACAGCAACGTGGATAAAAAGGTACTTTTCCTGATCCATATTCAAAGTAACCCTTCCTACGTCATTTATAAGCTGAAAAAACATCACACATGTAAGGCTTTCTTAAAATCTCCTTCTAGGAAAAACCATTAAACTGATGTTCTATCTTAATGCAAGTGCGGCTTCAAATCTATAAAGGTTTTCTATAATGTTACTTATCTTGAGGTTTATGAAAAGAACAAAACTCTGTGTTCATCCCGCTTCAAAAGGAAAGACCATCTTACCTGAAAAGAGGGATAAAACAATTTTAATATACATATCATATGCTATTAAATAAAACATAACGATTAAAAGAATGAAAATAAAATTTGTATATCTAATTCGATATTATGTTGACTATAAGGAAACGAGAGAAAATATTCTTTCTTAAAACACTTCTTTATAGCCAAATATGTACAAAATGAAAATTACGTACATGTGAACGCAGTCATCATTTTTGTTATAGAATATTTTCCCATATAATTTCTTTAAACTTATAAACATAAACACTATTATCATTTATCATAATGATCCTATTTCAGTCTCCTTCCATAAACGTCACAAGTTTTTTAATTACTTCATAATTTACATAGTGGTAGAGCGGTATAATTAGGAAAAAGAGTGTGTGTTGTAACAGCTGTCTCCCAGCCGGTATTGTGGTCAACGATGCTGGCTGCCGTACTGATAGGCCTGGGTTCGAATCTTGGAAAAAGCATATATGTTTGTAAGAGTATAGTGTGTGTGCCGCAAAGGGGGTCTACAAATAACCGGCGGGCCGAATGTTGTCTCTAGAGGTTGGTGGCAGGGAAGAAGGATTAATCTCTTGTTTGGTCGCCCTTCGTATGCGCCTTCATAGCCTGAGGAATACATCCACGATCTCTAGGTCCGGTTTGAAGTGATACACAATTTTGCGCAAAAGCGAGTCAACATGGCGACGAGGAAGATGAAGACCCGATACGATACGAGAACTACTGTACATCGATTCAGTGAAGGAGACAATGCGTGGTTGCGAAATTCGACTAGACGGAAAGGACTTTGTCCTAAACTACAGTCACCTTGGTATGGTCCATACACAGTCTTAAGCAGGCTGAATGACGTCGTGATTCGGATTCGTAAGTCATCTAACTCTACACCTAAAGTCGTTCAGCTCCTTATTACGGCCACAGTATGCAGTGTATATAATTGTAAATATTGATGTAAATCGTATTAGACCATGGTCCTTTTAGTTTCTAAATTTGCATTTGATTTGATTTATACTTAGTATTTGATTTGTTTTAAGTTACTTATTGCAATTTTGTTTATGTTGTTTGTTATTACAATGTAATGTTTATTATTGCATTGATGTCTTAATTGTTAGTTTGGCTTCCTGTCCGGAAACTGTACTGCCGGTACGTTTAAGAGAAAGCTACCCCGAAACGTAAAATATAGGAGCACGCCTAATTAATAAATAGATATCTCGTAATTTATACTTCAATTGAAATAATGCAATTGTGTGTTAGCTTAACTGTAATTCTATTTTTTGCTTTCCAGAAACCTCGAGAAATTAAGAGAAGCTTCTCGTGACTGATTAAAAAGCTTATAATAGCCGGAGATAAACATCTCAGTTCATTTGCTTACTAAGTTATTGTCGTTTACTTAACCGCTATGTACATATATTCATATATGAATATATGTACATATATTCTATTAAAAGAAAGCTATTAGAGTGTGCTGAAGAAAAGCTACTGCAGGGAAACGTGGGTGTGCCTTCATAGCGAACTGAAAATCTTTTGTTTTGGTAATTTGAATGGTTAAATATTTTAAAACACAGGCGTTCGTTACGTATTCGACAAGTTAGGACTCAAAATATGTCGAAAATCGCATATCATCTTAATCATGAAAATGCAACTGGTCACCGGAATGTATAAATAACTATAAGTTAAATTCCAAAAATAAGTTTGCTGAAACACTCAACAAGTTTGCTTACTTCCATAATATACTTAGAAATTTTTGAAAGTTTCAAAAATATTTTATTACTTCTTTAATTTTTTCCAAAGTTAACATTCAATAATTATGAAGTTTTAATAATTTAAACACTAATTATAATACAAAATTAAATAGAATAGCTCTACAAATAAAAGACTAATAAAATAAACAAAAGCTTTCTTGTAAATGTAAGAATGCATTGAATAATTCGAAAAAAGGTGACGTGTGTAAGATAGCTTCTGGTGGTAAAGGGAAAGATTCAAGAAGCAGATCGTCCATAAGCGAGACCACTTGCATTAATAAGAATGTACACTTCAGATATTACAATTTAATGAAATTTTCATACACACAACTGAAGTTCCAAAGTATTCTTTCATAAAGGAAACGAAATTTGACTACTTCATTTTTCTCTTTTTATTTCATTTTCTGTTTTTCTTCTCTCTCCCTACAGTCAAACTCGTTTATGTAGCGAATCTGTTTCATAATAAATCCATGGATATAACGAACAAACGATGGGGTTCCACTCAAGTTCCTATTACATTTAATTTTGTTTTACACGTCTAAAGCGAACCTCCAAACCAATAAAAATTGGACATAAGAAATTTTATCGATATCTTTGAATGACACGTCTTTATATTTTTCGCAGTTTTGTTCAGATTTTCTGTTAGTCGAAAAATTACTAATCATTTAAATGCATAATCATAAATCTATAATCATAAATCCATAATCATTTAAATCTAATCATAAAATGCCATTTCCAAGCGTCATGGATCGGTTGTGCAAGAGGATACAGCGAGTTCGTCCGGAACAATGGAAGAAGATTTTGGAGTCGTTCTTCAATTCTGTAAGTGATGAGAATACTACTTACCTTTTTTTTTCCCTTTTCGTGTGCGTTTGCGTGATTCGATTCATGAGTCAATTTTTACTCTTTTGGAGGGGATCATCCAATTTGCACTGTATTGAATCGTACAACGAACCTCCGGATATAGCGAACATGAACGTTCATTTCTTGAAATTCGTTATATCGGAGTTGGATTGTATTATTGAAGTTTCTATTCCAGTGTATCAAAAAATGTATATTCTCATTGTAATATTAGAAATTCAAATGTCTATTATCAGAACTTATGAAAATTTGCTGTAATATTTAAAAACTCTACTGTTTGCGAGGATGTAAACTCGCAGATATAAGGCTATAAACTCTCTTACAGTTAGCTTTCATTTGCTTTCATTCCATAGTACATGGTGCATGGAATTACAGCATGCAACAAAACTAAAGCTTTGGCATGAATGTTATTGTTTTATTATTATGCAATCTAAAATACAACTGCATATTTAATCTATTGCCAATTTATCAAAGTTGTAAATTCGCCTCAGGAAACAATTTCATAGTACTCAAAATGCTAGAAAATTTTCTACAGATAGTAATGTAATTAATGAAATTATTATGATATTAACTTAAAAGAAGATAAAAGCGAGCAACCGGAGTTGGTGTAATATAAATAAATGATTAAAAACAAAGCCAATTCTTTTTGTAAACTTTTGTTGTCTTTCAAATTAAGATAATTTAAATTAAATTAATAATCTTTTATTAGCTCGGTTCACTTAAAATTTAAAGTCTCGATAACAGAACTGCATAACAAATACAAGTTAATCACTATTACATTTATGATAAAAAATACGAATAGATTGTTTAAAAATAATATTTCCGTGTTATATAAAAGAAATAAAAATCAGTATGATTCTTAAAATGTGGACGATAACATGACCCAGGGGAAATATTCATTAATGTGTCAAAAGGAAAGAATTTGATATTATAATGCGCTTGAATAAAAGTCTTAACATTTTAAAAACACATTTTAATATGACATAATGATATTTGCAACAGCAATTCGTTTAGCTTCAATGTAATACAGAAACAGAATCTGCTAATATGACATTGGAGACATTTTACCAAAATGGCATGAAGAGAAGCATTTCTTAATGTTGCACAAGAGAAATAAGAAATATTTGTTAGAATTACGCAAACGCAAGAAAGGTATTCATAAAAATGAATGGTGAAATTTTTTCCAATAATTTTGAAACGATGTACAAGAATAAAACTTAAGAAACTATAGGAAAGAATTGACAATGCAAGTGAACAAAAAATGCTGCCAATAATAACATTCCAAAGTAAATTCAGCAATTTTGGTTTATTTTAGATTTTTATTGCACTTATTTTTTACCTACTTCCACAATGTATAACATTTTCGATGCATAACATGAAAAAGTTTATTTGAAACTTCAGACAGCACACAAATACAAGACAGTTATTTTCTGATAATAACTGTCAGTTTACAAGAGATAATTTGAACCCTCACAGGTGGAAATCAGCCAACCATGAAAGGTGAAAGAGTGCTTAAAATAAATATTATTATCGCTGCGAAGATTTTTTTTCAAGTAGTTTGCTTCTGCTTCTCATAGGAGAATTATTTGAAAAAAATGAAAATACTAATGCTTCATTTTGTCATACTAATGCTAGTCTTGTGCATAAAATCTTTGCCTAAGATTTCTTTCTCCTCCCTCATTACTTCCTAAAATTTAATTCTTATAAAAATCCTAATCTTTCACTCTGTGCATCTTACCGAAAAGTACACTTAAATGAAGCGTAAGAAGCCAAGCATTGAACCGCGATGAATTTATTTCCTTCTCTCGAAGCTAATTATAGGTTAGGCTGCATTGCTCATAGCATAAAATATGATATCAAATTGTATTTCGTAGTGTTAGCAATTTTGTACAGAGTCTTTTTCTCCATGGAACTGCATACTAAAGTAACTTTAAAAAATAAAAAAGAGGCCAAAAAGCGTAACTTTTTCCTGAAACCAATGAG
This sequence comes from Stegodyphus mimosarum, assembly GCA_000611955.2. NCBI lineage: Eukaryota > Metazoa > Arthropoda > Arachnida > Araneae > Eresidae > Stegodyphus > Stegodyphus mimosarum. The sequence goes on from KK122267.1 coordinate 265,277, forward strand.
GAATGTAAAACGGATTTAGAAAGCATAACTAAGTTACATACTACATAAAGAATACAAATTTTTAATAATTCTATTAACTTTTCACATTGGATAATTTTCAAATGAAGTCATCCGGAATCTTCAGATAGATAAAATTGGCATTCTCGTTCTCGTTTTATAACAAATATGCAGTCGTTGAACAATTTTGGGGTGGTTAATTACTGTTAGTGTACAATTATTTATTTCAGACACAGGTGGAAAGTCGCATACAAAACGTTCTAATTTCAGTAGACAGGGCGCTCAGCATGCCTAAAAGTTAAAAATCTGAAAAGAAAAAAAGAAAGCAATTTGCTTTCTTGCTATTTATATCAGATACTATCAAATTTATGAATTTGTGAAGAACATTTTAAGGTATTTTAAGGCTATGATTTTTGGAGCATATATATATGTAGTATTTTAAATGGGTAGATGAAAACATTGGAACTTTTAATAGCTTTCAATATTGCGTCATGACTGAGAACACAGTAATGAAATTGAGGAGAAGGGCATGATGACGCACCCAACACAACAGAGCTTGAAGAATCACAATATTTATTTTTTACGAATATCAAATCATTCTTTTGTAGATAAGATAATTTTTAATCATAGTTAAATACAATAATTTCCATGTGCACGGGTTTTAAAATACGACGTCATCGTAAGTTAGTAAGCGGCAGAAGCAGCATAGAAGAGAATGTCTTCCCAGCAGGAGAACTTAGGCGAAAGAGAACGCTTAAATTCAAAGGAGAAGAGAGGGAGTCAATAGTTTCAGTTCCGAGTTAAAAAAGCTTTGGTTTACAATTTAGTGATTGGGCAGTAGGTTTCTGCATAAAACGTTACGCAACATGGAAAAATCTCGAATTAGGAAGAACAGTTGAATATAGGGGCAGAGTATAAAATCTACAATCGTTAATTTTGAGGTCGCCAATTATTTTTAAAGCAGCTATCGTATTTTGTTGTATCTTATATATATATAAGCTATTAGTTTTAGGAAGACTAAATAATTCAAAAAAATTGATAACGAAGTAATTGTTTTTATTCTCATTCGCAAACACCTCCATCTTACAAGCTTATTTTGAAAGAAAACTCACTTAAACAGCAACCTAAGAAAAGGCCGTGTTACAAAGTATGCAAGGTGAACTAGTCCATTCAACCAACCAGATTTTAGAGGCAGTACATTCGTCAGACGGATGCGAAAGTTCAGAAGAACGAACAATGAAGAAAGTATATAAAGGAACAAGCTGCAAGGTAAGGAGATGTGTTAAAACGAATTTTCTACAGGATGGCTACAGACGCATTCGCAGAGATAAAGGTCAACGGAAAAGCTTTACAATCCGAAAAATGTCCAGTTCATTTTTATTATGGTCCATCTTTCGATAATCCACTCCTTACACGTTTTTATTCGTAACTCACCTTCATACATTCGATACATTTCTCCCTCTCTCTCTCCACACGTATTTCGTGAAATCCCTAAATGCAAAGGAATTGTTTTCAAAATTGTATTCTAATTTAGTACTGAATATCTTATATTATCGCCACAATATAAGGCGTCGCACCATTAATATGTAAAGCTACTCTAATAATTTAAATATCTCAAATGTTTAAGCTGAAAATACCCTCCTAAACAGATGAGTTTACGAAAAATAGATGTCATGTAACAATAAATAAATATAATCCATTAATGAATAATCATAGCTGAAACAAATTATCATCGCTGAGAATGAAGTGAAGCTTGGTCAGGAAAAGTGGAGACGATCATTATATACCATTAATAGCAGAGAGTAATCAAATAGTTGAACCTAATATTTAAACAGACGCAGCACAGCTGGAAAGTCGCATGTGATTGTGAAGTGAAAGGCGTGACTGAGTATTTCTTACCTTTCTTAACATTTTTAAATTTCGGAATTACCCTGCCATCAAGAAATATTTAACTGATACCAGTGAGAAAACTAATTTTTGCCTCTGAAAAATGTAGCAAGTGTTAAAAATAAATTACATTTTGATTCAGCATTTTTAGAGTTACAATAACATTATTGCTTTAGATATAACAATTCAAAGCAATTATTAAAGATAAACTAGAAATATATCAGAAATGAACAAAGTAAGATTAACGGATTCAGCTGTTATCTAATTAACTACAATAATTACAGAAGACTGTGTAACGCTGTATTTTACATGAAACATTTGTTTCAAGAATTTTACTTAAATTCGTTACATTGAAAAGAAATAGTTTATTAACTCTTGGAATAAATAGTATTCAAGAGAAAAAAAAACTCCACGATTACATAAGGAAAAAACTAGTCCGCCGACTTATGCAAGGTTCTTGCTCTTCGTTCAGTTATTTATTATGAAAAGATCAGCAGGTTGATGCTGTAATCTTAAAAAACATTACACTTCTTATTATTCTCCTTTAATCATGACAAGCCCAACAGGTAAAAGAACATTTCAGTTATGTTATTTTTTCCGCTTAGACATAGATGTCTGAAACAAAATGTATAAATAATTTTGAATGAAATTTATAGACCTGAAATTTATTGAACTAAGAAACATGAAAAGAAACACTGTTAAAAGAGCAGGAAAATCACCTTCGCACGTACTTTCAATAATGGCACCTCCATTGCTAATGACATATCTCACACACTCATGCGGAAGCTATGAAGCAATTATGATTTCTACGAAGCACGTTTCCACAGAACTCTTTTACCGAAATCTAAGTTAGAAAACTTATCATGCTAACGAGTAAAAGCATCACCTTAATCCCTATTTATTTTTTATTCCCCATTAATTTTATGAGATCAACAGAGAGCTTTCCTAATTTCTTCGGTTGTAAACCATTAATTAGAATTTGAAATGAATTTCTAAGAATTTCGATTTTTTTTATTTCCTAGTTCCTAGATAAATTTCGTATTCCTGAATTTATTTATTTATTACATGCTTCAGGTTGTAAACCCCGGCACAACCTTTATCTTAATTTTTTATTTGTTTAGTAATTATGGAACTTTTCAAACGTTCAGTGTAATTTTAATCCGTTTTACCATCATTAACACTGATTTATTATTATTATTGTTTACCGTTTTACGCTGAAAACTGTTAAAATGTCATTTTTTAATCTTCTGTTTTCTAATTAACTCTACAGAAGGGTCTTATCGTTTTCACTTAGCGGTATAAATAAGATCAGAAGCTGTTGCCAGTTAGGAAGAACATTTAAATCCGGATCTTATCTATATTTTAGTAACATTATGCATGGTGTGTTATCTATTGCCACTAATAAAAAATTGTTATAATACAGTAGAATATATGAACTAGTAAATTTCTAATTCTGCTTCTTATGCACGTATTATCTGCATCAAAAATGCAATCTAGTAATAAGGATGAAATTTTCCAGTAACATACAATTTTTTCTGTATATCTATATTTTTTCTTAATTTTAGTCATAATCATTGTGATATTTTTGGTGAGTGCATTAGGTTTTAATTTTATTTAACGGTAAAGATTAGTTTAATTGATATTTTTTCAATTAAAGGTAAACTTCTTTATGAATATGTTACACTATAACCTAAAATTCTTAGAATGCAATTTTTTTCCATTTCTTTGTAAAGTTCTACTGTCTTTCTGTTGTCTAGAATCTTGAGAAACAGTGATTGTACTGAAGAAGGGTAAAAATTGCCCTTTATTAAACTCTTTAAATAATTTACAATGCGTCAACTTGACGCTAGCATACTAGGTCTCAACTTGGGCGGTAACTGAAACAGTAGAATCAAAATTAAGAATTCAAGATGTTCACAAATAGTACAATTACACTACAAGGCTCATACAATCCTGTATCCTACAGCGCGTTGATGAGTCTAGTGGCAGCAAGATAATAGCGACTAAGCCACGTCTAACCAGCAGTAACTGCTAAGCGGAAGCTTGCGTATAAGCACGCACGGAAATTTCCCAGACTCTCTCTCTTTCTACTGGAACGTCGATATTTAAAGCTAATTTTTAATTTTACTTTTACGTAATAATTTTCAGAGCCTTCTAGAATTGAACTTTCTTTAATGTTACTTTATTTTAATATACGCCACGTACAAATATTGTATATATGTACAATTTGTTTAAATACTTTATATGTACATATATTTATGATAAAAATATGCAAAGCAAAAATACTATCTTTAGTTTGCAGTGTTCACTTAGTTCTTCATTTTAATATACAGGGTGGTCACAAAAAAAACTTTGCCAACATCTCGAGTTCTAGCGTCCGTTCCGGTTAACCGATCGAGATAAGATTGCAAATATAGTTATTTGGAGGTATGCGCTCGAGATTCTGTAATTTGCAACACAGGGCCGCTCACGGTTACGGTTATAGTTACAAAAATTGGTAAATATCGAATGGAAACGCCAACGTTTTTCGGTCGCAAAATGTTCAGCGCATGCTAAAACCCTAATTAGCGTTGGAATGGTACCGATATGCCCAAAAACGCACGTGTTATGCATACACAAAAAGAGTTCTGAAAACCGGCCAACGAAACACGATCTGGGAGCACGCAGAAAATTTGGATATAACACAGGCAAGATACCAATCACAGAACGCCGATCGCCAGATATTCAGCTAAGAAACCGATAAAATGCCAGGTGGGTACGTGGAGTCGTCATTCGGGAACTCGCACATGGCGACGAAATTACTCTTCCTGGGAAAGTTCGTGGTGAATTAATAAAACCGTATTATCAAAATTGGATGAACGCTACTACCGGAATTGAGTAAGCGGAATGCACTGCACGATATCGTTTGGATGTAAGATGGTGCAGCTCCGCATACAGCGAGGTTTGTTAAAGGGTCCTGGAGCAGCATTTTCGTGATTCGCATCATCTCAAACCATTATTCTTTTCCGTGGTCTCATGCATGTTGCGTTCAGCGGTATTCTCCACCGTCTCCCGATACAATGCATACTTGCCTGTGATGGCACCCATGTGGAAAATGTTTGATGTAAAAAAAAGTATTCTTTTGTCCGATGTGTGTTGTCATCAGTGATAGGTGTTTTGTCTCTGTCATATGCAAATTTTCCGCATGCGCCCAAATCGTGCTTCGTTGCCCGGTTTTCAGAACTTTTTTTGTGTATGCATAACACGCCAGTTTTTGGACATATTGATACCGTTCCAACGCTATTTAGGGTTTTCGCATGCGCTGAACATTTTGAGACCGGAAAAAGTTGCCGTTGCCAGTCTATATTTTCGAGTTTCTGTAACTATAACCGTAACCGTGAGCGCCTCTGTATTGCCATTCACCGAATCTGAGCGCATACCTTCGAATAACTATATTTCCAATCTCATCTCGATCGATTAACCGGAACGGACGCTAGAAGTGCAGATGTTGGCAAGTTTCTTTATGACCACCTTGTACATCGTTTCCCTTTCTGCACTAAAAACAATAATTGCTTAACATAAATTCCTATAAGCGTTTCAAAATCATTTCAATATTAATAGCTATCATATGACACTTACTTAAAGTTTTGACGCAGTGAATTCACAAAAAGCCTCGGCAAGTAATAATTTTTTAAACTTAAATATTTTGTTGAATCCACATAAAGCAAATTGAAATTAACTGATTGCGAACTATAAACTTTAGTTCCCTCCCACGCTTTCAGTTTTAATACATTACCAGCTAGACCGGCTAACGCTGGCTGCTTGAAACCTATTTCAACATTATAATCGGTACCGATGTACAGAACAGGAGAGCTTTTAGTATTATCTATGTTGTTTTATTAAAACATTTGGCTAATGAGAAACAAAAGGAAATATTTAAATCGGTCATAACTGCAAGTTTCTTCACTACGCAACCAACTTTTACATATATACATGTATACTTAAACAAATATAGATAGATAGATAAATAGATATAGATATATAGATATGTGTGTGTGTGTATGTAATAGAAATAAATTTAGAAGTAATGAGCAG
>KK122267.1:271443-283998 GCA_000611955.2 Stegodyphus mimosarum
AGCAGGAATTATGGCGTCGATACTTAATAGAAAGTATATCCATACTGAACAGCGAGAATTTTATATTGCGTAGATTGTTGATTCAAAATAGATAGGACACTTGGCAGCCGAGGCACATTAAATCTTGATTTTATTTCAGTAATTGCAGCGACAAACAACTTGACACATTATTTGTGCCTATTTCAAGAGGTTTACATTTTCGATAGTTTGCAGTAAGAAGGAAGCAGCAGATAGCAGACCAGCAAGGTCGAAGAGTAGCGAGTTATTGCGTAGATTGTTGATTCAAAATAGATAGGACACTTGGCAGCCGAGGCACATTAAATCTTGATTTTATTTCAGTAATTGCAGCGACAAACAACTTGACACATTATTTGTGCCTATTTCAAGAGGTTTACATTTTCGATAGTTTGCAGTAAGAAGGAAGCAGCAGATAGCAGACCAGCAAGGTCGAAGAGTAGCGAGTAGGTGCGTTATGTTGAGGAAGAAATCTTAATTCAGACTGAGTTAGCTTTGGTTCTCAGTGCATTTTGATTGGATAATTAATACTGCCGTAAAATTATTATTATTATGCTGTAAAATCATATTTCTAATACACGTATGCATAGATATGGATCGAGATACACAAACATGTCCATAAATATGAAAGTAATACATTCAGCAGCGTTAAGAATTTCTGTCACGACACAGTGACGTGAAAGCACTTTCTTTCTAGCAACGAAATTCAAAACCAGGTATAGAACGGAAAGAACTTCTCCCGTTTCAGGAGAATGCTGCTATAGCAAATATAGCGGCGAAACGGAAAATCCTTTCAGAATGTTAAAAAAAAAAAAAAACTTTCACTATTCTGTTGCTGTTTTCATAACTGTATTAAACTAACGCACAACAGAAAGAAGAACCACTATGAAAGAAAATAAAGAGCCTCAGCAAAACAAAATCAACAAAAAAAAAATCCCGCTGAGACAGATCTATTTAATCTCAAATTCCAACATCTCCAGTCTTTTTTCGTTTGCTCTGTTTCTCTTTTCTGACTAGAAACACATGATCCACTGACTCACCCTGCAGAGTCGGTGAGCTAACATTCTTCGAAAAAAGTAACTCAATCATTTCAACTGATATTTTAGTTCGGTGACTTCGAGACACTTGAATTAGAACTCACTACTCCGATATTATGTAGACTTTTAAAAGAATGCAAAAAATCTTTTCATATATACATACATTCATGCACATTTAAATAAATGCATTTTTGGTATTGAAAACCATTTCCTTTTAATAAAATATATAATAGAATGCGTTTAAAATTTTTCAAGCTCTATATTATACTAAAACAAGCTCCTATAGAATTTGAATTTTGCATGTTGCATGTATATTATGTATATTCGGTCATTATAATTTGAATCTGATAATATTATTGCTTTGTCCCAATAAAGTGGCTTAGTTGTTTAAGCTGTGAAACACTAGACTCAAAACTCCGGGCTTTAAAAAAACTTAATTTTAATACGTGGTTACCTCATAAGGTATTTTCTCTTCTTTCTAGCATGCCTTCCTAGTGTAATCGCAGCACAATGGGCACGTAATCGAGAGGTCCAGGTTCGAGTCCCATTGAGGGCCTTGCACATTTTTCATGTTTCTTGCATTCAAAATAACCTAATAAAGCTACAGTGTATGTTTTTGTACCTTTCCTATCTTATTCTAATTTCAGTTTACAATTTCCTGCCAGAATGTAATATCAGAAACGCAGATAACGCAAATGAGAAAGAGTAGTATTTAAGTCGTGACTTAACCAACTTCATCAGAGAGAGTCTGATTTCCTGACTAGCGCGCGTTTGCCTTCTGGCTACGTCTCTCTTAGCTGTTATTACGCTCGGCCATATCCTAGGCCCTTGCTAGGCTTCGCCGATTTAATTAATACTTAGGGGGCAACTAGTTAGATTCTGATAGCTTCGGCTATAACCTTTAAGAGCTTTAGTTAAGCTAATTTTAGTTCAAATTATTAGTATTTAAGTTCAAGCCCGAGTGGCGGCTTTATGTAAAGTTCCAAGTCGGAACTAACTTGTAAATATACTGAGTAATAAAGGGTTTTAAACCCGCCTTAAGTCTCATGTGTCCTGTTCACACTTAAGCGATTATTCGCTTGTTAAGTGTTCGTGGGGTTCTGAGCTAGAACTTTAGATTTAAATAGTTGAACCTCATAATTTAAACGGGTGATAGACGACAATTCGTCACCAAAAGGATTTGGCGATTGGGTTCCCTAATCCCAAGTTGCCCTTTAAAAAGGAGAGTATATAAGGTATTGTCTTCTCCTCCTAACAAGTCTTCCTGGTGTAACGGTAGCACATTCGACGCGTATTCGAGAAGTCCAGGTTTGAGTTCCGGCTAGGGCATTGCTCATTTTTCATGTCTCTCAGCTTTAAAAAAAACCTAATGACTCTGCAACTTCTTAATTTTATATCATCCACATAATATAACACACTTTTTAACAATTTTCTTAATAGCTTAAACAATTCTTTCTCCTCTGTGGGGTTTCATTAATTTCAAGAACCAGTTATTTTATGCTTGCGATCTGTACTATCAATTCTTTCTATCCGTTTACACGCCAGAATGCAAATCAGTTCGCGGTTACTTAAAGGCAGGTTTTCAGATTGTTAAATTAGAGCGTGTTCTGACTCTTGAAAGCCACGTTACTAGGGTTCCTATTCTAGATAAGAAATCCTGTCTTCGGCTTTGCATTAAATTGCCGATAGTTGAATTCATGCCGGTGAAGTTCTGAGCCAACTTCGCTTTAAACTGTTCTGTGTAGCTTTCGGCTATTAGTTTATTTAATTTTAAGTTTTACATTAGACTTACTGAGTTTCAGTGCTTCGCCATAAAAGCTGGAGATGTTGTATGTACCCGGAGTGCCTTCTGTTTATCTTACATAGTTTTATGTAAAGGGTCTTTTGTATTCTTTCCAAATTTCTGTTGTAGTTTTAGACTTGTATGCTTTGTGTGTTAGCAAAGAAAGGTTAGACTCTACACATTCAAATAGTCCTGTAACACCTGAAATTATAAACCTTCTACTTATTTTGTCCTTTTTCCATTTTTAAGTACCCCAGTTCATAGTAAAGCTTATTCTCAAATCTTTCTAATACAAATTAAAATTGTGCTGAATGTTCTTTGTTTACCTTTGCTTCTCCTTTAATAAAAATACATAATCTTTATTTGACGCCTTGAGATGTAGAGACAGTTTTCATCAAATAAGAAACTGTTTTAAAAAACAAAATCTTAGAATGCATACCTTGTATTTATTAAAATATTTAACTATCTTATTTTAATTTTTATTCGTATTTTCGTATGCTTTGAAAATAATGGTGAATCTATGCATGAAGTGCTGTCTATAAAAAGTTATTCGCGACAGCTCTAGGAGCAGAACCTAAAGTTATCACCAGATAAAGGCATGACTTACATTGTACAGATTATGAAGTTTCTCTATGTTTTATTACTTAGATAATCAGTGCAAATACGCGTTCAATGTTTACTAGTTTCAGTAAAACGTTTTAACAAAAGTGACAAACAAAATACAGATTTTCTTTAAAAATGTTGTAAAATATATTAATACAATATATAATCTTTTTAAATTTAAGATACAAAGTACTTGCCAGTTTTTGCCCATTCCCATTTATTAAATCATCCCATAGCTGGTCCGTTCTTTTTAATTGAATTAAAGATCAGAGAGGGCCGGGATAAACTACGGGCAACTTGCGATAAAAATAAGCAGTCATTTTGCCTTATTTGTGTTCTTAGTGTAACTTTTGGAAAGCCCAATTCAATTTTAACAGTTATATTTTTAAGACTGAATGGAAGGGGAAAAGCAGCTTATACGACATACTTTGCTTTTTTAGTTCAGATAAATAATTATTAATAGGAATATTAATGCAGTACATGGGAACTGGACAAAAAGCGCAAGCCAGTGTCAGCGGTGGTTTCAGAAATTACGAGCAGGGAAACTACAGCCTAAACGATGAGCCCTGTTTTTGGAAGAAATGCAGAGCTCGATAAGAACTTCTTGCAAACCCTGATGGAACAGCATTCCATCATATCTGTTGAGGAACTAGAAGAGGATGAAGCAGAGCATATTTCAGATTAAAAAAAATCCGTTCATCTTAATTTTGAAAAATAAAAGGAGTATAAATTTCACATTACTTATGGGATGACCCGATACATGAAGAATACATCAAGTGACTCTGCGTTAAGTCTTACTGAGATTTGCTTATTTATTTTTGAAGCGTGTGCGTTTAATCCAGGAAAAAGAAACTATTTTCAATATTATTAAAAACTAATTTTTTAAAGAGATATTCAACTAACTAAATAAAATACAACAACTATCCCTAGAGTGATTTGCCATAATAAATGATCTAGCATAACCTTACCTAGGGATGAAATGCACGCAAAAAATTTCTCTTCGTTTTATGCTAGTCTACAGCAGACATGAAGCTACTTCATCACTGCCTAATCCTCCATAAATCAACCAAAGGAACGTGAGTGATTAGCTCAACAATCTTATTTGGAAATTTCAAAACTATTAAAAAGATTTAAAAAAATAAATGCGGGAAATCCTTTGGCTATTAATTTATTTAATGTTAAACTTTTCATTTGACTTTACTTTGAGTTTTTTCGTCATAAATGCAGACCGAGATATAAGCACCAGGAAAGCCTTTTGTTCATCTTATTAAGTTTTAAATAAAGCGTCTTTTACATGCTTTTCAGGTTTAAACTTAAGAATGTTGTATTTGCTTCAAAATAATGTGAGTTCCAACTTGAAGCTTACAATTTATGGCGATACGATTATTAAGTGTTATCACTGAAAACAAATGAGCCAGCAACAAACTTAACAACAAATTATGTTTTGCCTTCAACGGAATTATTAATATATAAAAGTATTGTGCCTTTCTAGAGTAGTTCTTTAAATTCTTTCTTAAAAAGTCTTTATATTAAGGCGGTAATACTCGAGGAAGCCTAAGTGTATACATCCCTACTCAAAGTACCTATATTTCATAATCTGGAATTTTTATGTTGTGGGGATCATTTAAAACGTTTTTTTTCCCTTTCTGACTCTCCTGCCTATTTATACACTTCAAATACACTTTCTCATGTCTACGTTATAGTTTTGCACTTTTCCTAAAATTCTGCACCTCAATTTAAGTATCTACTTTATTGAAACAAGAAAATAAAGTTTTCTTTCATGAACACCTTGCACATATATATATATATAGCAGTAATATTTATTAAATTGGAGTTAATTGAAATTATTGCTTGTAATTACCATATATAGGAAACTAAATAACAATAGCATTCCTCCCTTAAGATATTTTCAGTCATATAAAAATAATAGAATAAGAATAGGTTATACAATAGGAAGAATCATGGAAAGTATTTTCAGCAAAACGGTTAAAATGAGAGAAGACACGATCTTGGAAGAGCGCTGATAAAAATGAGCAGAATGTAATTATGTAAACTAGATATAATATGACACAAATATATGTCTTTAGTCAGCTATTAAACAAATGTACCAGCAAGATCAGCGACGAGTTAAAACAAGTAAATCCACAAATTATTTTCGGAGACGGACATGCATACACATAGGAGGCGGGAATAGAGGAAGACGTGTTCATCTCGGAAAAATGGATAAATTAAATTAGTGAATGATGAATGAAATTCAATAATAAGATGCAACTATTAATAACCAGAATTCATAATAGCTTGAAAATTCGTATTTTCACTTAATATCATCATAGCATTATTGCAACATGTTAGTTCTATATTTACTTTAAACTCCTAAGTACTCATAACGGATATTTCTTTAAAAACCATTCAAAAGAAAGAGATACTTTCCAAGTAATTTAATGATATTCCATTATCATTTTTCTCCGCATATTCCTGTTAAATGAGCATCAGAGCCAGATAAGTCCACGTATGTTCTCGCACGAACCGTTAACTCCGCCTATCAATTTTATCGGATCCATTTCTCAGTGCCAAATCATCATCACAGTTTGGTCAAGTCGATTACAGCCCGTAAAAAATCACGCATATTAAAAAGACACCCTGTATTTTAACGCAATCGTTGACGAAAAGTGCCTATTAACATGCATTATCGAATATCTAATATGAAATAAAATATTCATATACAAGATTTTTCTCTCTCTTATTACCAACCTTATAATTTTAGATGCGGGCATGCAGACTAAGAATCTCGCGATACAGATGGCCTTGCAGTTTGTACTTACAAAACTGCAAGTCATTTCTCATGGCTGATCTCCTCGTCGTAAATAAAAGAAACTCACTTACAGAATGTTTAGTTAAAGACGTTTTTAATAATAAATCTTCATAGACGTTTAAGTAATAATAAATATAGTTTCAAGCAGCAATGCATATAGTACACGGTTTCTTATTAGCACCCAACAAGTACTAAACGAAATAAGAAAAGAAACAGTCTTGTTTATAGCAATCATATGCAAGGTGTCTGATAACGATGCCATTTCCTTACATATTAGTTCTAAAGTAAAATTTAAAAATACAAAGTTTTTTCGATAATGTAGAGAATTATACGAGAGCAAATCTCAGTACTGTTAATAGCAACGGTTCTGTAACTTAAAAACTATGTTTTATTTAGCATTCTAAGTAGAAGAAAACTTCAGAGAGGTAAAATAGCCATTATATTTTAACTGATTGGAAATAAAACGTCCTGCACCACTGCAAAATTAAATTTGGCAAGATATGCTTAACATATATATTCAAGGGATCAGAATAGCGAACGCGGATTTCACCATAATTGAAATCATTAATCGTTCAAGAAGTAACTCTTCTGTAGATCTCTTGAAAGTCTTGAATTCAACTGTGTGAGAGAAATTAAAAATGATTTTTAAGTCATTAATCTCGTTCCTTTTTCTAGTTCTCAATCTAAAGAATACCATTATTTTGTCTCTCCTGTAACTATACATCTTTGAGACCAGTGCATTTACAAATGCAATGTTCCAACTTACTTTAAATAATCTTACAAATAATACATTTTAATTTTACAATATTTGAGAAGATCACAATTCCTTTAAATCTCCTTTAAATAATTCGGTTTATTTTTACCTGAAAGATATCATATAATTGTTTTACAAAGTCCAAATTTCTGTTAAAAACATTTCCTTACTATTTTTCACTCTTAAATTCAATTTTTCTGCAACAGAGTGTTTAAATGATTGGAATTAAATTATTTTGCGTTATAGAGGAATTTTTAAAGCATTTTCCTCAAATAATTTTGACTAATCACTGGCTGAGTGCATAAAATCGCTGAATAATTGTAGTTCATGACGTTACAGTGTTAGCGATTTCTGCTCGGGTAAAGCAAACGTTGTGGTTCATTCTACAATTCATTTCTCGATGGCAAAATGTATAGCTTACATCAGGGTTTTGCAGTAATTGAGGGTGTAATGTGACGCTAATTTCCTATCGAAGTTTTACGCTCCCTCCTATGGTAGGTTTGACAGATTTGTTCCTATAAAAAGCCTTAACCACAGAAATTAAACAACAGTTACTTTCTTAAACGTGTACCAGATGTGAACGAGAGACAGCGTTACTCATTTTATGCATCAAATTGCGCGGATGTATTAAGTATAACATCTTTTTCTTATGAAATCTAGAACTTGAACTTTTTTATGTTTTTAACTGATAAGATACTTATGTTTTTTCACTTATTTTAAATATTTGTGCATTTATGCAGGTACAGATATTATATCTTTCGAAGTCTTTCTGAATTGTGTATTCGCTTTGATTGAAACAATGCTGATCTCACTTTACAGCTAATCGCTTTCGGACAATTTTAATTTTTCCATCTTTTTAATTCCAGAACTCCTCCAAAAAGTATCTAAATACAGGTGCAGGTGGAAATACAGTGGGACACCCAATGTTTCTCATAAGTTATGTAGATAACATCTCACCGCACTTCGATCTCGAACAGCCTTACCTACAGAGCCCAGAAAATGGTGCAACACCAGACAGTTAGCATCTAAATGCAGAGAAATAAGTAAATATACTTTAATTTCAATCTTCTAGCATTCAGAAAAATTAGGTAAATTGAAAATCCATTGGTATGTATTTTAGCCAAAAACAGAAATATTTTCATATTTCTTATTCGTTATATAGGACGATTGATTGCTTGAAGGCAGAGCATACAATGGTCATTTGCGATGAGAAGTGCCATCATGGAGTACTTTCTAAGAGAAACTGGCTCATATACATATCACACATACGATAAACGAAGCAAAACTTCATATAACCAACCTCTTTGCCGAGATTTGAACTTGGGCCTAACGACTAGAGTTGACTGGTCTCTTCCATTATTAAAACAGACCTGGTCTTGAAAGGAAGAACTTGTTTGACATAAATATACCTGTATGGGAAGACTATATGTATTTTGTACGTTCAAAACATCACGTATCGATCATTTTCTAAATGGGATAATTCCCTTAGAGCAACTACAAAAGGAAAGGTAAATCAAAACTCATTTAGATGATGTCAACTTTCAAATATCATTTAACATGCACATTCTTATAATTTTATTCAGAAAAACTTAAAATACGGCATATACATCGCGAACCACGTATAATAATAAAATAATTACACATGTGGGATGAATGAGTAATGTTTTTCAAAATATTTTACCAAAAGTATTCGTATAAGTGTACAAGTATTTTAATAATTGCCAATTCGTCAAACTGACTGTTGAAGACTTTAAAAAATCTGTATTAAACTCTTCATGAATTTCGTGATTCTTTTACAGTCTTTGATTTGAAGTGTGATTCTACATAAGAATGCATTTGGAATTTGAAGCTTCTTGCTGTATTAAGTACTTATTAACAGAAATTATCATCGCTGCTTCTGTTTGAGAACGCATTATATATTTTACGCACCATCATAGCTCTTTCTGCCTGCCTAGTAAGGTTTAATGTTTCAGAAGTTGTGGGGTTCAACCCTTTTATTTCTCAGTTAGATGTAGGAACTCTTCTACACCGATAAGCGAATATTCGCTTGAGTGTGTGAACAGAGACGTAAGACTCAAGGGTTAATTACGCTTTATTTCTCAAAATAAGAATAAACACAGTCGACTCCTATCTCAGAGCATACAGCAAAGCCTCCACTTCAGCTTGAACTCAAATTAATAAAAATTAAAACTTAACTAATGTTTAACTAAAAGATATAGCCGAAGCTATCAGGACTCTTAACTAGTTGGCCCCTAAATCTCCATTAAGTGGGCGAAGTCTATTAAGGGCCTGAAGTACGGCCGAGCGTAGTAATAGCCTAGAGAGAGAAGTAGCCAAAGACAAACGCACGCTAGTCAGAAATTCTGGCTCTCTAACAAAGTCAGTGAAATATCGACTTAAATGCTACTCATTTGCGTTAAACGCGTATCTGAAAATACATTCTGGTAGGAAATTGTAAGCTTTAGCTAGAAGAGATAGGAAAGGTGCATAAACTTGAAATAACTGTTATAAAAAAAACCTTGCAAAGTAACTGAGTCATACTATAGAAAATTAATGGATTTTCAACGGTCCTTTCGTTTTTAAATCCAGGTTTGTTACGAAGGCGATTAAATAAATTTTAAATGCTAATGCTTATTACGAAGTGCATCAAGATCTAATATGTAAATTATTAGATAAAATCGCTATTTTCAGTCCTAATTAAGTCATAGTATCCCAGGACACAGGATTTCCTGAGTCTCTTGATTCACAGATGTACTGAGGACATCGAAACTTAATTTCTTGAGGATGTCTAAGTCGCTGTATCCCAGTTTCACACCCTAAGGATATTTATCTTGTATTTTCCGGAAAGCTTCTGCTGTCAAAGATTCTGTGGGTATTTATTCTCAATTGTAGCAGTACTGGTTTTCTGCAGTACTGGTTCTCAATTGTAGCAGTACTGGCATGCATATTCTTTAATTTTTATACGTATTTTGCTAACAGTTGTTCGTAAATATCGTTCAATAAAAAATGTTGACATCTAGATTACACTTGTTATGTCGTTGTAAATTTTAACTGCTATTTTTCTGGCATTTTAAAACTTTATTTAGGCATGGGAATGTTGTTTTCAATGAATTAGCTGTTTCTAGATAAATTATTAAATTCTAAATAACATATATTTTATATAAAAAATTGTTTAAATTACTGGTCAAATTACTTGCAGATTACAAATGTTATTATAAATATAGGCAAAACTAGAAAACGTGAAGAATTTACTTCATTTCAATTTTTTAATTTAATTACAGGATGGAAAAAGCTTTTTAATGTCAAACACTTTTAGTGCTCTTGAATTACAGTTGCGCGATAATTTTGCAATAAAAAGGCGATCATTCACGATTCTAGACATTCTTTTTTTATATAAAGATGGTCATCTTAGAGAAATGAAGCTTAATATCAGTATTTATTTTCATTCTAAGGAATATTGCTCTAGCCTTTTCAGAAGTGGTCGCTTTGAGTGGTAATGTTCTATACCTTTATTTATTAACATTCCCAAAACCAACATTTATTTATTTATTCATTATTCATTATTCAACATTTATTACATTCTAAGAAATACTGGACAGAAGGTGGTCATAAAAAATGTGTCCATTTATGTCGTTCGGCAAAGATTTACAATTTATTGAAAATTAAACCATCATTATTTAAGTATCGCCCATTGTGTTTTTTGAATTTATATGGTTTACATTTCATTTTGACAGTTAAACGTGTTAGAGAACTACAGCTTCATTTTTATAGTGAGCTTCAGTTTTATCGTTAACACTCTTTATAAACACTGCATAACACCATAGCGAGCGTACGGTTTCGCAATGGATTCAATGCACACAAAATCGATGATAGCTTGGTTAAATTTATTTTCACAAAAGAAATACTTTACAGTTCTACACCTTTCCACAAAAGTATTCGTACACCTCTTCTCCGCATGACAGAGCACAATCAGTAGTTACACTTTAAACTACTAAGAACATTAAACAGAGCGCAATGCAAAGCTTATGTAAAGAGCAAATCCCGCACGGAGATCTAACTCTGAAATTAAAAACTAAGAACTGATGCTCTCTCCCCGAAGCTGAGAAGTTTCTTGCACCTTCCATATCTTGAAATTACTGGAAGGCATGTATGGATGAAGTTACATCTAAGGGCCGGATAGGATTACAGTTACATATACGGATCAATTAGTTATTCAATTACAGTACCAGCAACAGTTACACAGCGTGTGTCGCCCAAATATCGCCAACCCGTCGCGACTTCTCGCCAAATTTGGCGACAAAAATTAGTTGCCAAGACCGTCAACAGCTTGGCGATATCTTCCAATTTAGCGGGATACCTCAATGGTAAAAAGGCTTGCTCCCGTAATCTTACTTTTCCAGCAAATCTTTGCTTGCTTGAAGCCATTCATGTTACAGTATCCGAAATTTGTAACACTGCTCCGTTCACAAGGAATGCATATCTCGGGCAGTACAATCCCTGAACAGAAAGCCATATTTACAACTATGGAAAATCAGTGCACTGCTGAAACAATAATTTCGATAAATAACAAATAAAACTTTAAGCCAATAAATCAACGCATAAATTTACATCATATACAAATAGGACCTTGGTCTTAATAAACTATTTATATTGCATACACTATGGGAATTACGTACTATGGCCATAGAACAGGGTTTACTTTAGGCTTAGAATCTAATGACTTATGGTTTGGAACTATGACATCATCCAGCCTGTTTAGAACTGTTAAGGACTATACCAGGGTGACTGTAGCATAGGAGATTCCGTCGAACTGTATTCCATAACCTAACCTTGTCACCTTCGTTAAATCAATGTTACCTTTAGCTCTCGTGTCGTATCGGGTTTTCATTTTCTTCGTCGTCAAGCTGACTCGCTCTCTTGCAAAAGTTTGCATCACTTCAAACCGCGCCTGAAGATCTTGAATGTACTTCTCTGACGATGAAGGTGAATCCGGAGGGCAATCAAACAAGATATAACATAGCAGACGAAGGTCAAGACCAAAGAGCATTTGGGACGGTGATTAGCCGTTAGTCTCCCGGACGGCGGTGCGATAACCCTGTAAAAACAGAGGCAACTTCTGGTCTCAGCGCTGTTGGTTTAAGGAAACCATCAGCGAGAGGTTACTCAGGAAGATTCGATTAAACCTCTCTACGGTGCCGTCTGACTGCGGATGTAAAGGTGTGGTTTGGGTTTTGTCGATGCTAAGTAGTTTGCAGATTTCGTTAATTACAGCCGAGATAAAATTCCTTTCTTGATCGCAATGTAACTGAAGAGGCACTCCAAACCTGGAAATCCAATGCTGTATCATTACCTCTTCTACCGCGACAGTACCTCGATCAGGAATGAGATATCTTTCAGGCCACTTTATAAAGTAATCAGTGACAACAAGGATGAATTTGTTGCCATCAGCAGTTCGTGGCAGAGGTCCCAGAGTATCGAAGGAGATGTGTTCAAAAGGCGCTCCTATATTATAAGGCTGTAGTTTCACACGGCTGCGTTTCTTCGGTCCTTT
>KK122267.1:284033-343019 GCA_000611955.2 Stegodyphus mimosarum
TATCAGAAATTAGAAAAATATATGGAAACACTTATTGGAGGTATATTAAGAAAAGATAAGACTTATTGGAGATATATCTCTGAATATCAAGCATTAACAGAAGAATTTATTGAAAAATATCAAGGTAAAGTTGATTGGAAATGTATTTTTAGATATCAAGATCTCTCAGATGAATTTATGGAAAATTTTCAAGCGAAATGTTATATTTTTAAAAGTCAGAAATTAGAAGAAACTTTGAGAGAAATTTTAAGGAAACTGTACCTTTGAGATATCCTTTTGGATTTCTAAAAAGTAACTCTAAATAAATGGAAGGAGAATTAAATGATACTGGAGCTTTCAATTTCAGAAATCGTGAAAAATGTTACTCTCTTTGATTTGTATGAAAAATGTATTTCCTATGCTTCTGAAAAAGAATTATCAAATGAATTTCAAGCAATGATTGAATTAAATGAAAAGGAAGAAAATGAAGATATTAAACTGAAAAGGTTAGGAATATTATATGATATTCAGAAGAATTTATGTTGTTGGTGGAATTATCATTTTATAAAAAAAACCTTTAAAAATGTTAACCAAATAAATGGAGGAATTCAATAGTCTCGGATATTACCTTAGAACTCTAAAATTGAAAGATTTAGAGCCTGAGAGATACGATCTTATTGAGAAAAACTGAAACTAGACATGAAGATACATGTACTGTAAAAATAAAAGTAGATGGTGAAGAAATGAATTCCGACATTCGATCTTAAAAAGTCATGGAAAACTTTCTGACAATGCGATCTAGAATATTAATAAGGATAATTACATGTTCAATTATATAGGTATGACTGATGGAGAATGTTCGTATGAATTAGGAAAATAATCTTAAAAATGCATAATACTTTTAACTCGTGTTCATCTTTTATTTAAAAAAAGTTTTTCTTATAAAAACTTAAGATTTTTTTGGGTGTTTTACTATCTAAAATACATGCATTTTATTACAAAATTTAAGATTTTTTCGTTTTTCTTGTAATTTTTAAAGCCTGGCATATCTAAAAATTATGTAAAAGCCATACATATTTGTTAGAAAAACTTGACATGTGACAGAGGGGTTCTTGGTTTTGGAAAAGTGCGCCAGATAGGTCATTTTAACTCTATCTGTCGTATCTAATTTCCAATTTAAAATATTTCTATGTCAAACTCCTTCTTTCGATATTCTACTAAATATCAGAAACAAGCAGGGAAAATATTTTATCATGCTGGTGATGTTTCTTCTGAAAGAAAGTCAGTGGAATACTAAATAATTATGTCCAAACGCATTACTTAAGAAATACTTACTATTTAGATTTTGAGTAGAAAATTTAAAAAGTGTTTCTAAAATACTAACTCTCATTTCTAAATAAAATGGGACAAAAAGGTTTTAACGGTCAACGTTCTTCGCTTAGAATTAAAATGTTTTCAGTCTACAGCATACTGACTGCCATCATCAATGACTTACTGCTAGTGTTTGTAGTTAGCTGGCGGATGTCACAGCATTAGAATTCTTCTGGATATGACGAGAAAAAACAGAAAAAAAACTGCAACATATCCTGTTTCACACAATCCAGTGCTCCACACACAGATATTTACGAATGTGTGCAAGTGCCTTGAGCATAATATAAATCACAGTACGATTTCGCTCAGTTCTGCCCCCAATTTTGATAAAAAGCACACCGGGGAACGGGTCCGGTGGTCTCCAAAAATCTCGAGAGGACTTTCGACTCGACATATAGATTGTCCCCATGCCGAAAAAGAACTATATATTTATAAACATCCATGGCTTCTCAGGGATTCGAAGCCGGGCCGGTAACCACTATACCGTCTTGGCGGTGCAAGAAATGTTAAAACTTTCAGAGAAACTAATGGTTCTTAGGCACCAGATGTGGAATATATACTTGTGGCGATAAAATTTCCCATAAAAAAATCCGTAAATTTCGGCAGAGCATTATTTTCACGCGAGGACGGGCACTGCTATGAAATAGTTGAATTATAGTTTTGAAGATGGTAGATATCAATATTGAGCTGAAGCACTAAAGTTATTTACATTAATCGGCAAACGTCATAAAAATATTTTAGAAGTACTTGAACACTATGACCACGTGGACACTACAATAGTATTCAAAATTATCGCATTTCAGATTATGATTCGCGCCTTTCCTACGTAATCCTGAACATGCTCTTTTTTTCTAAGCACTCTACGCTTGATACGCTGTGCTATGAAACGACGACAAAGATTTGTAGAGATTGGGTATGTGAGGGGCTCAGAAACTAACAAATTAAGATTGGAAAGAGGCCTGGACACGATAACTTTTATCCTGAATTATTACATCATTTTAAAGACAATGCTCTTGCTACCTTGCTGTTTTCTATTTAATCGTAGCTGGGCCTTTGGAGTTGCTCCTGTAATTTGGAAAGAGCCCATCGTGGTACTAGTTCGTAAAAGAAACAAACCTGCAAGTGACTTGAATAGTTATAGAGATATTTTTCTTACAAGCATACTATCGAAGGTCATGGATAAGGTGAATGTTGCTCATTTAAGTTGGTACATTGAATCAAACAATCTGCTATCACCTGTCCAGGTGGCTTCAGAAAATTCCACTCTACTAACGAACAGATTGCCCTTCTGAGTCAATTTATTAAAAACTCATTCGATCTCCGATATTCCGCTCTTGATTCCGCTCTTGAGCCCATGATTAATGTGGAAAAAAGAAGAGCTAGTGTACTATATAATAAGCTAGTTAGGTTTCCAAATGATGCCTTTTGGCGTGATTATAATTCAAAAGGCAATTTGAAGACTCAGAGAGGTTTTATACAATGTCTCCGTGATATTAAACGTTACCAAATTATTAATGACTTTCCGACTGAATTGCTTATTACTCCCTGCCCATTTCATTACAATCGATGTAAGGTTGGTTAGATCGAACTTCGAAAATCAGAAAGTCAGATCTTTCTCCCGAGGCTTTACGGGTGATCGCTTTGGAAACTACCCATAACCGTTACCCTTCCCATAACTGCCTTACATGTGTATACTGATGGTTCGCTTTCTGAATTTTCGCAAGGCGCCGGAGCTGGCATCTTTAGTGAACTTTTTTGTTTTCGCCTTCCGGTTGGAAATTGCGCGACTCACTTTGGTGGAGAAATGCCGTCTATTCTTATTCAATTGAACAACATTTTATACTACAAAACGCCCTAAAAAAGCTGTGATCCTTTCTGATTCTGTTTCTGCGTTACAGGTTCTTTTGTCTGATAAAGCGGTTGAGAATTCCCGCGTCCTAAGATGCAGGACTTTGCTTGAGAATTTTCCTAACAGGGTGTCCTTCCAGTGGATGCCCTCCCATTGCGGCATTGAGGGAAATAAGAGGGCTGATTATCTTGCCAAGATGGCATCTTCTGTTCTTCAGAAACCTCTAGTGAAATTCTGATTCCATTCAGCTAAACTGGAAGTAGTTAGGATTTCCAGGTGCTTTCTTCATGATACAGTTTGGCATCTCTCGAATGGCAGATCTTGGAATGTACTCTTTTGTAGACCCCAAAGAATTTCTGACTCATCTCCTACATCTTCAGTTACAAATTTTATTATGTTAAGTGAGCATGATTGCTTCCGTGATCATCTCTTTCGTTTTAACATTGTGGGTTCTCCTACGCGCTCTCTTTACATGACTGGACAAGATATGACCGCTCTGCATTTGGACAAGTGCCCTACATTATCTACTATTTGTTATCGTGTGGCAAGAACTGGATATTGTTTAATGGCCAAATGACAGCCATTTGATAAATAAAAGAAACTAAAAACCACTTTTCAAGGTGCTTAAAGATCCAAAAGTGAATAAGACCATTAATAGTACGTGTCGGATTCGGCTCTCAGCGAATGGTCTGGCTGTAGGTTTCGTTTGTCTCCAGAGCAGTGTGAATAATAGTCATTCACTTTAAAATATTCTTCAAATAATCGTTTCTTCTACGGCAGTTAGCCCCGGATATTATTTTCCATAATCAGTCAACAGCTAATCAACTCTTCGCTATTTCTCTGTGAATCAGACGAAGATTTGATTCCGCCAGATAGTACAATGTCTCTTAAACATTTGTTTCAGTCATATAGGTACAGCGAAATCCTCAGTGCTGATGTTCCTTAACACACATTTGACTTATATACTGGTATCTTGGTAGAATATGACGCTCAATCTGAATATTTAATATAGATATCAATGTGAATGGACATTAAGGTTCTCTCAAAACATCAGAAAGATCTTTAGCTCTCTCTTCCTCCATCACACACACATACACATGTGTGTATATATATATCTGAAAGATTGAGATGCTCAATCGCTATATTTCATCAAAACACGAAGAACCTTTGCAGTAAACTTATATAATAAATAATCAATTGTTTTCCACTTCCCGTAACTTTGCTTCTATTATTACTTTCAACTTTCACATTTATATAAAACTAAATAACGGATTTAGTCTCATATTGAATGCAGAAAAAAATTATTTTTCCCTTCACTGTGATGATATTGTGTAATTCCTGTTATGCATTTACCACTACAATTATTGGATATTTAAATAAAGCCAAAAATATTTTCATTACATAATTGTCGGATATGATTTACAAAATTCTGAATTTGGTACAATGGTAATTTTTGTAATCGTTTTGGAAGTACGAAATGTTTAATGAAGTGTTTCAAAAAATGTAGTTCGCCAGGATTTTTTTCCAGCCAATAAACATATAGAGAATACAACATAGTGATTTTACATTAACTTCCGTACTCTTATTTAAACAGAATCATCACTTCAGAAAATAAATGTATTAATGCTAAATTCAAATGGCTTCTGAACCGACGATGTATTTTGCGTCAGAAAGATAACATGGATGTTAAATCACTAATATCATACGCAAAGTTTTCACCAATCAATACTTAACGCTATTCAATAAAGCTTTCCATGAAAATACTCCAAATGACTACAAAAAAATATTGGAAAACATTTTACGAGCTTACGCGATTTACAATTTCATGAAAAGAAATTTAAAATTTAAATATGTTTTAAACTATGTATATGTGCACATACAGTATTATCAATTTTTACGTACGTGACTCTCTTAAATATAAAGCTTAATTTATGAAATATTTCTTTCAAATATCCAGGACAATAAACATTTTAATAGTTATTATTTGCTAAAAATCAAATTGATCTTGATATTCAAAACTAAAGCTAAGAAAGAGGTTACAAATTTATAGCATTTGTTTGACTTTATGAATAAATAAATAGTGAGATAATAAGTAAAGAAGCGAAACTTAAAGAAAGCAGTTTTTAAAATTCAAAAGCTAAAATATATTCAGAGATATACAGAATTTCAACCCACATCTTGTTTTCTCCTATTCATTTTTTACTTGTTTGAAATATTTTCATTTACAGTTTCGGATAAAGTTTTTTATTTAAACACATTTTTTACATTAAAAATATATTTAACTACATATTAGGCTGAGTTTAAAAGTGGATAGCTCTTTTAAGCTGTATAATGTCTTTTATTCACTGTGGTCATTAATAAAGAAGTACATAGGCAAAGAATTTTCTTTACAGACTTTGACACATTTGCAAGTAAGTCTCAGACCAGCTATAAGATAGCTGTCTGTAGACCATGTAGATAAATATTTTTATTTTCTATGGAGTTTTAATCAGGTTCTGCAATATGTCGACCTATTGCACAGAGCTTGCATAACTCACGTGTAGCTTTAAGGCAATTGACTTCTGCCCCTATAATACTTTCGAGGCCTCAACATTCACAAATTAACGTTTTGTTGCTTCAACTACTGTTCAAGTAATATAATTCCCAATACAAACTTCTAATCAGTTAAAGTCGAGATTGATATATATAAGCACATTGGAGGTAATTTCACAAATATGACATGGCGACGTTCGGTCACGGTGGGAGAAAACAATTATCCTTATTTTCATTCGAAACATTTTCCTTATTTTCATTTGAAAGTAGACATGCTATAGTACAATTACTGCGACGTCAGTTATTGAAAAACTAAAAAACAAACTATTTCCCACCATATGGCTACCGGTTGATAAAGGTAGCCTATCCCATTAAAAGAAACAGGTCGTTCCCGAGGAAGCTGCTCACCCTAAATCACACATTTTTGATAGGAATATTGCATTCTAAAATTACCTTTCTGGTGTTAAAGTGTCATTGCTTCTGACCAAAAAAATTGTGAATCGTTCGTTTTCGACGCTTTTCTTTATACAATGCAATATAAGGATCTCAAATTCAAGTCATCATTTGCATTATTACCGAGTTTTACAGCTGATGACACAGAATAAGGTATGTTATAGAGTTGATTTTTGGGCATTAATTTGCCATAATAATAATAATGTTTTACATTTCCGTGTATTTTTTTTATTATTACATGTGCCCACAAGACGTTGAACTTTGAAAAGATTAATTATTTTTAATTTAAAGAAAACTGAATCTTTATTCAGTAAATTGAACATTATAGCCCTAAAACAGAGACATTTTAATTGAACTAAGTTTAATTGAACATTAGACACCCGCTTCAAATTAAATGTATTACTCATATATTAATTTTCTGTATATAGGATGTGGGAAGATTTCAATTACAGATTTTATTTTATTAAGTATTGCTATTAGATAGTATTTCGAATTATAAGTATTCTTCAAATAAATTAGAGGTTTTTATGAAATTCTTCATATTTAGCACTAAGACAGTTTTGCCAATATAGAGAAACCAACATGGATAGTACAAAAAAATGTCCAGTTACTAAAATATTATACGCAAAAAACAAAATGTTCCATGTCTTTCCGGATAAAATTCGCGAAGATGTACAATATTAATAGTTTCATAGGGCTAGTTAATAATGAATACTATTTTATCACTCACGAATTTAATATCAAAATGTACTGATGTTTATTTTGTAGTTTCTTTCTAAACAAGATCAAAATATCTTGGTGATTCACTCAAGAGTAATAAAAATTACTAAAATCTTTTTATAACATATTCGTAAAATCTACAAATAAAGGTATAGAATCTGCTTACTCACTGAAGACTAATTAATGTAAAATGAGCAACGCCTTCGCCGGGATTCGAACCCTGGACCTCTCGAATACGCGAAGACTGTGCAGACCAATAAACTACGAAGGTACGCTAAGAAGGCAGAAGAAATACCTTGTATACTTCCCCTTTTAAAGGGCGACTGGCCAGTAAGTCACCCAATCGCCAAATCCATCCACTAGCTTTTTTAGTCCTAGCGCCACTGTGGAGACATTAGGTTCTGCCGAAGCAGGAGACATGAAAAATGAGCAACGCCCTCGCCAGGACAAGGAACTCGGATCTCTCGAACATGCGCCCAGTCCACAACGAAGGCATATTAAGAAGGCGGGAGAAATACCTTATAACCCACTCTTTGACATTGGGGAACCACTGACCTATATAATTCATGAAAATGCTTTTTGAAATAATGTATTAATTTAAAATTTTAATGTATTTATTTCATGTTTCCATGATAAGCTGTAATCTTGCTATTCCACGCATTTTAACAAAACCTTGCATTAAAAAAAATGCGAATTGACATCAAATACCTGTTTTATGAGTATTTCAATAAATGCTGCTTTGTACTGCGTTCTATTAATTAAATTTAATTATCTAGGCAGAACACACACACAAAAGCTTCATGAGGAATACTAGATATTTGCTTCACATTCAGAAATCTAGCAACTTTTCTAATAAGTTATTAACATGTGTTTCGAAATACCTATGTTCGAGATGAGAATAACCAGCAACTCCGTTAGCTATATAACGCCCGGAGAGTAACTTGCATGTATTTTACAGTGAACCGCGGAAGCATTACCTGATACTAACGGGCAGTAATTCTAAGTTATTTGTTTGTAGTTCAAGATTTATCGAGAAGTAAATAGCTTCCTTCTTAGTCTTATAAAGTTTATGAGCATTTGCTTTCAGTTAAAGTATATTTTATAGGCGTCTACCAGACTGTGGCAACCATTCATCTTTGTGCATCCCAAGTTCATGAGAACATTTTATATCATAAAAACAAAGTTAAAACGCATAAAAAAGACTAACAAATTGATGTTGCCAGTGTGACAAAAAGTTATTTATTATTATTTCTTCTTGCTCCTGATAAAGTGGTAAGAAAATAAGACCGCAACACTAATTTTAGGAATCAGCCCAAAGTATTACATTATTAACATCATTTTTCTTTTCATGCCCACATTTTTCTAAGTTGGCTTAGATGTCTATAAAAAGAAAAGGTTCATTGTACGAAGACCGTATAATAGATTTTCAGTATTATTCTCATTTTAAATTTCAAAAGATTTTATTTCATATGAAGCAAATAAATAAATGGTAAAACTCTTTACCTGCGTTTGACCGACATAAAATTTATTTATTTACGACTAAATTACATGAGATAGTTTTCATTGCATAATACAGCATTAAGCATTGATGAATAATGCAAATATAATTTCAGTACAGTTGAATTGTCCATTTTTACCCATGAAATTTAATTATAATTGAACTTATAAGATAAATTAAAAAGAATTCGCTGGCTCTTAAATTTTGTAGATAACCTTTCTACTTTCAAATGTAAAACTCACTCGCATCTATATATTAACTCGCCATTGCATATACAACAAGTTTAAAACATCTATAATACGCTTCAAAAATAATTGTAGAAGATAAAACTGATAAAATGTTGTTTCATCACATCCGAAAGACAAATTATTAAGCATTACACACGTGCTTTATAACGGCTGAACAATCAGATACTCTAAACTAATTATTTATCAACCGTAACCCACTATTAAGATTTCAAGCCTATCAAAAACTGGATGGCCTTTACCATACAATTACAGAGATACTTTAAGTCGGCTAATAGCTGCGTCGTTAGATTCGTGCCTGGTCTAGACACATATCATATCCTGCTTGAAAAAGTTTGATGCTGAAATTGAAATGATTCTAATTCATCTTAACCCTCGTTCCCAGTTAAACGCACATGGAAGCAACAATAAAACTGCCAGTCTTTCAGCAATGATGAATATATTGTTAGGTTAAATCTTTTTTTAATATTCTCTTTTTATAAAGTTATCTTCTTCTTTCCTTGCGTTTTCAGTACTTTTTGTTTATTTATGTTTCCTAATAGGCATATAAAAATAAATTTAAGATAATCTGCTGCTTGTATTTTTGAGATGATATGTCTGCGTTAGTAAAAACGATATACGTATTTATTTCGAAATTTGTAAATGTTATATATATATCTATAAAAGCTTTGATCTTACACTTGGTGATATAGGCCTTTCTAATGATTAAATTGCTTCTGTTACTAGTGTATTTGAACGTTATGCAAATGTACATAAATGTATAAGAATAAGATGCGCTTTTTCCGCCTCGTCTACGAAACTGATGTTTACTTCCCCATTTTCTACATAACTTTAGAAACGCATGTTTTCTTCATCTCTGCTCCACAAAGTTTAGAGCTGACCACATCATTTTTCATTGAAGGTAACGATGTAATATTAATTTTATTTAAACATTTAATGGCCCTTTTGGTTCATAAGGTTATTTTCTCGCTCTTTCCCGCATGAATTCGTGGTGTAACTGGAATCATAATGCCTGCGTATTTGACAGGTTTAGGGTTCATGTCCCGGCGAGGGCATTGCAAAGTTTTCACCTCTCCTGCTTCAAAAAACCTACTGACTCTGCAGCTTAAACGTGAACTTTCAGGGCACAACTGTATCCTTAAAATATGAATATGTCTATTGTAAGGAATGTGAAGACGAAATAAATTCTAAACAAAAAATAAAATAATACCTTCTACATTTTTTTACCTTTTATAATAAATTTTAAGCTAGTCTGGAAGAGTTAAGACATATTTATCCTTCTTTCTGATAATAAAATTATAAACCAGAAAAAAATAATAGGTAAAAGTTAAAATCTGAAATGCATTTGTGTAATACGCAATAATATAATTTCACGTTTATGCTTTTACATTTTTTTTCTTTATGTACCTCTTCCTTCTGCTCAAGTTATTTTTTCTTTATCCCAAAAAACATTTTAAGACGTTCTTTTTGTGTTAAACATATTGATAATCTTACCTGGTAACGTTTCAAGTAAGATTCACAGAGCAAATTTTGCTCTCATTCCAAAACCAGATCATAGGCCTGAATTGTTATTAGAAAGTCCAGCTAAGATAAAAGTAACGATTAGGGGTTTACTCTGCGTATCCATTTTACGACATGACAGTCTCAAATTGTTATTTTGCAAATCTTCCTCCAAGGGCGGCTGTAAACGCACGAAGGTTATTCTTTGGTGTAATTGCACAAACACGAAAAAAAATGTCACGCTATTTTGTGCCTTTTAGATGCATATCTATGTCATTAGCTAAACGATTCTGAATAATTCACCTAAAACGTATGTTACTTGATGTTACTTATTAACTGGACATCCAGATGCAAGTTGAGATAAAAAATGATGCCTAAATCTAATTGATAATGCGTTACCTTTAAATTGTTCCCAAGAGTGTACAAATATTCTAATTCCTCTTAAACGATTCTTCAATTAATTTTTAATAACTGCAATAACACGAGGCTTAGTATCATAAGAGCATAATGCTTACTTAACAAATCGTCAAGTCTTAAAAAGTTGCATTTATTAATTCAGCACCAATAGAAAAGATATGATTTGTTGTTTTAGAGGAAATTCTAATCTAAAATTCTTCACGAATGGATGTAGAGAATGCTAGGAACATCTGCAGTGAAAAAACGAAAAGTCTTTCCTACTTTTCCTTTCTTTTGTTTTCGGGAAGGAACGCAAGACAAATTCCGACATTCACTCTTAATTCTCATACAAATAGACATATTTCTTTGCGCTTATTTAATTGCATACTTTCTTACGTAATAATGATTTAAACCGGATTTCGGTTGGATTATTTTCCAATAGTAAGCATAGTACACTAGGTCTATCTACCTAAGGATGAGAGATGCCTTCCAAGAGGATTTCCTTAGGGAAACTGGCTTGTATTTACGTTACACACGGTGAAAAACCACAAAATCTCCTATGCAGCCAGACCATTCGCTGGCATTTGAACTGACAATAACAGTTTGAATTCTTAAAGACTTCATAGCAACAAGATGCTGAAGGTGAATTTTATCAACTAGTGATCAAAGCACTTTGTAATTATGTATTTTGTTATAGTCTTTTACTTAAGTGGAACAAACTGTTCCCGCAATAAACATCAAACATTTTCCCAACCATTTACTATCCATGGTTACCTGGCGGTACTGACAGGACCATTATTGAAACGGAAATGGAATTTCCGATGATGTATTTATCGTCTGCCTCAAAAAGATGAATGGTTAACTGGAAAAATAAATCCCGAATAAACAGACGTATGTCGCTTGCAGAGAGGGGTAGAGTATGGTTTTATCGTTTTAATCCGTTGCCTTTCAAGATATTTGAGAACGAAATAAAAATTTCTCCCAGCTGTTGAGTCAAAGAATATAACAGTTTGAAACGGTCTTAAACAACCCATTTACGCATATTTTACCGTTCCTCCCAGCCGTTCTATACTTCGAAGCTGTCGTTGCTATAAAAATACTGGAGCGTAAAGCGTAAGTTTCGTATTTATACAGACTTTGGCTCGAAATTCCAAACTTAAATGCAGTTTATGATCTTCAAAATGTTCTTTTGCAAGTCGTAAGCGGATAGTTTGCGACAGATTTCCTATGGCACTCTAAACCTCTTAGTGGCTTAGCGTATGCTATAAAAAACTTAGAAGAAACATCAAGAAATATAGATAAGATTATTCTTGCCGATGCTCTAGATGACTAATGGAAACAGCGTAAAACGTTTTGTTGTTTTCCAGTCTTTCGAGCAATATTCTCCTATGAATGCATCAAATTTCGGGGCCAAAATTTTACTTACGTTTCATAATTAATGAGCTAGAGCTTAACATGAAAAACATTGCATTTGCTGTTAGGTAAAAAATGGTTGAATGGTATTTACTAACTTCTTTCAAAGATTTGGATGACTTTCTTCTTTCGTAAGAGCCGATTATTCTATTTGTGTTTATGTCTACTGTTTAAATAAATAAGGTGACATTTCTTAGGGCAAAAGCAGTATCCTACAATGCATTTAAAGATTTTTACTTGATTAAAATTAATTCTGTATTTTGAAAGAGTTATTAACTTTACTAAATTTTTTTTGAATTAAATGAAGAAATCAAATGCGTTGAACAGAGGAGTTACATATAAAAATTAAGTTAGCTACAATTGGTTTCTCCTTTAAGTTATGGTATGTTAAAAGTACTGATTTAAAAACCGTATTCTCTAACTAGTAGATGGGTATTATAACGTAATTAGAAAGCTACGACAAATACGCAGATAACCGTATTAAAAAATTCAACATTTTAGCTTTTTCTATATTCTAGTTTTAAATTAATTCACCTGGCTAAATCAATCTTAACCTAACGTTTCCTTGCACTGTATTACCAGAGAAAATAAAGGATATGATCTGATCTAATTTCCAGATATTTCTAGCTCTTATTATTATCAGTATTTCTAGAGATATTTTCCATATCCGTCAAATCTGTAAGCATTATTTATATGTGTATCGTAAATTTTATTTTATTTTGTCAGGACTTGAAAATTCCCATTAGAGAAAACAAATTCCTGTGAAAACAAGTAAAAGAAGATCAAAAAAGGATTGTCGGTGATTTTAGATTCTAAAAGGGGATAATCTACCATGCAGAAAGTAACTACAGCCTTCTAACATTCATATTGCAAATTAAAAGATCCTTAAACCAATCGCTGCATGGATAATTAGCAGAAAAATAATTTCGCGAAAGTTGTTTAAATATTAGTAGTGTTAAAGGCTACTAGGATAATTATCGAAGAAACAAAGAAGATTTGATACCGTTCTCCAGACATAAACGCGTCCGGTCGTCTGAAATAGGGTGAATGACGATTCATCTGACCATGTTACCTGTTGCCACTGCTGTGGGGATCAGCCTTTGTGACGTCATAATTCTTTACAGGTGTTCGCATTATTTTGTCCTATGTGTCTATATGTATATATAAAATCGAAACATGCAAAAATGTACAGTGCTCTGGATGCTGTGAAAATAATTTTGAGTTAACGATGTGAAAGAAAATATTTAGAAAATCCCCTCCCATACAGGTGATAAGATTAAATCAGACTGCAACAGAAAATTTAACTGAACTTCAGTGACATTATAAACATCCAATTTAACACATTCGATATGATTGGGAAAATAGCAGCAAACACGAAATAATTAACGGCTGTGCTAGGTAGGATGAAACCTATTTCCATTCAAAATTTATGCTGTTTTAAAATTGCTAAAGATTGTATAACCCAAGATTAGGTTAGGTTAATTTGTAGAGACATTAGGTTTATTTCTGAAAGAGCAGAGATGAAAAATGAGCAATGCCCTCGCCGGAATCGAACCACGGGCCTCCCGGTTACGCTTCGAGCGTGCTGACCACTACACCACGAAAGCATGCAAAAAAGGCGGGAGAAATACCTTATAAATTGAATACGGCAAAGCCGCGAAGGCTATCTGCCTGAGAGGATGGATACCTTTACGGAGGGCTCTCTGAGAGAAACGGGCTCGCAATACACGAGGAATATCAGGAAAACGAAGTATGCAACCAGGTTGTTCGCCTGGGATATAACTACCAGTAGTCAGTGGTTATATCCACTCGGCCACTAGTGGGGCCATTCAAGAAAGACACTTAAATAACCAACTCAGTTTTAGATGCGATTTTTACACAATTTGAAGTAAATACGAAGTGTTAGAGTTACATTATGGTATATAGTACTTTAATAACGCAAAAACTTAAAGTTTTATTTACTATGTGAAATTTAAAATAACATAATTTTGAATCTTTTACAGATTTGTAGCATCGTTTTCACGGCTAGCTGTAAAACTGTTAAACAAAACTGGTAAAATTTAACTGAAACAAACTTTGAACATATAACAATAGAAATTTAATTAAACACAAACCCTACATTAAGAAACTTAAATGCCAAAATTAATAAAAGCAACTTAACGAACTTTACTCTGGGACAAGAGGAAAAATTATGTCCATGCAAAAAATCTGTCGAATCTCTAACTAATGGTTCGAGTCCCGGCGAGGGCATTGCTAATTTTTCATTTCTCCTGCTTTAAAAAAATACCTAATGTTTCTACAGTGGCGCCCGAACTAAAAAGCTGGTGGATGATGATCCTCCACTACCAGGATTTGGAGACTAGGTCCCCTAATCCCCAGTGGCCTTTTAAAAGGGGGAGTATATAAGGTATTTCTCCCGCCGTCTTAGCATGCCTTCGTGGCGTAATGGTCAAGTAAACTCGGCGCGTATTCGAGAGGTCCGTGGTTCGAGTCCCAGCGATGGCATTGCTTATTTTTCATATCTCCTGCTTTTAAAAAATACCTAATGTCTCTACAAACTTATTATACTTAGGCCACTTTGATTGTATGAAACCGGGATATCCACAACCATAGCAATGAATAGAAGTTTTCTTTTCTTGTTTAGAATTAGTAAATTTAGAATTGTCGAAGTTTGTATTTTTAATCTGATTAACGTTTTTAGGATTACTTGATTTAAATTTTTCTTCTGGAACAAATTTAACATTTTCTTTACTATGTGATTTCTTTGCAATGTGAGGTGTATTTTTCTTCATGCCAAGTCTCACATTTTCATAATAATCGAGCTTTTCTGCAAGCTCCAACAGATTGTTCATTTCTGATAAAATGTCCACAAAATTTTCTCTTATCTCGGAAGGTGTTCTTTTCTTTATTTGATTTGCAATCATCAAGTCTTGTAGTGGCTCGAAACTAGAGATATTCAGTTCTTTAATGCATACTTCAAAATAAGATTTCAATTCAAAAGCATTCCATGTAATTCTGCAGATTCTCTATGCTGAGAGAACATTTGACGCAACCTAGCAGCTGTGAGTCTGCATCGCTTTATAAGCATATCTTTCACTTTTCCATAATCTTTAGAATCCTCTTCGTTTTCTGTAACAACTAATTGATTTATTTCAGATGGTAGTGATCCAATCAAGTATGGGATCCAATCAGTTTCAGGTACATTTATGAACTTCAATTTACGCTCAAACATTGTCAGATAAAGTCCTATCTCATCTTCCTTTGCGTTAAACTTTAGAAGAATGCGACTCAGATCAAATTTAGGTTGATCTACTTGAGAAACATATTCCTTTGGCATATTCTTATTAACTTCGAGATGGAGTTTAAACTTTTCTAATTCAAATGTGCATTCCTTGACTAATCTTGCTTCTACTGTTTCTTTTTCATTCCTATATTCAGCTTCTTTTTCGGCTTTTACGTGTTCATCGATTATGTTACTTAACGTATTTTTCGTAACTTCTCCATCATAGGTTTTAGAACTCGTTATCAGATCTCGCAATTGCATAACTTTTAAGTTATCTGAAATTTGTAATCCAAGCTTTAAAGCTAGTAATTTAAGGTCCTATTTGCGGCCTTTGCCTAAATACGCCATCTCGAAGTAGATTTATGTAATTTAATTTTTCTTTTTAATATTTCAAAAGCAAGTTTTGTTTTCAGTTATATATATAACCATTTATCAATTAAGAATCAAACTTTAAATACTTATAAACAATATCAAGGAAACATAAAACCATTTCTACAAATTTTAATGACACTAACAAGAAACTAATTTTGCTCTTTTCTTTAAAAAAAAGATACGGATGTACCATACAATTGAATATACGTATTTTATTTTCTCGTAACTGAAATATCACGGGTTGTGAAAATATAATTTAACAGCTTGTAACTCTGTTAACTTCCGAATGATCAGTATACAATCTCAATTAAGTATTATTTTCATTAATACTCAGATATTTACAAAATTAAACAGACTTTCACTCTATGTCTCGGAAAAAAATGCAGGAATAAACCATCACAATGAATGAAATTTTACACAAAATAATTCTTCTACCTACTGCGTAGCTGCTTTATACTAAAACCAAGGATGCTGGATTTATCCTTCATATTCCGGAGTGGATATTCAAAATCTTTCAAAAAGGTGGAGATTTCTCTCCTTTAGCACAGGAAAGACTAGAAGAAAAATTTAAGCTCGAGTTTCGGTAAAGAGTACGGCTTTTATTTTTGAATAATTTTAAATTTTCGAGGCCAACCGTTGGGCAGTCATTTCTTTTTATGTAGTGTTGTATTCACAGCTAGCTGTAAAACTGTTAAACAAAGCTGATAAAATTTAACTGAAACAAACTTTGAACATTTAACAAAAGGAATTTAACTAAACACAAATACTACTTAAAGAAACTTACATTCCAAAATTAATAAAACGTAACATAACGAAATTTACTCTGGGACAAGAGGAAAAGTTATATCCATGCAAAAAATCTGTCGAATCTCTAATGGTTGAGTTTTAGCTTTTCTTTTTTAAACCGTTTTCTTTCAAAACTTTTCTGACTGTTACCATTTACCGTTAGGTTACAGATTTAATTTTTTTACATAAAATATTAAAATAATCAGATAACAATATTTTACGATTTTCGCGTTGAATATAGTATGCCCTTTACATTTAGATAAATATTAACTAAAAGCAGTTTGGAATAAATACATTCAAACGAATATTAGAATAAAAGAATATTAGAATCAACTGG
Organism: Stegodyphus mimosarum; assembly: GCA_000611955.2. Taxonomy (NCBI): domain Eukaryota; kingdom Metazoa; phylum Arthropoda; class Arachnida; order Araneae; family Eresidae; genus Stegodyphus; species Stegodyphus mimosarum. The sequence continues at coordinate 300,768 of KK122267.1, forward strand.
TAAAATAACAATATCAATTATTTAAATACCGCTTATTAAAAAAAGCTGAAATACGTAATAATAGCTGTAAACTGTTAGAAAATTTATTTTCTAGTGAAATTAAAAAATGTCGAGAAATCTTGCATGTTTAATACCTGTGTATATAACATATATACGAATTTCTCTGTAGTCTTTTATTACAGTTTTAAATAAAAATGAAATTCAAAGTTAAAGTTTGAAATCAAGCACCAGTAAAAATAATCATGCCAAATATATCATCTGATGAATTTAAATCGCTCTGTGCACACAGAGATGTAAAATATAGCTGTGAACCTTTGGGAAGGCATAATTTCATTTTCTTACTTTTTTCCCCTCGAGTGAAAAGGAAAGTTCTTGATGAAATATCTCTCGGAAAAAAATGCAGGAATAAAATGGCACAAAAGCATGAACTTTTTTACCTCAAGATAGTAAGTAGAAATCGAAACTAAGTTGCCTTTGCCGTAATGGTCTACACTTACGTGCAGAGTTCCTCCGGGATAACACATTTTGAGCAAAAATAATAAAAATCTGATCATTAAGATTCATTTTTGTCTCCTAATCTTGAAGTAAATGGCCTCAAGAATAAACCCGGTTAAAACGGCAGTTCGCAACGGGATGTAACATTAAATCTGAAGCAATGAAGAAAAACCTGATGTGTTCTAAGCATTGCTATTAACAATGCTCTCTTCGTTTTAAGTAATAACTACAAAAGGAAAACTGAAAAGGAAACACGAGAAGCATTAAGCTTTCTGAAGGCATCACCCTATGTTTCATTTACAGAGCAGGTGGTTTCAGAAAATATGTGAGACATGTGTAACATGCTAGGCGCAGTAGCTGAAATAGCTATTTTAACAAAACGTTTACAGCAGTCACGACAGCGTGATACTAAATAATCGTTCTCCGAAGAGTTTGATGATTCTTGTTAATACTAGCTTCATAGTTATAATAAAGAGAACAGACTACAGAAATTTAAAAACTAAGGTCAAAAGTTTGTTTAAGCCTGTGGTTATGAAAATGATCTACATCTTGTGGAAGACATTTTCTCAACATTACTAAGTCAAAACCTGACCACAGCCTTTTGACACACAGAAACTTCTTTCAAGGATTCCGTTTATATATTTAAACTTGCCTCCGAACATATAATAGTTATGCATCAAGCATAAAGGTTAACGGATAAGGAATGAGTACATGGCGTGTTAGAAAAGAATACAACAATTAAAGAAAGAATTCAGAGATGTTGACTATGATTTGGTGTTAACAAAAGCATAGCTGCGTGCATATACACAATATTGTACGTATACATATATATCGCTATAACGCCCACTCGTTATAGCTGCTGCTGCATTCGAACGACGGGTGCAAAACTTATTTTAGTATGTTAAATTAATTTTTTAAAGCTGATACCCGTTATGATGCCTTTTTTCTAGAAGCTGCGAGGGAATATTATAACGAGAGTTATTTTTTTTTCTTTCCAAAGGCGGGCCCAAACCGCCCACAGACGTTGGCCGCTAGTCAGGCCAAAAGCGGTGGTCACTTTAGGATGGAGGCACCTAATAAGTGAGCCACCTTTCCCTCCTATGAGGGGACGGAAACATACACCCATCCGGGATTTGAACCAGGGCCCCTGGGTATCGCAGTCGGCTCCCCTAACCACTAATATAGTCTGGGCATATAAAGGATATTCCAGAATATATTCGAACAAACGCCGGAGGACAGCAGTCTACCGCCAAAGGTAAGCCAACAATGTCTTATGAACGCATGATAGGCAATGTGTAATTTATGAAGTAAGGGACACTGTGGATATAATTAGAAGCAATACGATGCGGAGGCTTTTTGCCTCCACTTGAAAATGAGTCTCCACTTCTTTACTTTGTGCAGTCATTTATTATTCAGAAAACATGAATAATGGGCAATTACCTCTTTGGGATTCGAACTCCGAGCCTCCCGACTGCTAGCCGGACATGCTGCCAATTACACCATAAAAGCGCGCAGTAAGGAGAATGTAAATACCTTACAATTTGTCTATAATATTACTACTAAAACGACTAAAATAGGCACTAATTCTTATGCATGTTAATGTTGCGAATGAGGACTCTTGCGTTATTATGATTCTAAAGCTATCATCACAATAAGAAGTTATAGTGTCATTAGGTTATATCGATGCTGGAGATTCGAACACCGGACCTCCCGAACACGCTTCGAGTGTGCTTTCAGTTACACCACGGAGGCGTGTGAACGGAGAAAATACCTTATAGATGTTTTAAATCTTAGAAACTAAAAACCTTGCTCTTCGCTGGGTTTCATTAAAATTACAATTTACTTTTATCTGTATACTAAAACAAATATACGTATTTACAATTAACGAAAAAAGAGATCATAAAGTCATCTTTACATATCCTACGAAAAAGTATTTACAATTAATGAAGAAAAGAGCATAAGGTAATCTTTATATCTCCTTAATTGCATTACAGTACCCCAAATTTTGTACTTCATTATCCTTAATTTAATGGATCTATATTAAGGAAAATAAAGAATTGTCGTGTTAGCTCACAAAATGACAGATCAGCAAAAAAAAGTGTAAGGATACACATTACTTTTAAATGACGAAAATTATCTAGATCAAGCTGCATTTGAAATATAATATACAAGGTCGAAGCATAAAGACTACTTCTTTTAGTTGCGAACGAAGCCGAAGTTCTAAATGTCACTGGCATTTAGGGAATTCTTGAAAAACCTTACTGTATAAGATGATAAAATTAATAAAATTCATTGGTGTTGAAAGATACGTATTAAAAGCCTAACCTCCAGAAACAACAATTCCTTTAATTCGAAATAACCAAATTTTCATTGTTAACTTTCAAACTGAATTGCGTTTTGCTCGATTAAATTAGGATTAAGTCGTATTTTGAGCGTCGCTAAAATTTTATCGATGTAAAATTATTAATTTACTGATTAATATTAACTTATTCGCTTAAAAGAGAAAGAAAATTTAGTTCTAAATTAAATTACCATTTCATTAAAAAACTAGTGAATCGCAATGGGACGCTCAACGTAAAATGTAAAATTTCATAGCGTATGGAGATATGTTTCAAAAATGAAAATGATACAAAACAGTTTCTTCAAATTTATTTGCATTTGAAATATGTATGTTCAGCGAAGAAACTGTGATACCCAGACATAAAAGGTAAAATTTGATATTCCGTGAACTTGCCATGAATGTTTCATTCGAAAAAATACAGAGCTATTTCATTCAAACGCTAAGCACATTTCTACTTTTAGTCATACATATCAACAAATTATTAACTCTGTACAAATAAGCAGGATGCTTTTGAGTTGTATATTATTTACAACAAGACGGGTCTGGTTTATTTCTAAATTTGCTTTTCGATAGTTGCTCAAAGAAAAAAAAAGAAAAAAAGGAAGAGGGACGAGGGAAAAACGTTTTGTTATTCTCCAATAATTCCCTTTTCCTTTGAACTTTGCGTTATTATTTCAAAAAACTTACAAAAATTCAGGTGTGTTTATTATTTTAATTTAATCAACAAAATTATTTTAATCTGATGTGTTTATTTTCCTAGAGTATTATTTCAACGGATCGGTTTATGGTTGAGTCTTGGAATGTTATTTATTTCGTTCTCTTTTCCTCAGTTTTAGTCTGAAGGAATTTAGAGTTACAGTTCACTGCTCAAAATGACTTCTTCAAATGGTGTAATTTAACATCTTGATGTAAGTTATACATAACAGAAAATTCATGCAGGAAACAGCTATAAAGCAGTTTTATTATTTTTCGACTGAAATTTCTGGGGACATAACGTGTTATGAATATTATGTAATAAAACTAATCAATAAAAAATTAAATGTTTGTCAAGTGTCACCAAATGAGCAAATGTCTAAACTAATATGTTATAATTTAGGTAAAAATAATACGCCGAAAAAATATTAGTTTAGAAGTCAAATAACAAAACTCAGCGTTATATTTGAAAATTATCACATTTGCAAATTTTCACACTGTGAAAATTTGCAAATATAACGTTGATTTTTGTTATTTGACTTCTAAATTAATAATATGTTGTAATTTATTTTAAATGCTCAAAAAAGTGCATCAGTAAACCATACCCCTCCAAGCGTTATCGGCATAACCCTGAAATTTCAAAGTTCCTCAGATTGTCATGAATAAGTGGCATTTTCTTAATTTTAATTAAAAAATGACTCTCTCATTTTGTACCTATATTCCTTTTCTTCCAATATACATCCAACCGAAATCAGATACATTAAAAGCTAGCAGAAATTTTCATGTGTAATGAATACAGAAGAAAGCCTTCTAGACGGAATTTTCCGGCCGTAACTCTGAGAGGGTTAAAGTAAAAGATCTACAAATGTATTCATAAAATAACGTTTTAGGGGTTTGCGCGAGTTTGTAGACTTGCTTAAAAGATTTGCAACATATTTGTTTAAAATCATAATGTAAAGTTCGTAAATATAAAAAAAACAAGAAAAGCTTTAATGAAAGTTTTAGTATACATTTCTCACTGCAAATGGTTTTATTGAAAACATCATATAATTTGTTTTCAGATTTACATAAAGCAAGTTTCAGGTATCTCCTATTTCTAATCTTAAAAAATAACCTTTTCTAGCTTCTTACCAAAGCAAGTTTTTGATTCTAAGAAATTTGAATTGGAAGAGTAATCACGAAAACGACTAGTAAGATTAATTATTATTTTATTATAATTTCATATTCGGTCTTTACATAAATTTAAAGAAATTGTCTACTGTGCAGAGTTACTTTAAAAAAAAGAGAAAAAAGTACTTTTTACACATTGACTTAAAAGAGTTTTTAACTCATTATTACAGTTTAACTGTTTCCCTCTTCTCAAACATTTTTTAAATATGTAGTTGATACTCCGTATGAGTTTGAAAAACAGTGGCCTTGCCTTTTTCACACCTATAAATCTCAAACCACGAGATGACATTTGTTACTGCAACGAACATTAGTATCTACACACGCAGCACATAAAGAAATGTTTCTAAATTCAAATAAATTCAATAGACGTATGTGATTTAATAATCATTCAGATTACTTATAAGCAGTTATTAAGGGTAAAATAAACACGTAATTATGTAGCTGGTGAATAATTTTATAGTATACACTATATATGTGTTATATATTAAACTCTGACATACACATATATTTCTAATAAAATGAATTCAATAGCTAAAAAGTAATTTGTTTCAGTAAATGCGTCTTAAATTCAAATAATACGCCATCAATGTAAAGGTCAGAAAATATAGCGATGAATCAATTTAGAGTACAGATATCAAGAAGGCAATAAAGTAAATAAGAACTCCACAAAGAAATACGAATGTAATTTAGTTCTGCGACGACTGTTACATGTGAATTTAGCTACTCTGACTCGACACCGCTTTCACTCAAGCAAACAGAATAAATGAAAAAAAATCATCTGAAATTATGATGTAGGATATCCAGAAAACAGTTGCAGAACCCACCAGTGGCCGAATGGTTAAGATTCCTGAATTTTCGTAACTTGACCCGGGTTCGAATCCCGCGAAAGAACTAACTAAATGGATGTGTTTAAGTGTGTCCGATTTGTATCGCGATTACAGACAAGTCTGCGTTATAATATATTACAAATGTTACATTATGTGAGATCCACCACAAAGGCATTCCCAAGCCAAAACATACAAAAGCAAACAGCCTTTGTATGTTTTGCATATTCGAATAAACAGACAAATTAACACACAAGATTAGTTCGACAGTTGCAAGAGCATTTTGTCGGCTAATTATCCACTAATGGCGGAGTGGTTATGGCTTATACATTGGTTTTATCCAGCTGGATATATAGAATAATCTCTATTTACTACACATAAAATATGAATGTTTCCCAATTTTCTTTAAAACGTTCTCACCCTTTACAAAGGCTGTTGTATTATACCTCGCTAGTCAGCTCTGAGTTATAAGCAGTAATCTCAGAATAATTTATCAATCCTTCACTCACTGCGTGCCGTAGAAGCTCTCTTAAAATTACGCCATTTTAAATGGGGGGAATCATTATTAAAAGCAGAAACATGGGAATTTTCCGCATAGCACACTTAACAAAAATTAAACTTAATATTCAAAACCCGCTTCGACAGCTTAAATCGACCGAGAAGAAAGCTTACATAATTTAATAATTTACGATACCTTATTAATTTACAGATGTCAGTAACCTCTCATGAAATATACAACATCTCGATGATTTTGTATCTTTGTTTCATTTTCTATGCAATGATTTTCGCTTCTTTAGATTGGTTTAAGACGAACGTGAGTGTAATGCTACGGCATAATAATGCTCGACGCTGCTTTATTAATTATTAAATTAATATTTATGTATATTGCCATTCTAGAAGCTTGTTCTTAAGGCCCGCTAAGCAAAGGACTTTAGAGGAATCATCTAATGATAAAAATGTTCTAAACACCGAAAGAGTTTCTAGGGTTGCTCTTATTTTCCATAACAAATCTACTTTAAGTTTGATACCTTTCCTGAACCTCTCAACTTCCCCTAGTATTTTCTTGCCAGGATGTAAACTTAAAGTTACGTGAAGTGAATATTTAAACGGGTGAATCTCTGAGTTTATTCATGGCGTGTTCTCAATAGCCAGCGCATGTTTCGTTGCTATCTCGCTGTTACGCTAGTAAGCTTTTTATCACCCTGTTACGCTAAGTCAACTTGTTAGGTGAAATTTAACGTGTTAATCCAACACTATTCTATTTTACATTTCTGTTAAACTTTGAATTAATAAAGGGTTACTTTTCACCCTTCTTCGGTGCTGGTAATTCATTTACGCCTGTGCGAGAATTCGCCAGGTTCATTGCAGGATCTATTCTTAGTGTATGTGGAATAGCAGAAACAGATCTTACAAGTTAACTTTTAGAATACTAAAAGGCTTTCTGAGCTTAACATATACATTATCGACATTACGAAGGAAGCGCAACTACATATTGATGATAGTGCAAAAATGTAGTTTAAACTTTAATTTTCTGGCAGATATTCTAAGCAACATAATATTGCTAAGTGAAGAGTCGAAACAGAAATCACGATTGCTCTATAAGGTAACAACCGATAGGAAATTTTGGAAATAAAATTAAATTAGTAGTTTATTTTCAGTGTGTTTAATAAAACTTTTACGAATAAATACATTTTGAATGGTGTGATTTATTGACCTATGGTTTCAGCTTAAAAAATTATATAAGCTAAGTAGAAAAAGTAGACTTTTCAAGTTACGACAGCTTTAGTAAAGTGGCGCTGCTTAGTAAAATAATATGTATAGGTTGAATTTTTATATGGTCTTTACTCATCGTTCCAATTAAAAGGGTTGATTTTACTCCACCGATGACATTTATCGGTTTTTTAACACCTAAAATGAAATTCAAAAATTAATTAAAATTATATGAAATAAATTCGTCTGCAGTGACCTGCAGTGACCTTCGCCTGCAGTGAAAACATCTTAATTTACATAAAATAATAATTTTTCAAATTTTAACATTTCTGGAAATGGAAATTTAAAACTCTATTTGTACTTCTATATTTTCTTGCGAAAATAAGCGTCATTGATTTTTTTTTTAATGAATGGCGGGCACTTGCCTATAACGGCATTGGCCACTACTAAGGCCAGAAGTGGTGATCATTTTACTGTGGAAACACCTAACAGGCAGCCTCCGCTACCTCCTATGAAGGAACAGACAAATTTACATCCATGCCTTCTCCGGGATTCGAGCCCGGGCCCTTCAGTATCGCAGTCAGGCTTCCCTAACCACTATACCGTTTGGGCGGCGTATCATTGAGATATTGGGATTAAAAGCTTTCAGTGTATAACACTATATTTATATAGGACTCCAGATACTTTGAGATTTTTATTAAGGAGTAGAAGCAAATTTTTATCGTAAATGAAGTTTTGTTTTCAGTCAGTAGTTTTACTGGCACGGCTGTGAAAAACATCCACCTACCTCAAAACAGCCAGTACAAATATTTAAGGGTCGTTCATATTATTAAAAGACGTCATAAGACCCAAACTTTTCAATCTAAGAAGCTATCTATTCATTTTGCTTAAAGTAGAACAATGAGTACATATTCAATCTTTTAGGAATTCGGCCCTGCATTTTATTTGGAATCGTCCTGGGAAAAATATACATATATTCGAAGTTTTTAATTTGTTACTGTGAGTTTTAATTACGTCTTTTCAACTAAGTTTTATAATTTTACTTACGTTTTAAATACATTGGATTATTTGCTATATGTTTAAAGGTAAAATTTAGATTTATGTTTTTCACTGAAGTATTTTATAATTTCACTTTCGTTTTCAATTCTTTAAGTGAAGTAGAATTCTCTTTATTTAAGGGACAAGATTCTAATAAAAATTTACTTTGTTTTTCCTCGCTTTGTGGAAGGGCAAGAGTTTTCGGGTGAACTATTATAATTAAAATACATTGAAATAGTTCATTGGCTAATTCTGGATACAGAAAAGCAAAGATTTTTGTAGGAGAGAGATTTCAATTGGTTTCAGTGTTTCTTTTCCCTGATGAGGTGGCATTGCAATTGATTGCATTCCTCTTCTTTTGAGTTACTTAAATTTCTTTAAATTTCATAAAATTTTTAGTTGGGGTATGCTTGCTTAAAAGTTTTGATTTTAACAATTTTAAAAATTCTTTGTTGCTTTTATAGGTTATTCGAAATTTCAAATTTCGTCTTTGGGAAAAAGTAGTTCCAAATTTCTTACTTTATTGACATACGTAAGTATGTATGCATGTAAAGATTTCATTTAACTTATAATGTTAACAATATAATGGTTTTGTGTACATAACTAATCGTGAAAAGGTGGATTTCAGATGGAATTTGAACACTCAACCTCCTATTCCGAACTACTTACGTTTACCTTTTTCAGAAAATTCTTACCTTACTTTCTTAATTTAATTCTTATCTTATTCTTGCCTCAATCTTTAACCAAGCTTCAGACAGTTTTTGATAAGAACAGATACAGAATTCCGGTTAATCTATGTAAGATTATGTGACTTGTTTTCAGGTGGTCCTTAATGGCTGCCTCTCCTAACAACGATAACTTTGCATAAGATTTCTTGGAAAAAAATAATTCCTGTTCGCGTTGCTATAACAAAACATCATACATAACTCATACATCCAGTCTCTTCAGCTACCAGGATGCCCCTTTGAAACCTCTTAAAAATAGTAAAATATAGGTTACCCTTTTAAAAACAGTAATCTAACGAGCTGCACTCATTACATTCCCTCTTTTTGTTCGGAGCGATATATATCCCGGCCTGGTTCAGCGACTCTCTAAAGGATTGATTTCATCGGAAGCCAAGAAATGTATTTGGATTCCTTCTAAAATAAAAACCCACGATCTCTGTGTTTCACGCATTAAGACAGAGTTTACTTAAGCAGACAAACCGGCTTCAAATAATTCCTATTTAAAAATGAGATTCAGAGTTATGTGCTTGAAGATAATATCTGAGCAACGTTTAGAGTTTTAATTCCATAATCTGAGCAGATACAAATTTATAAACATAATTGCATAAATCTTACGTAAAGTTCTGTCTAAATGAATGTAGCCTAGCATTATAATTGCATGAATCTTGGAAAAAGCTTTACAGTTCTATAACTTCAGAAATTTTATTTACATGTTACAGAAGAAAAGAGCAATTTTGACTTTTTCTCATTAATACGTAGGGTTTTCACCACTGGCTGAACATATGAAACAATTTCAAGACAGGAAAGAAAAATATATAATTTTTGCATATTATTTTAATAGATAAAATCAAGTTTTAGAACTACTTTATCCTTTAATTTTTTTATTATTTTACAGCTATTTCTGTTCATTACGTTCATTAAAAAAACTCTTTTGCTTATTTCAAAGTTCGCTTTAAAAATCAAAACATATTATATGTTTGCAAATGAATGCATTTAATTTATTTACTTTGATTTATAGTTTGAATTATTAACAGCATTCTGTGTAAAACAGATATATTCAGTCGGAATAGTTAATTTCTGGGCAAGAGTGCATAAATAAAAAAATATTTAGAAGGTATGATATTCTTTATATCTATCATATTGTAAAACTGAATACTTGCAGTCCGAGAATTAGGAAGGGAAATCAATTCGACACATATGCAAATTTTATGAAGACTGACATTATTTCAAAGATAGCATTCTTTCTTTTAGAAAAGGAAATTGCAACAAAACCTGTCTTTTAACAATGAAGCTTGTGAATGATTGTTGAAATTTAGCTAATAAATATATGGCTAACTATTAACGTCTGTAAGATATTTGATTTATATTGCAACCAAGAATATTTTCGGTCAATATAAATATTCATGACTATACACATTCTCAATTTTATTAACCTGCTGTAAAATTATTTCGACATAAATATTTTCGTCTTGCATAATTATGAATTGAGTTTTGCATAACATGCAAATATAATAATTATGGTTCATAATTCATAATTATTGCTTCTAAGTAAAGTAAGTAAAGTAGGTATTTTTTTCAAAGGAAAAATTTACTTTTTAGATTTAGTAGAATATTTTTATCAATAAACGAACAAATATAATAAACATAGAACTTTTATATTTTGAAAGAAAGATTTATAAAAAAAATAAAGATGAACGAAAACACTAGAAACATGAAAGAGAGAAAGGCTACCTTTAAAAATTTTACTGATTATAGTATCCACAGCATGTGACTGCAGCTGTGAAAGTTTCCATGATTAAGTGAATAGTGATATTAAGAAATATCTTGAGAATTTCTTTGATGTTTGTGTTAATTGTCAGAAAAAAACAAATGACTTTTCTTATTATTCTTTCTTATGACTTAAGTGCCATTAACCTTATTTCATCGTGTACTTATTGACATCACGTACAATTTTTTCCGAAGGCAATAAACATTAGCAAAAGGAATAAATACATTTTTTTTACTACCATCACATTTCGGTAGACTGATGCTGTTGGTTTATTTATGTTAGACTGATATTTCTTCATACTATCTTCGTTTAAATTTCAGCAGCGAAATCTAAAAAATAGTCACGGAATAAATACAGAATGCGAGCTAATACTATCCTCAATTCAACTGAGTATGTTGTACTGTACAGGTACAGATGTACTACACTCATTTTTCATATTTATAGATTGCATTAGTCTAAGCATACTGCACTAATCCACATTTGGGATCCGGATTTTGCTGACGTATACGTTAAATATGAGCCAGTTTCCCTCAAAGCAGCCCCTCCCCAATGCAAACAGTTCGCAAGGGCTTTGCTATAATTATTTACCCAAAAATTTTTGACAGACCTTTATAAGTCTGCATCCAAGGAAGCCTATCAATGTATCTATAAATCACCAACTGTGTTCAATATTCTGTTGATCTTTAAGAGAAAAGAGTTAAAAAGGTCAGAACAGGCTTAATTAATCAACTTTACACAAATATACAGACCTAAATGCATTGAAAAATTGTAACACCACCTTAAAACATATTAATAATTTATTAATAAAATATTATCCGTATATAGTGCATTCCAAGGAATAATATCATATTTATATGATATTACATGCAACTAGTAGGCTTAATTAATCAACTTTATATAAATATACAGATGTAAATGCATTGAAAAGTTGTAACACCATCTTAATATGTATTAATAATTTATTAATAAAATATTATCCGTATATAGTGGATTCTAAGCAATAAGCTTCCATTCTAAGGAATAAAATCATATTTATAGGATATCATATTTATATGATATTATATGCAACTAGTAGTTTATTCCTTAGAATGCCCTATATACGGATAATATTTTATTAATAAATTATTAATACGTATTAAGATGGTGTTACAATTTTTCAATGCATTTACATATGTATATTTGTATAAAGTTGATTAATTAAGCCTGTTGTCACCTTTTTAACTCTTTTCTCTTGAAGATCAACAGAATATTATATATATATATAGGTCAAATAAAATTGACAGTTTGTAGAGACATTAGGCATTTTTTGATGCTGAAAGACGTGAAAAATGAGCAATGCCCTTGCCGGGATTCGAACCACGGACCTCTCGGAGACGCGCTGAGAGTGCTGACCACGAAGCCATACCAAGAAGGAAGAAGAAATATCTTATAAGTTTAGATTTTAATCTCCAGCATTTTAATAATTAAAACAGACATACTTACATTTTTGCAACAAAATAAAACATGAATTTTAAAATTCTAGTGTCTTTCATAAAGGTTAAATGTTTAGAGAAATAAAAGAGTTTTAAAACATCGTCGAATAAAATGCTAACTGACAGAATTTGCTTTCTTATTCCCCCGTATTTAAAAACCATTTCTATTCTGATTTTATCATATTATTAGTTAAGAGCATTTAGTTACTCTGACAAAAATAGTCTTAAAATTAATATTATAAAAGACCTTTAAATACAAAATAAAAATAAACAAAAGGGTTACACTCTTCATCGTTTTTAAGTTCTAAAGAAACACTTATTTTTACAGATAACAGGGAAAGGAAATTTATGTCTCTGAAAAATTTCATTACCTTCCAAAATTGCATACTTTTAATTTACCTAAATTGAATTTTTTTTATCGCACATGCTGATTCAGTTATTAATTTTTTTTATAATATGCATTTGCTAAGAGCATTTTTGTTCCTTCCAGGAATATTCCATACTGTTTATGCATGAAATTATCTATTAGCTTTCCTAATATCTTAAACCAAATTTTGAAATTAAAATAACCACTAATTGATTTAATTCGTTTTTATCAAAAAAGACATTGATATACTCATAATAAAAACCTAAAACTTATTGATACGATAATTGGTTCAAATGTGTTTTTTTTTTTAATTACACATACATCTAAGCAATTTCTTGTTTAAAAGGCTTTCGTTTAAAAAACGATTTACGTTAAAAAAAATAGCAGTCCTTTAGTAACAGCTTTGGTGATTACCACTAATATGGAAAGTTTTGTATTGAGAAACTGATTTATTTTCGGGGTTATTAGTTGTGCAATACCTACACAGCATTGTAATACCAATGGTAAACAAAACACATGTTTGCCCTTCACAAACTGGGACTTTATAAGCCTGAAAATAATGTTTCGAATCGTTTTGGTCGTTTCTACATCCAGATTGTAACTTATATTAAAAAGTAATAGTATTTATTTTATTTATCACTCATATTAACTTTTATTTCCTGCAAAAAATTAATATTTTTATTGCGACTTGCCGCCCTATTTTATTCAGCTGACATCGTAACCATTTTAAGACTTCAGACATTAAGACTACATGCAGACATTAATATTCACACTCACTTTACTCAAAATACATGTGAATAATTATTTAAATAACTTTTGCTCCATGTATTTACGTTATATACACTCACTTCCAAAAGTTAAGCACGGAGAGGAAAATGCTAATTTCCGGAAGCCAGTCAAAATTGAAGAGGATGCAATTCGCTGCAGAGGTAGATGGAAGTATGCAAATATGTTAGGTATCGGCCAATCGCGCTTTCGTGTCAAGAAATATGAACAAAAGGCAGTCTTATAAGAAGCCAGGTTTATGAAGGGTAACAAAAGTTGACTGTAAGTGCTGATAAACTTTCGTACAATTTGTTTTCAAGACATATGTGTTTCTATGACTTCCAGAAGACGAATGGAAGATTCTGAGCGCTGGCGTGCTGTGGGACGCATTGAAGCAGGACAGTCGATCACAGATGTTGCTCTTTTCTTCGGCGTTCATCATTCTGTAATTTGACGTTTATGGAAACAATTCCAAACCACACAGACAGTTGTCCGAAGGCCCGTAGCCGGTCGCTCGCTCAAGGGTTACAACCCCCGCGGAAGATCGATATATTGCTATTGTAGCCAAGCGGAATCGCAGAGCGACCTCCACACGTGTGACATCTATGGTTACAGCGTCCACTGGTAAGGCGATATCTGCAGCTACTGTACGCCGAAGATTACATATGAGTGGACTGTACGCCTGGGTACCTCGAGTTCGTGTTCCTCTACCCGTCCAATCAAGAGGGTCACGATTACAGTGGTGTCGGGAACATGTCAATTGGAATGTGTCTGACTGGGGTATCTTCATGACTGGGGCAGCTGTATCTTCACGTTTCCCACATCCAGCCACTCTTATTGATCTGGAAACTGCTCTACAAGAAGAATGGCGATTGCTTAATTCTGCGGCGGTAGACCACCTAATTGAAAGCATGGTCACAAGGTGTAGACTTTGTATACAGATGAGGGGGGATCACATACCCTATTAATGTCCTTTTTTCATTTTATGCTATTTATTTTCCCTTTATACATAATTCTGTTAAAGTTCCTGTATGTCATTATCTGATAACTTACAAAAATTTAATATTTTTTTCATTTCTGTATATAATTATTGATTTTGTTTTATGCATAAATATATATGCTGCTTTCCTGCCGAGTTTTGTGTCAATCAAAGCAGTATTTGTTGATTTTTTTGCATTTTACATCTTCGTGCTTAACTTTTGGAAGTGAGTGTATTTATATATAATATTTTTATATGCTACGTTATATATTTTGTTATACGTTTGAATGAAAATAGAAATACATGCAATTTTAAAATAAAAACAATATAGGGTAAGGTTACTATTGATGGGCCGGCTCCTTCGTTGAGCCACCTCCATTATTTTCTAATTATTGATAGTAGACGCTACCTGTTGACTATTCAGTATACTACAGGAAGCTTGAAAACCGCTATCTTGATTGGGAGTTGATCCATGCTCAAACAAGTTTGCTTTACAAGAAGATGAGATTTTTGTACTTTTCTTCCAGTTTATCAATTTAAAGAAAATACAGATATTAGTGAAATGTTAATAGCGGTTTAGTTGTTCTGTTAACATTCAAAACTGTGTTCAGTCAGTGTTATTTGGTTATATTTAACATTGGTTGTTTGCATTATTATAACGGAAAATCACGGACATATTACATAACGACTACTAGTTACCTTCAATGAGTCAGCCTGCTTTGCTATGAATGCGGCTACTAGTAGCCTTCAATGAGTCAGCCTGCGTTGCTATGTGGCTCAACCATGGAAACCATATCGAGGCTAATATTTTGTAACTTTTTCAAGCTGAAAATAAAATGTCACTATATCTGATTTAGTCAAAAGCTATCAGGAATATTTAAACCTATATTTAGATAATGATTTCATTTTTTGTTATAAAAATAATTATAATCTATTAGTCTAATTTTAATCTAAACCGTACTATACCTAATTCGTGTCTAAAACAAACATTATATTGAAATTACTGTAATGATTTTCATTACTTCTTGCGTAATTTATACCCATTTATTATTTGAAAATTGTATCTGCACAATAAATAGAATAAGGAACATGCATAGTGTAGGAACTAAGACAGAAAATCAACAAGTTCAATGGTAGGGTACCGCAATTCTTACTGTTGTTCTTAGGAAGAACTTTTAACAATGCACATTTGTTAGAGACTTTACAACGGGTTAGCCAACAGAAGCCAGCCATTAAATTTATGATATACGCTAAATATTTTTGCAATCTGATAGGTTTGTACTTTTCAGTCATACGTCTGTTTTTTATGTTAACCATATAAAACCGGGGCCACCGCTGTGAAAATACGGCTCCAAACTTCGGAACCGGAGAAGACAGTTAAAGACTAAACTTTCTGTGCTTTCAGTAAACAGGCTTATCAGTTCCAACGAGGATTCATGGTTTTATGCTATCTGTTGTGATCACTTCAAGAAAGACATACTTCATTGTCTATCGTGTAAAGTGTGAGTTCATAAGAAGTGTGCTGGTGTAGAAAGAGGATCAAAATGTATTACTGCGAAAATTGCAACTGAACTCATCAAGAACGAATAATTGATGCAGTAATTTATGTACGACTTATAGCCTAATATTAATAGTAGGGCTTAAAAATTATTTTTTACTACTTGAAAGTTTTTATGTTATGGTTATTATTCTTTTCATACTAGCCTAACTACTACCCTCAAATTCTCATTTTCATTACATTGTTTCTAACAAACGAAATTCAATGTTATTTCGTAGATTTTGGCATTAGGCCTATTTTAATTATAAAAACTAAACTATTTTAATAACGTTTTGGCTATTACCAAATTGCATTTATTCTTAATTTGCCTTTCGTTATTTTTAAACCCTTTTCACATTTTAGTAATTAAAATTGTAAAATCTATTCTATACTGTATGAGGATTTATCACCAAAGAATAGCCATGTTTTAAACACATTTCATAGCTCTGAACATTAACGTCTTAGTATCTAGGAAAGACAAAATAAAAAAGTACACTGTGGAGAAAGCTATAAAACAGAAATTTATGCAACTCTAATGACCGAAGGAGCTACAGTACATAGTGTAGCTTCCCATAACTCCATCCATCACTTCCACCTGACATTACTGCTAAAGTTCTCGGCTTTTAAAATAAATTGTCTCTCGCAGATGACATTTCGGACGTAACATTTTACGATAAAAATATTCACTCATCCATTAAAAAAAACATTTCGCGCTACTCATGAGATAACGAAAGAGCTCATGTTATAGCAGGAACCTGTCAAAGAAGCTCGTGTCACAGGTCAGACTACTCAATATATTGGAAAGAGAGAACGTGGTCGATAATGTTTTCATTGGTTTAATTTCCTTGTCAGAGAGTGACTCGGTACTAGCTTATGACGCTAATATATGCAAGGCGCTCTAACTTCGCCCATTCTTATTCGATATCGTTTGATGGAAATGTGACCTCAACTGATACCCTTGTCCAACTCAGGAAGAAGAGGACTAGCAATATTCAGCTTTTTCTTTCATTTCGAACATAAAATGGAATTGCTGTCTTTCAACACCATCTCATAAACTTTTTAATGCTTATTTTGCATTGCTAAACAGTTTTCTTCTCCCACTTGACACTGCTCTGTCTTCTGATTTCGAAACGCAGAACTCATTCCAGACGTTTATTCAGAATGGCTCAGACACAAAGCCTGGTGTTGCTCGGTGCATAGTGTGTTATTTTAAAAATACAGGAGAGCAGCATCAAAATGTTAACTTCTTTCTTGAAGACTATTAGAATGTTGAGAATAACGACTGGTGGTGTCGTAAATACAGCTGTTTATTCTTCAGTGATCAGTACACAACATCTTTCTCTGCTGTAGATAATACAGTAACATAATATGTATGCTCATCAGATATGGAAATATGGTTAAATCGTTTTTCTTTTCATTTTGTTAATTATAAATTACATATTCAGTAGAACATAATTCCCCAATTAAATTAATAAATATCACCAATTTTCAAGCAATATGTTAATTAAAAGTTTTAATTCTATATGCAAATTATAACCATACACTATATTTCCAGTTAAGTTTTTATTAACTAAACCGTGAAACACCGATTTCTTCCTTTTGTAAGATGCTTCGAAAAGTCAACATAACGAAACCATATTCCGAATTGTCCCTCTTTTGTAGAAAATTTAAAAAATTGTTAATTTGTTTATTTGTTTTTCAGAATGAACATAACAAGTTGAGTAGAAAGCCATACATGAAATGCGCCACAAAATTGATAACGGACTTAAATTTGACTCTGTTCTGCATTTTGATGCACCAATAATTAGACGAAGAATGCCCTAAAAATCATTCGGGGCCAGGAAAATCTGCAATGAGAGTTATGATACAACACCATTCTCTTGAAGTCTTATCCTGACTACAGTCGCAGGAGGGGAAAGTAAAAGAAAAGCGAAATTCCAACACTTTTCAGAATTTTATCGCTCTTCCAGATTGCCAAATAACACACTTTGCAACGAAAATATATCTAAATACTTAACTGTAATACAACATGAAAACGATGTAGAGTAATTATTGAGTTTAAATCAAAGCCAGTGGTGAGACTGGGACAAAGCAGTATGCCCTGTCTTCGTAAAATTAAAGAAGCTCACCAGAGAGGGAGAAGAATAGTAAAACCTTTTTATTAGTATATTATATTGGGTGAAGGCGTTTAAAAGAAGACTGTTTATTAGCTGTCATTTGATCCAGCATATTCTGCGCTGTGTACATCTAGCCAACCATACAATTCTTACTGTGTTTTGTTATTACGTTTTGATAATAATAAAAAAAACAGTTTGATGTAGACACAACATGTGCTTCTACGGCCTATTAAGTATTAGAAATTTTTTCTTGCATTTCATTTAAACTTATTTTCCAGAATTATTCTTACTTAATTAACTGATCTCCCAAAGTAAGTTGAAAACGACATCAAAAACTGCAGATTTTGAAATTAAATATCCCAGCCGATTCTGGTCGTACGAGAGTCAAACTTCTTTTAATTTTATTTTTTCACACCGAGAACAATTAATATATATCAAATATTAGTATAGAAAACAGGAGATCGAATTAAAAGTTAGATTTCATCATTTGCCCAAAGCTCATTTTTTTTAATTTGACATTGCAAAGGCCTTTTTGATATTACTTACTGGGTCTGAATGAAAACATGTCATAAATATAAGAGCTTATTTGATCTTAAATTTTTCATACGTGCCGAATTTTGTTATCACCCCTATCCTTTGCCTCTGGAAATATTTCATATATTTTTCATTTTCATGAATTTCTATCATATATTTTTGCATAATCAATGGAACTAAATTTTTATTTAGTTTTCTAAACTCTTTTTTTACCCAGATGTTGCAAGAAATTCTGGCTCTCCTCACAGGCTGTTTTTATATTATTTTATTTCTTTCAAAAACGTAATGCACTTTCATTAAAATAAACGTTTAACTTCTTAAACGAATTTCAGTTCATAAATTATACATTCTTGGTTTACTCTACTTTAGTTCCCGAAAAGAAATCAAATTATCTTACTGGGTGTCTTTAAGAATTAAAATGAAATTAATCCGTTTCCTATTATGTATCACGGGAATTAAATATTTTATTGCAAGAGGGAAAACGAAACTAATGGCATTTTTTTCACTTTCTCATAAATATGTCGATAAACATCTTCGAAATATCCTCCGATTCACAAATAATGTACTAAAGATATACTTTTATATAGACAGCTACATAAAACTCATTCCTAAGTAATACATTCCTTGAGACTCACTTAAAGTGTCATAGCAGACAATATAAAAAAGTGACGAAAACTTAATTCACTGAATTTTTAATATTCACAAGAAAATGCTAAAGAAACATAACCTTTTGCTTTCCCACTACCAAGTGTTATTATACCTTTCTACGCTTCCAAGTAGACAGGTACTGAAAGCAAAGCAAAAATTGAAATAACCAATGTTTTTCCACTTCTTCTGCGATCAACGTTTCTGAATAACTTTGAAAAACAATTAAAATATATAATTAATTTATTCGTTAGTAATGATCGCATATAGTTATAATGAATAACTAATTTAAGGTGAAGAAATAAAAAAAGAGCAGTCAGAAAAAAGTTGTGAATAATGCGTAACATGCAAATGTATTCAGAATTTGGAAAATTTACAGAAAAACAATGAAATATGCAAACCTAATATAAATACTGATTGTGTAATTAAATCTCCATCAGTTACACATGCATAATTCCCATTACTTTTTTCTCAATTTTAAAACGAGTGGAGATTAAGTTTTTTGATAAAGAAACAGCTATTTCTCCAGAATCTAGTCACGGTTTTTACTTAAGCAATAAAGAGTTGAAGATTTGATAATTTTGCAATGTTTCTTATTATGCATCAGGGTTTATGAGTTAAAAGAATCGACATTCGTAAGGAAAAATGTCGTGTAATAGTAGCAAAAAGAAATTAATATATACCTACATTGTGTAAATGGCATTATACACTCATGTCCATAAATTAAGGATAATGCAAAATCAGACAAAGGAAGAGTTAGAAGCAAAACAAATTTGACTTATTTGTAAAGCTAATTCATTAAACAAAAGGTAAAGAGCAAAACAAGATGCTATATGTTTGATATTATTAAAAAAATTAGCGATTTTTTCTCCCTGGAGCAAATTACAAAAAAAAAAAAAAATTTACAAAAAACCAATATTGCATGGTTGGTATGATTGTTAATACATTGTATGTCTTCCAGACGATGCACACGGCGTCTGTACACGGTCTGCCTTGAAATTGTCGTACCAGTGGCTGAAGAGAGCTGACGAGACAGGTCTGAGGCTGTGCTGCGCCTGTTTCTTTTGGCAGTAACTGCCAAATACCGGTCCTCATTCGGCGTTGTAACTCTGGGGCGACCTGTGCTGTAACGTCTACTCCCATTACCATCATCTTGGAATCCTTGACAAAGCCTGGAGATGACACTCTGGGCAATTCCAAGTTCGTCTGATACTTCCAGTTGGGTACGCCCACATTCCAGACGGCCGATAATTCTACCACGTAAAATATTATCCAAATGCGTCCTTTGTGTCATAACTATTCGATTATTGCACTGAAATGCTTATAAAGCGCCTGCTTACAATTTTACTTCTTTGCCTGTATTCCTTATATATCACTCTCTTACACTCTCGTCATTGTGACGTACCATCGGTGTCATCTGGTTACTTCCTGAAATTTGCATGTGATTCTTGAAGATGTGTGTAGTGATTTTACAGGTGATATATTTATTTTAGAGTTCGATTTCCGCGTGACTCCGAATTATCTTTAATTTATGGACATGAGTGTAAATAGTGCAGTGAGTTGTGGTATGGCATGATCCGTGAATTGCGGGTAATAACAAATGTCTAAATTTAATCACTTCACAATAATTCCTACAAAGTGCTATTAGAAACAGGAATAAATGTTTCACACTTTTCTTAAAATAAAATCATCGAATTAATAACCTCTCCGTGACTCTTTGAATTCTTCCATTCCTTTCATCTCTAATGTTTACTCAAAGAAAGTTAATTTGATTTCTTTTAGTCTATGGAAAACGGCTTTAAATGAAAATGTTAAATGTTTGATTAGTTGGCATTGCATTAGTTCCCATCTGTAAGTGCACATCTGTATCGCAACAGAGAGAAAGGTTTTTTAGAACGTACGAGGGGACTTCCAGTAGTATTTTCTGTTTTGTCACGTGACCTTGTAGAGACATTAGGTTAATTACAAGCAGGAGAGATGAAAAATATGCATTGCCTTCGCCGGGGATCGAACCACGGACCTCTGAATTACCGGCTCAGTGTGCTGACCATTACATCACGAAGGCACGCTAAGAATGTGGGAGATATATCTTATAACCTTTGCTGCGCTTTTGAGTACTACCATGTTTAAAATAAGATAGTTGAAATTTATCTGCCCCCCCCAGTTTCCTATAAAACATAATTAAAACATCTAAGCTCCTTGCGCAAACTTCCAATACGAAAATATGCTAAATATTTATCGAAAATATGCTAAAATTGTGAAGATCTCACTACCTGAATAAGAGAATTTGAAAGAAATGCAAATGCATGCCTCGAAAATTCAGCGTCACACAGCGGAAGTCCAATGGTCTCTACACAAAACCCTCCCTCGGTTGCGATACCGATGCATACTTAAGAATCTAACGTTCTATAGTTATCTTCAGTATCTTTGCAGTCAGAATATGCTCTCTTAGTCCCTCAGCTGTTTTTTCATTCGGTTAAGATGGAGAATTCCAGAGCTGACAGAAAAGAACCGCATTTTACGTATTTTGTACAAATATAAATTATATGTGAAATTCTTGCCCCTTTTATATTGAAATATGAAAATCTAAAGAATAAAGAAATAAGAAATGGGTCTCTCATCGCCAAAAAAGAAAGAGTGACTTTTCCGAGAAATCGCGCGAAGTCACCAAACTTGGTGACCATTTGGCGACATTTTGGTACGATCTATGTACAACTGCAATGGAAATTGCAATTGAATAATTAATTGATGATCTATGTAACTGTAACCGTATCCGGCCCTCATATGCCTTTCAGTAATTTCGAGAAGTACTAGAGATTTCTCGGCGGCCAGGGGAAAGCTATATAAAACTGGAGCAAGCATCAGTTTAGCAGTTGTTAGTTCAGAGCGACTTCTGAGTATTGAGAGCTTCGCGTTTTAGACGCGTTTTGCTTTGCATCGTGTTTAACGTTTTTAGTAGCTTGAAGTGTAACTGCTGATTGCAATCTGTAATATTATGAGAGCTGTAGGAATAGCTTTTGGAAAGTTCCAGAACAGTGAAGTTTTCTGTTTAATAAAATAAATTTTATCAAACTATCATCAATTCAGTGTTCATTCACTCTGTATGCATGCAACACACAGATCTCTGAAATTAATTGAATAAAGGAATCACTCATTTATGCTTTAAAGTATCTATTTGATTGACAGAAAATTCACCTTAGGAATAGGTACATACTATTCAATGGATTTAACTACAAGGAGAGTTTTATTAATCTTAAAAACATTCTAATAAGTAAGATCTTTTTCATTTCTAATCCATCTAGTTTCTTGGAGCACCGAGTAAAAAGAATAACACGTGCAAAATTATGTAAGTAATCTTCATTACACTAGTCAATCTGTTTCGTCGGAACTACCTGGGCGCAAAATCAGATAAAAATGCACTTATCTAAAGATGAATGTTCTTCCAATTCCCTTCAACTCTTTTAAAATATATGCAACCTATTTATCATGTTCCTTTACCACCAATGGCATCTAATTACATACAGTTAGATCTTAAACAATATGCATTTGATGCATATCTATTATTTCTACTTCCTGAAATTTAATTCCTGGAATAAAATTTGGATATAATAAATAATTCTGTTGTCATATTATTTCTTTTAAAACAGCTCTTCATGGCTTCTTTTCCTTTATTAGCAAAAGAGAAGAAAATTACCACAAATTTACATATTTAAGTTGTACAATAAGAGATTTTATTGTGGTAGCTAAGTTTAATACAGAATAATACATGTTATAATTTATAGCGTATGAAGTTAAAACAGGTAATACTACGGAACGGGATTTTGTTAGCAAGTTTATTAACTATTATTAAATTACTTAATTTCATAAATTTATCTGACATATTTGATTATTTCTTACAAGGGTTTTCAGTGCCTTAGGATAATTTGCTTTCAATTCAAATAAGCAGCCAAAATAATAGTAACCTAACTCTCGTGTATTAAATATAAATATTTGAGAAACTCTTTCTTACTAGACCCCTTAATTCCTCTTCTAGAAAGAAACGGTTCGATAAGCAATACTTACATCTTCCAGCTCAAATGCAACACACATCACTCCTCTTCCTTCAACCTTAACAGACAAGCTCGAAATTGATATATTACTGCCACAAGTCTTGCTTCAATCACACCAAGCAATTGCTTCTTTTCTTTTTGCTATTACTTTCTCCAGTGCCTTCCTACAAACGTAATTTCTGTTTTCCTGTATCTTTTTAAACCCCTTAAATAGAATACTTCCTACTAATCTTGCACTGCATGCTGAAAATTCTTGTTCATGCACTGTGTAACTCTTCGAGGTTTTAACCTCTACTGAGATTTCATAAATAAGGATACATTCTTCAAGTAAAAGAAAACAGAAAAATTTGGAAGCTACTGAACATTACACGGTGCCAGGGATACCTTTGGTTAAATTAACGTTCAGTCTTTTCATTAATTAGCAATGAATTTAATTAATTAGGAATTAATCAGCAATGAAACATACATAATTTCTAAATTAACCTTGACCTCATCTGAACTGGCGCACTTTTCAGAAATTAAAAAAGGAACCTCATCTATAGGCAGCGTAAAAACTATTAGTCTGTCCTGAAGTAAGTAATTTATGGCGTTACAAAATATTTTATTAATTACAATAATCGAGCCAATGCTTACAGAAATTATCAATTAGGTGTATTATAAATTACGCAAATTATACGCATCATAAATTGTACGAATTGGACATATTTTATTTACATCATTTAGCGATGTTATTAAAAATAAAATCAAGCTACAAATTATTAAGAACCATGCATATAGCTCGTAAATTAAAAATCTTATGAAATGCTAAATGGAAACACTTCTAAGACGCCCATACAATCCAACGCATGAAACTTTTAACGCTTTGTAGAATAGCACCTCTCTCAAGGTTGTACGGATAATAAGCACTTTAGTACCGTAACCGAGGCTTTAGAAAAAGAAAAAAAAAGACTAAGATGTTTCTAACGTTAAAAATGTCAAATTTAATTCCTAAAATATAAAGTAAGTTCAGGAGCATAATGTCTCTCATGCATTTTTAATTGGTATTTTGGTGTTTCAGCGTTTTCCCTTTCCAGATAGTACAAAAAAGGGAACGAAGGTGGTTTTTAAAAGCCTCATTTATAAAAATCAACTTTCATTGCCATACCTTGAGATTAATTAGAATACGTGAAATCTATACCAATATCATCTTCTTTTAAAGTCTGGGGAACCGAATTTCTATTATTATCTTTTTATGGGAAAAGGGATGAAAACAAAATTTATGAATATTATTACTTTAAGATGCTATTATTACTTTAAGATGCTTTTATTTAACGACAGAATATGTTACTATTTCCTTCGCTGATGTACTCAAAATTATTTCATTGTAAGAATTTCGTTCAACCCCAATATTCCTAAACTGATAACCAAAATATCTTCCTTTAGTAAAGCATTTTGTACGAGTCACGATAATAGGAAATACAAGCCATGAGATTCTTACCTAGAAACAACAAGTTGCAAAATAAATAAGAATGTGCGAAGCAGGACTCAAGAATTCAAAAATCTGTCGAAAGAGGTTTGAATCCAAACTAAATTTGATAAAGGAGGGTAGATAATGTCAAAATGTTGAGATAAAATACGCATGCATTGCAAATATTTAAATTTTTGCAAATGCGTAATTCTTAGGTGACAAAAACTGTATTCTCTAAATGACATTTTTCCCATTCTTGTCACACTTTATGATAAAACCATCATGTGTAGATATAAAAAAATAGTAATTAGCATGAAAGCAGCATGAAAATTAGCATGAAAGTAGTAACTGCCAACTTAATGAATCTATTTCTTTGCGTTTTAAGGTTTATGATGTATTTTAGATTGTCAATTACATTTTAAAAATGTGTGAATTAGTTATGAATAAAGTTTATAATTGCGTTTTTTCCATCTGTTGAAAAACTCAGATTGAAAGTTCTTGACATCGCTTGAAACAGGTTAATTTCGGATCCTGTATATGTTGGATTCGGCAAGCATACTTCTTGAGAATGATACTGAGTGATCGTCATACAGCCCCGTAAGAAATGCCATTTCTGCGAGACTGTTCATGTAGCAACTCCAGCAATGTGTACAACATGTAATGTAATTACAAAATGTAACAACTCCAGAAATAATATTATTCTTCGTTATTTAAAAAATCTTATGTCATTCTGTGCATTTTCGTATAAACCACATAGTTTCCAAATTATTGAAGTTTTACTTTTACTGTATAGGGCACCCGGCTTTGTTTATCTTCTACCCTTATTTCAAGGTAAGAAGTTTGTTACTTTTTGAGTACCTAAGTGTGCGTTTAAAAATGCTGCGTAAAAAATAGACGTGCCTTTGTAACGGTACAGCAAAATTATTTGGGTGTTAAAAAATATTTGCTTTATATTAAAATGCGTTTTCAGACCTCCTGAAACAAGGCCATACGAATTCAAAGCTTTTCAGACAAATTCAGACTCTCAAATCCAAAACTTTTCAGACATCAGGCAGGTCTTAAAATCTCTTTAAATGTACTTTATCGGTACTTCTTAATGATATATATTTATGTTTTATTTTAATGTTATCTGCAAATGACGTAATTTCTAATATTTCTAACTCATGGGATTAATATATCTAGCTGATAATTTCACAAACATCTGCACCATTATTATGATTTATGAAAAGCGTTTCTAATGGTATAGATTACGTACTTCACTGCACTTCAATCACTTCATTTTTATGAATTCAATTTTCATGGAGGGAAGAATATTAAGAGTAATATTTTTAGTAGTTTTAGTTGAACAGCCATTACATTATGACCACCCTGCCAATAACATGTAAGACCACCTTTAGCCCTCAAAACTGCCAGTATTCGGCGTGGCATTGACTCCACAAAGTGCTAATACGTAGTCTGAGGTATCTGGTGCCAAGCGCTCACCAACTGGTCTTGGAATTCCCGCACATTGCGAGGGGGTAGCGTAGCAGCACTAATTTTGTTTTCTAGGTGGGACCACAAATGCTCTGTTGGATTAATGTCAATTGAATTTGGAGGCCAAGACATGACTTGAAACTCACTGGAATGTTCTTCGCACTACTCCCTGATGATTCGACCCTTATGAAGTGGTGCATTATCTTGTTGGTAAATACCATCCCCAGCCGCAACTATTGTTGTCATAAATGGGCGAACTTGGTCTGCAACGACGTTAACGTAGCGCACAGACATCAGAGATTGTTCTATGGGATTACGAATACTAATGTGCTCCATGAAAACATTGCCCAGACCATAATACCCTCGCCTCGCCACCGGATTGTCCCCATCCAACTGTGACTCCGGGAGCCAGGGCTTCGTTGGGAAATCGGCGTATTAACAAACACCCGTCGATGTGATGGACCAGAAAACGTTATACGTCGGCCCATGCACTTTCTTCCATTCTTCTAATGTCCAATTCCGATGATTGTTGGCCCATTGCAGACGCAGTTGGCGATGACTTGCAGTCAGTGCAGGGACATGCTTCGGCCTCTGGCTGCGTAGGCCCATACGCAGCAACGTACACCACACAGAGTGTTGAGAAACACTGTCTGGGTAACCACTGTTGTAGTTGGTGGCGATTTCGGCTGTTGTATCTCTTCGGTCTTGGAGAACAATGCATAGCATCTCCGCCCCCCTCTGGAATCAATGCGCCGTCGACGACACACTGCTGGCCAGCGACCTGTCATTTCACCATCCATACACCACTTTCGATACGTGCTCACAAAAACTGCACGTGAACAGTACACTAAACGCGCCGTTTCTGATATTGACGTTCCCAGTCTCCGAGCCATAACAATTTGACGTTTATCGAAGTCTGATAAATCAGCTGCTTTTCCCATTATGTCACTAATCGCGCCTAGTTCCACTTATGCTACTTACTTTCCGGCTGTCATGATTTAGTTGCCATAGGCGCTGCAGGTGAAATGAATACTAGAGCTGTGACCCGGAGGACTACATTGGAGATGGAGAAGGTGGTGTGACTAGCTGTCACGTGATCCAAAGAAGTCATCTGGTCGGTTCAGAGATGTTAATTTCGCGATGCTGAAAATCAATGATTATATACAAAATACAAAATAATAAATACAAAATAATGATGGGATAAGATTCAAAACATACATCAGAACTATATACATATTTACGCGAATTTAAATTCTGAAATGTGTAAATGAAGAGAATCTGAAAATGACTCCCTGTCACGTGAGTGGTCATCCATCCAAGTGCAGGCTGTGGCAGTTGCTGCTTGATTTGGGTTTCTTCCCTTCTAAATACCCATAAGGATATTTACAGATATGCACAATAATACGTGGGAAAGTCCTGACTTTCACTATGTAGAAAGGCTGCGAGGGAGCGTAACAATTTGTCTTCCGTAAGCACTTCATAGTGGAAGAGGCTAAATGAATTCATATGCTCACATCGTTGAGCATATGAAAGAACTTTCGATTAGTTTCGCAGTCTTGAGAAATCTTGCTAGGAGTTCAATTTTTAGATCTCGATGAAGAATATCATTTCTTGCAAAGTAATGAGCATTAGTGCATATTCTTCTTCTGCTTTTAACCAGCCGTAACTTTTTTAATATCAGCCGATGTTGCAGCTTCCCAGGCAGGAGAGGCATAAGACATGATTGGCCTCATTATAGAGATGTAGAGATGCCGCTTTCTAACTAAGTTTAGCTTATAGGATTTCCCCATCATGAGATACAAGCATTTCATGACTGGCCTTTTCTTTAACATTTTGAATGTGATTTGACTAGGTTAAACAATCATTTAGAATAATGTCAAGGTATCTTGTCGGGAAAACAACGGGGACCGGTTCCCCGAATAATATCACTCTTTTCTTGACAGTAAGATGTTTTTTTCTTTCTTCTAATGAATAAGAGCTGGAACTTTTGTTGGGCGTTGATGCGGATTTTCCAGTGCTTGCACCATTCTTCTATGTAAGGAACGTTACACTGAAGCTTCAGGATAGCATGATTGATGTTTGTAGTTCGTTACTGCCAAAGCTGTGTCATCGGCATAGCGGCTGAAAAATGTGCTGTAATTTAATTGCACTTTGGGGAAATCCGTAATGTAAAAGAGATAAAACCTAACCTCGAGGGTCTCCACTACATATTTCCCTGGCGGTGGAAAGATTTGTATTTCAAGTATCCTCCAGATACTTGAAAGTTCCTGTTGGTGATAAATGAGTGTATCAGCAGGATAATTTCACGTTCGAAATCAAAGTCAATCGGCTTTGCAATCAGTCTTTCATGCCAGATGCGGTCAAAAGCTTTTGCCACATCCAGCATGAGAATAGCGACATTTAATTGTGAGTGCATTGCATCAACTTCAAATTCAGTAAGACTTAGCAGTTGAAAGTCGTTCTAGGAATCCGAACTGCTCCGGTGATGAGAGTCGATTAAAATGATGTCGCATTCTGCTCAGAACAATTCTTTCATAAATATTGGCTAATCCAGGCAGCAGGCTGCCTGTAGCCATCAGTTCTGGAGTGGTCTTTTCCCGGTTTTGGGATCATTACAATTTTTGCTGCTTTCCATTGCCTCGGAAAGTAGCAGTTTGTCAGGCACGCATTGATGATACTGGTTATCTTACAAATTACGGAATTTAGGAGACACTTTATTGCTTTATTGGGCTTTCTTGACTCATAATTTTTTAATTATACCCTTGATTTCCGAAGGGTTGGTAAGTTTGATAAGACTGTTCACGTGAGATGCATTTAGCCAATCACGAGCTCGGAGGCATGTGCTAATTTCAGACTCTGAGTCAGACGACCAATGATTTGGCACGAACTGGGATTCAAGGTGTGTCGCAAAGATATCTGCTTTCCCTTCATTGGTTGTGGTGACTTGATTGCCATGATGAAGAAGTCGATTATTGTAATAATTACTTTTCAAAAATTTGATAAGAGTCCAAAAGGATCCATCAGGTAAATTTAAATTAATTAACTTATCTTGCCAGACTTCTTCTTTGTGGGTTTACACAAGCTGTTATATTTTTTCACTCAGCCGATTGTTTTATCTCTTTAATACTGGATAACAAGTGAGATGAAATCTTTTCTTTAGTCGATTTCTCTTGTTTCATTTTTTCACTAATTCATTAGGGTAATCTGTACGTATTTTCATTATTGAAATACCTGAGCTGCCTTCCGAAATGGAATTTTGAATACAGTTCGTGAGTGCATTTACAGAAGAATTAAGTCCAGATGGGGAGCCTAGATTGGCGAAATTAATAATTCTGTCGTTGATCAGGTTTTGAAAGAGTAGCCAGTCCGCACGTTTTGTGATGCTGTTTTTGCCTGGTTTAGGAATTCCCAGGACTGAATTAATCGGAAGATAATAAGATGACATCTCATGTTTCACTTCTACAGCTATAGGTATGGTAGTGGTTGAAAGAATTAAGTGTAGGCTATCTGATCTTCCCAAGTTTTCCGTCTCCTACGTATACTTATCAGGCGAATGCAAGACGACAGGGTAGTTGAGAACGCACTCGTAGAGGACTTGCTGGACTTGGCATTGTTGCGTCGACAGTTCCATGCAACTGTTTTGAGTTTATATCACCAGCAATTATTGTAAGGATATCAGATGGAAGTAGAGCGTTGAGAAAATCATCATTGATTTTGTTTTTCGGCGGGCTGCAGGCAGCAGTGAAGCTGATACTTCTAGATTTTGGAAGCGATATAGTCACAGTTATGGTTTCACTGTTAAAGTCCGTGCTTTCCTTTACGAGGCAGGAATTAAAAGTTCTTTTGGCATAGATGCTAACACCTCCTCCTCTACGGCTGGTACGATCACATCTACACTCACGTTTGTGAAAATTGCAACACCATGAAGGACTTACGCGAGTGAGCTGAAATTTTCAGGAAATGCAAAGTAGCGTATGATATGCAAATGATTAGAATTGCAAATCCGTAGCGCATGCGTATGCTGAGCAGCGCCCTCTGAACGGCTGATGGATCCAAATAAATAGACGGCTGTAGCGAGGCGTGTATGGTTATCGGTGGTTATCTGCTAGTGGTAAACGTTAACTCAATCTGTACTTATGCCTCGTCGACGAAAGAGAGCGAGATTTGAACAACTTACAGAGTTTGAACGAGGGAGAATCATCGGCCTTCGTGAAGCTGGATTGTCGTATCGTGCAGTAGCCTCTCGTGTGCAGCGTAACAGCAGCACAGTGATGCGCGTTTGGAAGCAGTGGACGGACGAGTGTCGGACAACTCGGAAATCCGGGAGTGGACCCCGAAATGTGACGTCAGCTCGCGATGATAGACACCTGGTCCGCATGGCGCGGACGGACCGTACAGCTTCCTCTAGACAATTGGCAGCACTGTGGTCAATAGCTACAGGTGTTTCATTGTGTGCTTCATCAATTCGTAGACGTCTGCTGCAGTGTGGACTGCGCGCACGGACTCCTTTATACAGGATCCCCCTAACGCACGACCATCGCCGCCTGCGGCTACAATGGGCCAATCAGCATAGAGACTGGCGTGCTGATTGGCAGCATGTCGTGTTTTCTGACGAATCCCGCTTTAATTTATGGTACCATGATGGCCGCATTCGTGTCAGACGCTATGCCGGTGAACGCCACCTTTATCGAACATTAGTGCATTATCGAACGCCACAGTGGACGAACACCCGGAGTTATGGTCTGCGGCGCCATAGCATACGATCTCAATTGCTACGAATTGTGGGCAATCTGAACAGCAACCGGTATATCCGTGAAGTTCTACAGCCCGAAGCTGTTCCCTTCCTTCAAAGCTTGCCAGGCGCTGTATTTCAACAGGACAATGCCCGCCCTCATACTGCTCGGATTGTTAAATCCTTCTTTGCAGCGCAGCAGGTACAGCTTCTTCCTTGGCCTGCGTGTTCCCCGGATATGTCGCCAATTGAACATGTGTGGGATGTCATTGGTCGGCGTCTTGCTCGTGATCCTCGTCCTGTTGCGTCTGCAGACGAACTTTGGGTACGCGTACAAACGATATGGAATGCTCTTCCTCAGTCAGACATTCAAACTTTGTTTGACTCCATGCCACGTCGTGTAGCAGCACTTATTGCGGCGCGTGGTGGCCACACAAAATACTGATTCTGATCTCTTGTTCTTGTTTGTTTGCTTTGAACATTTAATCATTTATTTGTACCACTACCACTCAACTGTGTATTAAATTGCATTCAATTATGACGATTCCTTCTTGGTGTTGCAATTTTCACAAACGTGAGTGTATATTGACGATCGTTGGGAATACTTAATTTATGGCATGACTGAGCATGTGTTTCGGTCACAACTGCGATGTCAATTTCATGCTCTTGAATAAAATTTTGTATCTCATGAATTTTAATAAGGAGCCAATTGGCGTTTTCCAAACACATAAACGTATGAGAGAACACGATTTTAAAATATTATCCATATACGGTCGTTTTTGGAGTGGAGTCTTGATGTGAGTTTTCGTTTTCATGATTTAAATGCTTGAGTAGCAGGGGAATTCTAAATTCCTTAACAAGTTGAAAGAAATTTCTAAGTTTACCAATCATATTTTTCACCTCGCTACAGACTCAGAGGCTAGTGCTTGTGCATACGATTTGTTGATGACAAATCTGTCGGGATATGATTTTTGCTGAGGTGCAGTTGGGGTAGTTTTCTGTCTTGTAAACTTTTCACACCCACCAAAGTTTGCAGTGAGTCCTTCTTTTCCATAGTTTGCACATGTCGAAGATTCATTTTTGTCTTTAATGCATTTAAAGGATTCGTGAACTTGTTCACACTTTACACAACAGGGCTCATGGTGGCAGTTTGCCTGTAAGTGGTGGAACCCTTGGCAGCGATAGAACTGCAAGGGTCCCGCACGTTCTCTGTAGCGTTGGATTTGGATTTTCATGCCGATTATAAAATGTTCATGGTAAATGTCCTTGCTACGAGCAACACGGGCTCGTGCGGCGAGAAAAATGTGAAGCGTGATGATTTCACCGTTTCGTCGTCTTGTAAATTGATTTACTCTGATGACAGAATAGCCTTTAGAAATTAAATTATCAGCAGTATCCCCAGTTTTTATAAATGCAGGTAATCTGCGAATACCAGCCTTGATATTTCTGCTTTCAGGCAGTTCATAACTGTGGAACAGGATTCTTTCATCACAAATTATTTTTAGAACTTCACGATTAATGGTCGGCAGTCTCTGGTTTGTAGTTTAATTCCATCCTGTATCTGCTGTCCATAGCAGTCATGTAGCGAGAAATTATGTCTGGTTAAGAATTCACGCATTTACATCCAGTTCTTTCGTGGTTTCTCTACAATAACTGGAGGAGGTTTACGTCCTGGTTTATCTTGATTGTTTGACGGTTGAGCGGTCTCAGCGTCTGTAGGAGTTGTATCCATATTTTCTGCTGGCGCAGACATCTTAACTGTGGGATCCACTTTTGACGAATCAGAGGTTGTAGTTGTTGCTTACGGTGCAGCAGGCTTCCGGATTGTTTGTTTACATGGCCTTCGTGTGACGTCTCCTTTAGGGCCTTCTTCGTCAAACTCCGAATTATCGTCCAGCGCTTTATACTTCGTAAATTCTTCTACAGATATTGCCGGACTGTCAGCTCTTGCCTTTGACAGTAGGAAGAGGCAGAAAATCGTTATTCTGTTCGGCATTCGCGGGAATAGAAGCGTCTGAAATAACAGCAGGAGTTGCATCAGCTATGCTGTTGAACTCTTCACTAGCGAAAGCTTTGAATCTATGGAAAAGTGCAAGATCACGAGATTTATTCTTTGACAGATATCCGCGTTCCTCTTTAATCAGCTCTAGGTTCGTTATTTCAGAACCTATGAAATCAAGGAATCGATCCATGGTGAAGCGAATCGCGCTCATGCGTAGCCGCATTATATACTCTAACATCAGCTGCGCACGCGCGGTGGTTTTTTTTTTCTGGGCGAGCTCATTGTTGTAGACAAAGGGTGTCATAATGTAATGGCTCTTCGGTGTATATTTAAATGAAAAAGACCAATTTTATAAGAGAGCCTATTATACATAAATTTCTTGTCTTTTATTTTGACATGCCTCCATTTTGAGAGCATCCCTATCTAGTTCGCAATGCACCCATTGGTAGTGTAAATATTAAATATGCCTTTAAGATAAAAATAAATCATTAATTGGCAAATTTTATTTTTGAATTTCAGTTTATTTGGTATTTTTTCTGCGGTTCCCATGTTAGGAAGCTTCAAAACATCGATTTATAATAAGTAATAAATAAAATTATATTTTTTTTATCAATAAAACAAACTATTTATGAAATGTTTCATCCAAACAGTTACTAAATAAATCCAGTACTACATAAAATATTAATTTAATGAACTTCGTTATCAATGTTTCTATTTGAAAGCAATTATAAATAAATGATTTCATGGCTGAAAAGTACAATTTTCATACAGAAAATTGTTTTCATATATACTCTACAGATATATTTCTTTTGTTTGTCTATACCATTCCCTCGTACGGAATATTAAATTGTATGCATCTTTCCTTCCATTTCATTTAAACTTATTGGATTGAATTAAATCTACTTCGTCGATAGCGCATAAACCACAAGAGAATAAATGCAATCTTTAAAATTCACTGTATTTGTTTACCATAACGACAGTCTGGCGCTAGGTTCATTTAACAGCGCTACATTCATTTTATAACTAAGAATGCACAAAAACATTATATCATCTAAAGAATTATCTAATCGTCGCCACATGTTCTATTCAAATACTATAATAAATCTCAAACGATCGATAAAAGAAATTAAACAAACAAAAGAAAAAGAAACAGTCTTTCACAGACGATTCAGTATTTCTCATTCAATTAATTCAGTTCTCACTTCGCGACAAGGCAAAAATACATAAAAACTCAAAATAACCATATTAAAAATTACGAAGTAAATCTTAGACTTATTTTCTCGAATAAATTCCAGAATGGGTTAAGCATGAATTAATTTGCAACAATAAAAGAAGGCGTTTTCTTTGTTGTTGCGAAGCTTAGTTTCTCTAGATTAGCAACAAATCCACTATTCTGCTAAGTTTCAAATGTAAACAAATGTGGCTGCTTTCTTAAACATAATTAGGCTTAGCCGCACTTAAACAACTTTAAAATTGTTGATAATTCTAGAAATATTGCACGCAGATTTACTAAAGGCATGAAAACCTTAACGGGAAGATAAAAACAACATAATTCAATCATTTTAAGCCCATATCATACCAGCATTTGTTTCACTCAAACAACTGTTTCGGACAAGTTTTCTGCTTGGTTTACTATTGAAAGTAAGACGCGCGATTTTTTCCTTCCTTTCGAAAAAAATTGCAAGTTGTTCGTTTTCAACCAATCAGCTATCAACTTCGAATGCTATCTGCTAGTTTGTAATGGAGAACAAGTTTCTCTTGTGTTAACCCCAAAGTTATCTGTGGTGATTGGCTCTTGTGACAAAGCAGAAAAATGTTTCCAAACAGTTGCTCTTCCAAAGAAAAAAATACAATTTACCAACAAATAAGAATAAAAAAATCTGAGCTCACTGAGTCGAGTAACAGAGTGGATATATATATACATATTTCAACGTTACGAGTCTACTCGTTTTTGAGTTATGCGAGATACAAACGTACGTACGTACGCACGGACGCCATGAAAGAAATCTCTTCAGAATCCATTTTGAATCAATTTCATAATTTTTTTGAGGGAAAAGAGTCCTTTATTCTGTCCTTACGCAGAGATGTCACGCAAAAATATCGTTAAATTGCATTCAATAGCAGTCAAAATGGATAGTTTTGTTGAAATATGATACCCAAAATTTTTCGCGATTACAGTACTTCCTTTTTACCTCGTACAAGAAAGTAAAAAGAACCAGAATGTTATGTACCTGAAAAATTTCTCCAATGTATAAGGCTTTGTGAAAACCAGGTAATCGGAGATAAAATGAAATTCCAGGAGACTGGATTTTTGTATTTAGCACGATGAGGCAACAGTGCAATTAAATTAACATTGTTATATACGAAATCTGATTACTCTCGCACTGTCTCAAGTGCCCCTTTTAGATACAGTTTTTCAGCAAACTCCGTGAATGACCTTGAATAAGTAATGGAATCAAATGTATAAAAGTATAAAAACGACAAATGCGGTATGTCCCATAAATGATCTCCGATGGATAGGAAAATTAATTAACTCTAAACGGTTTGGAGCATTACTCATGGAAATAACGAATCTAGGGTTGAGGAAATCTCATAAATGACCTTTGTTAGGGAGGAAAATTAATTATCGCTGTAAGGTTAGAGTATTATTCCTGATGAAATTCTTTCACCATAAAAAAGGAGAATTTGAACAGGGGTAAAATTCCAAATCAGTAGAATAATTCCTCCATCAATGTGTAACGAATGCTCCTTCTTTACGGTCAGAAATTTCTATGGCTGATATCCAGAGTCTATAAAGTCCACTAAAAGTTTTCTCCGTCTAATTTTAAGTTATTTTAATCACACTTGAAAAAGACAAGAATGGCACAGAATTGCTTGAATATCTTCCAAACTGTTTCTTGAGCTTTGCAATGTAGTGTGATTGCTCCAATAATAAAATATATTATTCTCGAAAGCAGTTATTATTTTTCATTGCATTTGTTTCTCACCAACATCTCTCTCAAATTACTGCGTTTTCTTATTAAAATACTAAAACATGGCTTCAAACACGGGGATTCATTGTGAGCGCTTTGTTTGCTTAGAAATGGTTCGGAATTTTGACTTTTTATTATTCAGTTCACGGTTTCTGCTGTGTGAAAACCGAAAGGGGAAAGAAGTAAATAAGAAGTACGAACAGAGAGAGAAAAACATGAATGCAAATAAATAAATAAAGTAAAAGAACTCACGCGTTATTAAGTTTCCGCAAAAACTGCGATCATGTAAAAGCCAGGGCAGAATTGCTTGCTGGAGATGTTGTCTTTTCAGCAAGCAAAGTTTTTCTTGCTTGAGAGAGTTCAAATAATTTATCATGGACATTGCTTGTCCAATCCCCTAGGATGCAAAAGTGTGCAAAGGGGAGAATTTTACTTAAAAGAAAAACGGTCTTCACAATACCAAGGGTTAATATTCTATTTCATGACGCCCACAAATGAAATTGATTTTTGATTCACAGGAACTTTAGCAGATGAACCAACTCTTAAATATACGAAATATTCGTTGTTTTTCTTTTGATTAAATTTGTATACAATTATGAAAACTTCATCAGTTTTGTTTATACACTTAAATTCAGGGAATAATAAGTGTAATGAATCAAGAGCTTGACACGAGATTTATGTTTATTTATAATGTTAACCTTGGAAAAGACAGTGAAATTCGCAATTCTTTTAATAGTTTTTTGTTCTTTATTAGTTCGCTGACTATTTCATATTTATTATTTGCAATCATAATGGAATTAAAACGGTGAGAAAAAATAGAGAAAAATGCAAATCTCTTTTCATTAGACCACTGTCATGATCCATAATATAATTTAAAAATATAATCTGAAAAAAATGAAGAGCCTAATAAAGCTACTAACGAAATTCCTAATAGTGTAAAAGTAGATAAAATCATTTTGAAGAATATCGCTATTAAAAGATTAGTTAAAATGCTTTTCTGTCCTATAGTAAAAGAGAAAATCCTAACAATAACTATTCACTTGATAATTGAAGTGTATAGCCTACATCGTAATGAGCTTAGAATCACCAAGAATATCCTATCAAGCTATATGAAACTATTTTTAATGCGGAATTTAAGACAGCATTTATGAAGAAAACTAATTAAATAATAATACATAATATGCGTAAATTGCCTAATATGCGTTCATTTACAATATTTCATTTAACATCACTGGAAATGGCCATAATATTTCATCATTTTTCTTCTCATGCTTATGGTAATAGCAACATTCATTTAGGCCTAGTGTAATTCTTCTGTAAAATTATCATTCTGTTGGGCATGTGTCCCTTGTCCATTGCGCTTCTGAATTTCTTGACGTTTGTCTCAGTTGTAGTGCGAATTGTATTGTGAATCAATAACTGGTCCCTTCCCGCGGTATTTATGAGATATAAGATTAAACTACATGGTAATAAAAATAATCTTAACTTTCTCGTACCAGTTAAGCTTCATACCCATTTAAGTTAACCAATGTCTCTGCGCTTATCGTGGGCCTCAAGCTGAAGTAGCTCTGCCCTGTTATAACAACCCAAGCGGCCGGATGTAATTTCCTCATCAACTATGGGGTCATTTATGCGGTATGTCACGTTCGTCGTCCCTTCGAATAATGTTCTATTCGAATTGAATTAATTTGCCTAGTTAAACAGTGGTCATTTAAAACGTCCGTCTTTGATCCGATTCGTCGTTTGCAGGGTTAATGTTGTTCAGGTTAATTAATTTTATTGCCTATTAGATGTTATTGTAGTCGTGAGGCTTCATAGTCTTCAGGAACATTGCCATAACTTTTCTCAGATATCTGTCAGGTTTCATTCTAGGTACTGGAAGATCTGACTAGTATTAACCGTTCTGAGAAATAAAGTTCTGTTAGAAACTGACTCACAGTTAACACTCGGACTTAAGTAGATCAGCGTGGAGTTTCAATAATACCAACTTTAAATTTATTTACTAGACTCAATATGTAGCATTCAGTCTATAAAAGTGGTGATACATATTTAGTTTTCGCAATACTTTTCCTTACCATAGTTTCTCGACAGGAATTTTTATCAGTGCATTTCAAGTGCTTTTCATGCCTGATTCGGGATTCGGACATGTCCTTTCGAAGTAGTATTAACCTCGCTGACCAAATTCAAAACTTTTATCGCCCAACAAGTATTATTTGGTTGTGGATAGTTTTGGTTGACAGACAACAAACGAGAAATTTCATACAAAAGTTACAAAGATGAAACTTCCTAATTCTCCCATTGTTTGTTCAATCTGTTTCAAATTTTGTTTCAGTCACCATAAATATTGCGTTTGAGAGCAGATTTGCTTTGTTGGATACACGAAAGAACTGTCTTTGGATTAATGTGATTGCATTTAAATATAAATTTATAGTATATGGCTTTTTGATAGAGATTTCAAGTAAATTTTTAAAACATACTGTTATTTTTCCTCATAATTTCCATATAAACGAACTCTTTAAAATGACACTTAACATCTTTAAACTCTTTCTACCAGAAGTCAATTACCCATTTTTATGACTATACACATTTCAATTATTTATAAAATAATTATGCAGAAGAATTCAAAAGGGAGAAAGAAATTTTGTTTTCTTTTCTATCTATTCAGCGCATCTGTCACATTTTTTTTATTAAAAAGATTTCCATTAATTTTTCAAAAAAAGGCAATACTTTCATCTCAGTAATTACTAGAACTTTAACTATAAAGACGGCTTAGAATAAGTTTTTTCTTTAATTTCATATAATTTAATTTAATACACTTTTAAAAATCTCAATGTCTGGATGATAATTTCTTGTGACATTCACTATAAAAGAAACCTGTTAGCTCCTTCTCAAAATTTAGAAAAACGTTTGCTGAAATTATTTTCGAGGTAAACACATTTTTTAAAAGAGATACAGCTGTTAAAATATCTGTCATAGCCGACATGGAAGCGAAATGTTTAAACTGATTTAGTTCAAAGCTAATGCAACATAAAGTAAAAAAATATATTTTTACTCAGTTCATTCTTTATAAAGAATAAAATAAGATATAGTATAGGAAGTTTAAAATCCATTCTGCGATGCATTCAACTCTTCATGAATTTATAAAATAAAGAATACAAATTTAGAAGGGTTTAATAGAAATTTTAATATCGAATCCATGATGCATTAAACTTTTCTTAAATTTCTAAAATAAAGAACATAAATTTGAAGTATCTTCATAACATTACTAGGTTCAGCTTCGCTGTTTATACTGTAAAATGTAGCATGTGTTAGGATGTTCAAAAATAGTATTTTTACAAGATTCATGTATTTTTAACTGAAAGAGTAGTTTTCGTAAAAAAAAATAAATATGTAAAAAACATTTTCTCTCTACTATTATGACAGTAAGTTTACCTTTGTCAGTTTTACTAGGTCATTCTTGATGGTTTTCAGGTTTAGTTTATTTTGGGCCTATAAAAATGTATGATGGAAGAAGATAAAGAAAATTAAAATGTAAAAAGAAACGGTGCCGAGGTTCACCAAATCCTAAAAAGACTTATAAACGGTTAAAGTGTCCTTTTATCCTCAAAATGGAGGCTACACAGATCATAAAAAATATTTTAAGTCTCCAAAAGCGCGTTTTCCGGTTAGGTTAATTTATTTGACTACGACAGAGTACTTGAAGTCTACTTGCCTAAGGAGAGGGACGAGTAAAACTTGCTAAGGAAAGATATTGTTAAAAATGGGAAAAACTCCAAAAACCAATCATTCAGCCCGCATTCCTAGTTTTCCTGAAAAACGACAGAACAGGATTCCACTGTATTTTCAAATTATGTATGTAATTTTTTTCAGATAAGTATTTGTATTTCGTTTAATGCTTAAAATAGTTTAAATTTAAGATTTATGACTTAACATTTTATCACTTTTACACTTTAGAACACTGGAAATAAAAACCTAATATATCAAAATTTTTCATTATTGTTGTAGAATACTTTAGAGTCTTAAGATTAATTTACATTATCTTTAGAATTTTGAATAAATATCGTTAATCTGCATTGACTTACAGCTTCTTTACTGTTTACAGGCTTTGAATTTGAAAACTTCTAATTTCTTAAACTTAAATGCGTTTTTTAATTAACTTCTTATGCTCCTGAAATGGAAGTTCACATTATCATTATCATTGAACCAACTAGATGTTTTGAATTTAACACTTATTTATTAATTAAAGTTGCCTTCCGATTTCTTTCAGCTCTTGAAACAATTTTATTCAAACCATAACAAGCGAATAAACCCTATGTATTCCAATAATTACATAATCAGAAATTAAGCGGAAATATTGAACAGGAATAAGCATCGTTATAATTTCATTCTGATGTAATATACATTCATTTATTCAAAAAGAATGAGAAAAAACGCGGGGTAAAACTTTAAAGGCAGTGAAATTTTAAAAGGCAGTGGAACGAACACGACCTACTTCTTTACTTTAAATAAACGTACACTTACTCAATTCTTTAAAAAACTCGCTATGAGCTTTTGTGACATAAAAAACTCGGACCTTGATTAAAAGGATTCTAAATTTGACGAATTGAAAAAGCAATTAACTTATCTCCAAAATTAATTACTAGAGACTACTATAGAGTTATTTTAATATGCACTACTTAAATTTTAAAACGGGAAAAAATACACTGGTATCATAAATTAAGGAAAAATCACGATTACTGAAAAAGTTACACGTAGAATTTATGAAACTTACCCACAATGTACAATACATAGCAAAGTATCAAATAACATAAAAAGAAATTACCAGAGAACTATGGTAGTATAGAAATTAGCACATGTATAAAATGAACAAAACGAAGGTGTCAGTTTGCTATACGAAAAGTACTTTCAATATGGAATATGACCATCTCTAGAAGCAATACAGCACATATAGTGATGTGTGATGCTTTCAATTATGCCGTCTATCAGTTCCAATAATTATGCGGTTACTATCAATTATGCGGTTCCGTAGAAGGCGAGAGCCATTGCTCTTGAAAAGCAGTTGGAAGCGCGGCAAGAGTCTGAGGGGGCGGATTGAGAGCACCTAGACGTCTCCCTAAAGCATCCCAAACGTCCTCGATAGTATTCAAGTCCAGGGATCGAGCTGGCCACTCTATGCGCATAATTGTTTCCACTTGAAGATAATCATCTACGATGCAAGCCCTGTATGGTCTTGCGTTGTCGTCTTGTAACAGGAAAGCATCACCTATTGCCCTGGCATATGGGCGCACGTAAGTATCAAGGATGTCATCTCTATAAATCTGGGCATCCACGGTTCCCCTTAAAAGGATATGGAGGTCTGTGCGTCCACCCAAAGAGATGCCACCCCAAGCACAGACACCGCCTCTTCCGTATGCATCTCTTTCACGGATGTTTGACGGATGATAACGGGTTCCAGGTTCCCTCCATATCAAATAACGCCTGCTATCGCTTTCTACACTAAACCTGGACTCACCCGTAAAGAGAACAGCCCTCCATTGATCAGGCTTCCAGTGGACATGTTGTCGTGCACACTACAAACGGTCCCTCCTATGGCGTGACGTGAGCGGCACGCAAATTGCTGGTCGCCTCGCATACAGACCACCTTCGTGAAGCCTTCTACGCACAGTTGACGTTGACACCAACCTTCCAGTAGCAAGGGAGGATCTAAGAAGAGTCGGACTAGCGGTTCTATTCCTGCGTGCACATAATTGTCAAATGTCGGTCATCGGCGCTCGTCGTAGCAGTTGGCCTTCCTTGGCTGCCTCCTAGACGCCGAATCTGTGGTTTGAAATTGCCTCCAAAGTCTATAAACCACAGGAGGGCTCACATTTAGCCATCTGGCCACTTCTGTTTGACTTTATCCTGTCTCTAGTCTCCCAATGGCTCTCCATCGTAGTTCTGCAGGCAAATGATGCCTGGACGTCATAGTTACGAATTGGCTATCTAAGATTTCTGATGTCACTTTTACAGTGAAATATGTGGGCTTGCTCTCAAACATGGACTTTTATGCTCCTCTC
The DNA here is from genome assembly GCA_000611955.2 of Stegodyphus mimosarum. Classification (NCBI taxonomy): domain Eukaryota; kingdom Metazoa; phylum Arthropoda; class Arachnida; order Araneae; family Eresidae; genus Stegodyphus; species Stegodyphus mimosarum. The sequence goes on from KK122267.1 coordinate 342,679, forward strand.
AGATGGCGTATTCCGAGTGCAGCGCCACTAATTTCCATATTGCAGTTTTTACTCAGCTACTCTTACTTGGCAACCTATTCAAATTTTACGCGGTTTGGCTTATTTTTGAGAGAGATAGATTTTTGAGAGGGATCCTTAATTTATGATAACCAGTGTATTACTTTTAAATCAGTTGAAAAATATTTCTGACTTAAATATCTTTCTGTTGAAGCAGTGAAAATATCATAAATCTGTGTTTTCAAAATATTAGTTTATGTTTTAATCATTTATGTTTGTTACAAATACATCCTACAAAATTTTAAATATTAGAAATTCCCTTGTAAAAAATTATGTACGTGAAG
>KK122267.1:343050-414401 GCA_000611955.2 Stegodyphus mimosarum
TAAATAATTATATAAATAATATAAATAATTAATTAAGAAAATTTACATTTCGTTTGACAATACATTTATTTTAATGGGGAGCATTAGGCAGCTGATTACATATTAAGAAGCATTTAAACGATAGTTATTATTTGAACAAGACAACAGTAGAGTAATATTTATTAAAACAAGACTAGCATTTGATTAATAAGATAAGACTTAGTTTTCTTAAAAGCTATCACTCATTCTCCTATTTACTCATTTGTATTTAGGTGTACTTTTCTTTGTGAAACGTTTACGCATAAAATTTAAAACCAGTGCAAATGAATCAGTTAGAATACAATTATTCTATCAGTCACTTACAAAACAGTCCTAACTCGATCAGCATAATTACTCTAGCTCAATCAGCAATCAATTAGAAGATGAGGAGGGGAACACTTCAGTTTTAATACTAAAAAATAATACAAGGGTTTAGTGAAGCTATATTTTCCTTTAAGTCTAGACACTTAAAATTCTATGTATGTCATCTGAAAGCAGTGCTTTACTTAAGTTGGGGTTGGGACGAAGTGAGATAAACAGTTGATAGCTTGAAGAAGACTCGTTTCATAAAAAAAAATACGAATGAATGATGTTTGCTAATTTTTGACAAAATAATTTTATTTTTAATGTAATTTATGCGACATAAATATGAAAATTTCAACTTTCTACTTAAGCTACATAAGAATAACAGGCGTCCCTTACCTAAAAAATTTGCGTTTCATTAAAAGCGTTTACTTCAATTATCACTTTTTAGCTAAAGTCAACTGAAATGCTCGGTTTACTAGACTGACGAACTTTTCAGAAGGAGATGAACAATGTTGTAAGGCGTTTTAAATGCATCACCACATTAATAGCTGCGACTTCATTATAGTAGCGTAGTTTAATTTTCCTAATTATTTAATTAAATAAGTAATTACTTGAACTACGCTTAATTTAACTAATTAATAAATTAAACAGCATTTAATTTTTTACTTATGAGACATACCTTTCCATTTGTTCACTCATTTGTTTATCTCATCACAAATGATAAAATAGGAAATCATCTGCAAATTTCTTGTGTTTTGCAGTAAAATTCGAGATTTTACGAGTTAAATAATTTCTATATTCTGCTGAATTGGCTGGATATTAAGTTTAATTTTTTTCCAGCAAGAAACATTTATTCGTGTATTTTTATTATAAGGATATTAATTTTTTATTTTCGCTTGATTCTTAATATATTGGGATACTGTCTGTGAACCAGTGCCTCAAGTACAATTTATGTTAAAATTTTCTAATATAAAGTGAAAGGTAAAAATTTAACGAACTGTAATGGATTAATTGTGAAATGATAGTTGGATTTAATGTAAAGAAACAGGGCTGCCTGATATTCGTTTCCTTTGCGCCATTTTTTCCCTGTCTTCTTCGCACTCATGGAAAGTTCCACAGGATTCTAGAAGCTAGGTCTTTTATTCGGAGTTTAGCCGAAGGGGGGTGTACGTGATGAGGTATACTTGTAAATAGGAAGGTTAATGGAAACGGTCGGGAGAAGGTCAGGATTTTGGCCAGCCGGTTCCGAGAAAATTAACGAATATTCGTAGGTAGCGGACTTGCGCAGTAGAGACTTGACCGGTTTTGGAAAACAAAATTAGACTTTGGAAACTTTTGAGGGGCGAGTTTTACCAAGTCTGGGAAACAATGCTTGTCTGTATTTTAAGAGAGAAATGTGGAGTGTTCGATCTCTTACGACTGACTCTTCTTGGCTGCTATTAACTGATTTGCTACTACTCTTACGCTCTTGCCCTCTTGACGTTTTTCGTAGGGCGTCTGCGTTGTTCGTTTTGGCCGTTGGAGCTTACTACACCGTGAAAGTCTAAGGGCATGCAGTGTCGACGTAGTTTGCTTGCCTTAAAGGATTATTGATTCCGCTGCCCCGCTACGATGTGATTTTTCGAGTGGTCCTAAGGAACCTGCCTAGTAACCGACGAAGAAGGAAGACGGGTGGTGCCATTCACATGACGGCTCATCTATGGAAACTAGGAGGAGAAATACGGAAGCCTCAGCGAAATAGATGAACTATGAGGAGTTTCTCCAATTTTCAGGACCATCCCTGTACCCTAACAGCTTAAGTGTTTTTCCTTTTAAGAATTTTTGTTTTTCTCTCTTTTACTGACTGGTTGCTCGAAGGTCTCCAAAGCCCTGTTTCACTTATCATTTTAGAGAATTTTTCTTTTTCCCATAATTGTTGTTTATCCAAGATAGTGTTTGTTAATTTTTTGAAGTATAAGAATTAACGTAATGAATATCAGAAATTTAGTAATGTATAAGGTCTTAATAAAAAGAAATGTGATATAACTGTAATGTATTCTTACATAGATGACCTCGTCGCCTAATTGACCGAGGTTAAGGTGATGTTTTATTTTAATTACGTTGCTTAAATTTTGTGTCGCTTTTTTTAACTCCCGGGGGATTAAAAGGGTTAAAAAGATTAAAAAATTATGCTTTGTCATGAATTAGGAAAAATATAATAAATAAAAATGTAGCTTAAATGATTAAGTGAGTTTTGTGTTATTTGAATAGAATGCCATGCTGTCTGAAAATTTATGTTTTACTATGGTAAGCTAAATAACAAAAGAAGGATTTCTAGAAAAATAGCAGGGAACCTGATTTCCAACAAAGCCATTTCCAGCGGTAGATCCCGGGTGAAGGTACACAACGCTTCTAGTACTATTAAAACTCTACGATCACTTATAGGGTTTTTTTCCTAATCAGCCATGCCGACAGTGTGATTAAATTTAGCATTTTAGACTCAGCTAATAGTCGCAGTACTTAATTACTGTATTACTCCATTTTATATTTGACTTCTGGTGCTGTCATCTTGTGTTGAACTTTATTGGCACCGTGAATATTTTTTTATATATATAACACATGTTACTGCTTTCTAAATTTTAACTTTTCATAACAAACGTGTATTTACTTCATGATAGGAAATTCTAAAATCTGTGTTTTCTTTATGATAGGAAATGCTAAAGCAGTCGTGAGTTTGCGTAAACTACGTGAGTTTTCACGAACTTTTGTTTTTACTTACTACGTACATACCTATCATAGGTTTATATTTGTAAGCTGCGTAAACTTACAAATATAAACCTATGATAGGTCCAGGAGGACTGCTTATGCAAAATATGTAATTCTTAGGGAGATGCACCTCACTTTGCCGAGGACTGTTTCTTAACAAGGAGTGTGAGGGCAAAGCATGGATCATTCAATATGCAAGATTTGAATAACAAAAATTGGAAAGGCAAGAAGATATGCTAGGGAAATAATGAACATTATCAATATGAATAAGAAGGCTATTGGAATTGAGAACTAGATCTACTTTTACTTTTGTTTTATTTGGAATGGGGCTATGCATGTGTTTGAGGTCTCTGACGAGTTTTACTTAATTTTAACAACCCTTATTATATTTTAATATTTTAGGCTCGTTTCTCTGGGGCTAGTTTAAGTTTGTTGATTTGTTTGGGGGGACAGGCGGACTGCTGGCTCCCTCTTTTTGGATGGATTGGCCGGTCCTTCTTTTAGTCATATGGCCGGCTTATGCGGCTAGGTGGACTGGGGGCTGCGCCCTGTCACGAACAATCCTTGGAGCAGATTCCTTTGAGGAAAACCTGAACAATAACTAGAACAGCTGAATTTTTGTTTTTTCAATCTTTTCAAAGACTGGTTTAAAATCAAAAATTTAGGAAAAAAAAAATTTTTTAAATCATTGTAATAAAGAGTGATACAAGAAACGACTGTTGTGTTGCACCTAAATCTACTACTCGATTTCCAAAATAAGCGACACGAAACACTAGTAACGCTGCAACATTTAGGAATGTTTATGTGAATAAACAATTTATTTCACTGAGATCTATTAAAATTTTAAGTGGGAAAAAACGTACGATTACAAATCAATAATTTGCATTATTATTATTATTTTCAGTTGACAGGCGTTATTAACTTCTCGAGCACACAGAAAATTAGATACGTCAAACTCGTGATATGATATAAACTGAAAAGTTGTTTATTTAGAAAACGAATTTAGAAGCTAAGCAGGATTTAATTTAACGTACTGAGTTGGAGGACTGTGACCAAAGTTTTCAGAGTATTTGTTATTAAAGCAAATTTTCTAATATAGAATATTGTATGCGCTGCGAAGAATTCTCTTAGCAAACAGAACAGTTACAGTAATAAAAGAATAAAAATATCACTTATGTTTTAAAAAATTAATTTATAACTTTTAAGAGTATCTTCAGAACTGGTATCGAAGGGCTTAAGTCGACTGATTCCTGAAAGACAGCGTCTTCCAGATATACCTTTGTAAGCCTTAAATAAATTTTCACGTTTTGTAAATGTGTATTTTCAGATGACTTTTATATCAGACAGAAAATATGGGCTCCTTCGGAGTTGCACAGTACCAGTTTTGCTAGGTTTTAAAAGCACATATGCTTTTGCCAACATATTCATCACTTTTAACCCAAGTAATCAGCTAAATATTTTAGTACCCGTTCATGCATGTAAAAATCAGTTATAATGCGTTTAATTGTTTACTTAACATTTGCGAATCATACTAAAGATCTGGAAGGGATTTACGTCCGTGCTTTTTATACTCTATTTTTCGTACTTGTCACTTTTCATCCCTTTTTTCTGTTGATTTTGTTTAATACTTCGCAAATTTCACTCACTAAAGTAGAATGTCACCATTTACACCAGATTTCGTACAATAATATTTTTTTAAAACGCCCATGTAATTGCCAAATAGTATTCTCATATCGTTTCCAGAATGAGGAAACATTCATGACAATTTATTCGGTATAAATGTTCATATTTAATCTAAAAACTGCATTTAAATATATTCAATATTAAAAACTCAATCGTTTTGAATGTTTGCCAACTTATAGGTTATACTTGAATATTTGCCAAGTTATAAAGTATCTCCACTTCCAAATATTATTTTAAAAAACATGTGATAAATATAAAATATAACTTTATGTCAAACATGCAATACTTAATTTTGTGAAAAGTAGAGCTACTTAATATTTTTAGTACAGAAAACAGTAATACATATCGACTAATCAATTCTTCTAATAAAATAGTTACAAAATATGGAAAATCAGAAATAAATGTCAGTTTATCTCTGGCTTACTGTACTGTTTGCCGTTTAATTAATGAATATGAGAAAATTAACCTGAATATTTTTAGTTGAAGGTTGAAATTACTCCCAAACAAGCCTAAGGATAAATGAACTTATCTGATTATAAACGAAATTATATTTATATAAATATCTACAAATAGGGAACACTTTTTGATGAATACGTAATTTAATCTTTCGCAAAGTTCCCGCTTTATGCGTCGGGGCAAACACATAAAAAATTTCTTGCTAATTTATTTGTTATTTTAAGGTATATATCTTAATTTTAGTAAGAAGACAAGACTGAATTAGAGAGAAAGAAAGTTTACATTGGCAGCATTTCATCCTTGAGCCTTAGTTTATGCAGTTTTATTCAGTTTCTTCTCTTCTTTTTCTTTTTAAACAAGGCGTTTGAGAAACCTAGCTACTGGCATTTTTTCCTTAAATATTGTTCCTAAACATGTACTTTCAATCACCATATCTCTAAAAGTAAGGTAAAGAAATTTTATTGGAACATTTTCAGCACTCGGGTTTGAAGGGATGTGTAGAAATAGAATCTAGCTTTTTAGATGATCCCCATAGAGTGAAGATTTCAATTAGTAACATGTTCATTAAGTTTTAATAAATAAAACATAAAAGGTTCTATAGCCCTTATATTAAATTTGTGCACATACTGGTAGTTATGAGCCAGCTTCGGAGTTTCTCCTTAAATCTGTTGATAAGTATGTTAAATTTCTAAACAATCGATATTGAAAAGTAATAAGTTAATAAATTTGTTCTTGAGAATCGCAATTTAACTAGACAATATTTTGCACATAATTTCTTTAAAAATAACGCAAAAAGATAGAAACAAATAAATCATTTCCTTTTTATACGAAAGCTAAATTCTGGTTTAAAGATAAAAACACAGATCATAAAAGAGTCTGAATTTTAATAAATCTGGTATTCAGTTCTTCCGTCTTTTGACATTCCAGTTCCAAACTGAAGCCTGCTACATTTGATCAAATACCTTGTCAAAATACGTAGTCTTAATATGATTAACTAATTAAATTATCAAACGACTAATTTGGTCCCTTTTCAATTCTTTGGTTATTTCATATTTCTTTTATAATAAATTTGTCACCTTATTTTTTCAACAAAATATCGTCTTCATTTCATAAAATTTTCACGATCAATAATAAATAGAGGTTAATCTGATAATACAAATTCATATATTCTTGGATATGAAAATATTAATTCATTATAATTGCATTTGCTAAAGATTATCTCTTTAACCACTGAACTGTTTCCGAATTTTTAATAGTCATCTAAATTTGCTGTTCAGCTCAGCTATTTCAGTTGACGACGAATGGGGATACATTACTTTACCAATGATTATCAGATATTGTGGACATTGTGTCACATATATAACTGATTAGACTTCATTATTAAAATATATAAAACATGAATAACTCTAATGCACATTTAAATGCATGAACTACATATATCCTTATAATTTCTCTCTCTCTCTCTCTCTCTAACAGAATCATATATATAAGGAAGAGTAAACTAAAAGTGAATATAATAGCATTAAGAATATGGATTTCATAAAATCAGCGTATCATAAAGCCATTTTCGGAAGTACGATGAAACATAAAATGATTCGTAAAATCGAAACATTCATCAGCTCATATAAATGATAATATCCTTAACATAAATGTCTTTAGACATTATACTCAAGAGCAAATCATTGCATGTGAGCGGATATGCATTTACATAAAAATATATAAATGAAACTTCAAAAGACACAGGCAAATATGCTACTTTTATATCGATATTTAAGCTGCTTGGCAGCTATCTTATTCCGTCACAGGAAGTAGATTCATGATTTCACAAACTTTGAGAAAAAGATGTATTTGTGTAATTAAGAATTGACATAGCTGTAGAAAATTTAATACTATATTGTTTCATTAAAGGACATTCCATTATATAATGTTTGGAGTTTTTACGCTCCCACAATTACAATCATCAGTATTGTAAATAACATTTATAGGCCAGCATATATTTTATACAGGTTGATAAATGATGTAAATTTGCTTCAAACAGCAATATCATGGTTCCTATATCTAGATCTGCTTACCAGCCACAACATAATCTGCTGTATATCTGATGTGCGTGAGTTTTTGTATTTCAAGATAGAAAATGAACAGGTGATGCAATTAGTTTTACTATTGTTTTCAACATTACGGAGAATTTGTAACACTACATGATGAACTTTGAACTTAAAAACGCACTTAGCGGTGTAAATGAAAGGAATACGAGATTCTTTATTTTCCTGGAAACAGTCTATTGTTTCATTCTTTGCCATATGAATATGAAGGACATCTATGTTTTACGCTCGGTTGAGCACAAAGCATGAATCTGTGCTTCCCACGACAGGAAAGTACTTGCTTTTAAACATATTCACTGAAAAGAATTGTATTAATGGCCAAGGTCTTTCTGATCCATTAGCATTCGATGGGCAGCTCTAGGCGAGTGCAGTCATCTTGCCATGAAATATCACAACTGGACACATTTCCCAACACATATTTTCTTTCTAAACATATCCGTAAACGCTAAGAAAATAGTTTCAAAATAAATTCAGCCTTCTGTCATAAAATGATCCAGAACTTCTAGTGACTTTCGCATGGAAATGTCGATATTTATTGACTCAGTACAATACTCGGGTTTTGAAATATTCCAAGAAGTAAATAAACTCTGAGAGGACCGAAATTTCTTCGTCCTATTGTTGCTGAAAACTATTCTCCAGATACCCTGACTAAACAGGGCAGATATTATCTGCCTCGATAGCAATGAGTCCTCAGCATGAGCAAAGAAAATATTTAATAAAACTAGCTAACTTTGCATTTGAAAGTTCAGTTACTCGTGAGGGATTAAAATAAGGAAGAGAGCAAATACATTGAGGATCGTGCAATACGATGTAATTTAACTTGAGTTACAAGATATGCATAAAGTTCTGCTCTCAAGGTCTTCTTTCTCAAATATTTATTTGAAGAGTATAAAATGTACAAACCCAAATGTGTTAAATTATGAAGGATGTTATTGTTATTGGCCGAAGAAAGTCCTATTCTATGACATGGATTTCAAGTATTTACTTTTTCTGTAATCAACTTTCTCTTTAAAACTCTGAAACGAGTATTTTACGATTTTCAGCTTTTATAAAGAATATATAATCTGCAACTTAAATCCATTTTAACGTATTAATTTTTATGTCCTGATACCCACATTTTACTGAGACGTTACTAAATACCGTGACAAACCTATTTATTCAAGAAATGAGTGCTTCGTGTATGTGTGGTCAATAGGAATGATAGCGTTAAATATTGTAATCAGGATTAATGAAAATAATAATAGTGTATGATTAAAATGTCAAACAAAGTCAGTACTTAGTTAAATTTATCGCTTATTTCGGGCATGGAACCAGTTCTTAAAATTTTTGTCTTCATTACAGGAGAAACGTATAAGGTATTTTCTCCCTCCTTTTCGTACGCCTTCGTGGTGTAACTGCGTGTTCGGGAAGTCCGGAGTTCGAATCTCGGCCAGGGTATTGCACATTTTTCACGTTCCTGCATCGATATAACCTAATGACTGTATAGACGTAATATGTTCTGTGAATATATACCATTTGTAATCATGGGCTTTAAGGGACATGTGAACAGCAAATAACAAAACGGAAGCATCAGGTATGCTACTGTATATGTGACGAAGATTTTGTAAAGCAAACAGTCAATTTTCGAACAGGACAGAACAAATTTTCTTCAAAATTTTTCACCTATGATTTTTGCCATAATCAAAAGGTGCAAAGTTATGCATTCGAAATTTTCATAATTTCGAAAGTTTATGATATTTCTCTAACCAAGATAATACTTTAAATCATGACGACTTTCTTAACATGATAATATTGTAAAGCATTTGATCTCCATGAATTTGAAATCAATATGGTACAATCAGCTATCAAGAGTTTCAAAACATATATACCTAATTAAAATATACCATGATTAAGTTCGTTCCGCCGCTCTCCCTAAAGAAAAATTAGACTAATTTTCTCAAAAGTATTTTTTAGCATAAAAATATTTCAATTTAGAAGAAACAATGTCTATTTAAAGTATAAAAGTCTGTAATTAGTAGACAATACTACCAAGTTTTGTTCTGAAAGTTACACTTAAACTGAAAAGTATCGTATATTCGAAAATATTATTCAATGATTTATGCATACCATCTCTAATCCAGTCGTTTGTGTGAATCAAAATGATTTTGTTATGGACTAATATAGTATTTTCTCCCTTCTTTCCACCATGCTTTCATGGTGTAACGGGAGCACACTCGGCGCGTATTTGAGAGGTTCAGATTCGTGTCCCGGAGAGGGCATTGGACATTTTTCACGTCTCCTGCTTAAAAAAAACCTAACGCTACCGTGACGTCACGAGCTAAAAGGTAGTGGATGATAATTCGTCACCACAGGGATTTTTTTCGATTGGGCCCCCCATCCCCATTCGCCCTTTAAAAGGGAAAATATGTAAGGTATTTTCTCCCTCCTTTCCAGCGTACTTTCGTGGAGTAACGGTAGCACACTCGGCAGGTGTTCGAGAGGTCCAGGTTCGAGTCCCGGCGAGGGCATTGCACAATTTTTTACGTCTCTCAGCTTAAAATAAGAAAAACTAATAATGACTTTACAGACTGAACAAAAAACTATATGAAAAAACTAATTCTTTTTAACAATTGGTCATTAGTTTCATATTTTAAATATGGTATAAAATTAAAGCTTTTGGTTGCGAATTTAGTTTCGTTCATTTAAAAAATGGCTGTTAAAATTGTTAGCAACCGATGATTTATTACACGTAGCACACATCAGTCATCAAATGATTAATGAATAGTGGTCTTATGTTGCAGACTCATTAGAATTTATTTTGGAACAGAAGCATGAAAAATGTCCAATATCTTCGCCAAGGCCTTGAACCCGAAACTTCTGACTGCTAGTCGGACGCACTTTCCAATTAAAACACGAAGACACGCGGTAAGTAGAGAGAAAATACCTTACTATGTATTTAGTACACTGTGTAATGATTATAATTCAGTAAACGCTTGATTCTGTTTGTTAAACCTTTGGTCATTAACTTTATGCTTTAAATGCCTATTTGACAATAACGATTTATTTCTCCCAAGAATCATTAACAACTTTGCTTTTCTAAGCGCAATATTTTTCAACATTTCCTTTTCATACGCTTCCATATAGCTCTTATGAATACAAAGCATTTCCACTCGATCAAGGATATTTAGAAGAGCAACATAAATTATTGCCACTCATTTAGGCTTCCACCTAAAGAAAAGGAAGGACAGTTAAACATATTATTAAAGGAGAGCTAACGTTGGCCAATAGCCAAGAACTTTATAGAAGGGTCTGACTCTATTAAGAAAATTTGCGGCACTTTTATAAAAAGAAAATACTGTGAGAGGTCGCGTTTACAGCGAATGCCTCTAAATATCTCTACGGAGACTACAACCATAATGAAGAAATTTTTCCCACGAAGGATGCATCTCCGTCCCTTCTACCACGGCCTTCATCGTAAAATAGATTCAGTGCAAATGCAGAATAAGAATCACCATGGAACATTTTGCATGACAAAGAATACTAAGGAAACAGCTGAAGATTGACCGAAATAGCTGTCATCATTCGGTTTCCACGCCGCAAGTTCTTTTCGAAAATTTATTTCGAGAACGGTATGAGCTCAATAAAATGTCAAAATTCTTATTTTCAGTACGTTCGTTTCCTTTCGCGGAGAATAAAGGAGGTTCTTTATTTTCCATTGCTTTTGTGTGGGACCTGGAATTCGTTTCATTGTTTTCTTTTGAAGGGATCGATGCCGGAAATGAAGTAGGGTTGGTGATTCTCTTGCTTGGGGCAAGAACCCTATCGGTTGTTTTTGTTGTAGGACCGTTACGGAAAGTTTTCACTTGATCTAATCATGTCGCAGGACCAAAATGCGATAACTGCATTCATTGCATTAAAAAAAAAACAGCAGCATCATGGTCTGATATTCTTATTGCTTTTTAAAATTACATACTTCTATAATAATGCGCCCAAGTTTCATATTAAGGAACAAGGTGCGATTAAAACCTCTATATCCATTTCCATATAAAAAAGAATTTTGACTGAATATAATAGAAGAAATGAAATTTAAAATTTAAAATTCACTAGAAAATAAATAACTCGGTTTTATTAGTTTGGTAAATTTAATTATTTTTAAGATAGATTAACAATTTTCCTAAAAATGACTCTTTTACCGCATTAAATGCACAGTGAAAATGAATGCAATTTACTTTAAACAGAGGTAAAAAAAAAAAAAAAAAGTCTCTTTTATTATGATTGCATATTTTAGGTATTGCTTTGTGCAACATTTCTTACTGTAGACTATTAAGTTTGACAAAGGAATAAATTAATTTGTGTTAATGATTTTTGTGATGCATACTTCTTTAATAAGAAACTGAATATTTAAAAGAAGTTTTAAGGTGGTAAAATTTCTCAAAAGAAAAGTGCTGGGAAATGGAAAACACTTTTTATGAACATGTGGATTATAAATGTGCCTCAATTAGATATTTAAAAACAATAAAATCTAAATGTAAAAAACGAAAAGAAAAAGAAAACAGGAAAGAAAGAAAAAGAATTTAAATTCAGTTTTTTAAATATACTTCAAAAACAGTGGCTGTCTTCCTTATAATTTATCTAACTATAAGGAAAACAGCTGTCCTACTATAATTTATCTACTTATTTTATGAAAAATTACTTCAGTAATAACAAAATTCGAAATGTTATTTTGTTTCCGTATAATATGATATCAACACTTAATACAAACCAGTCAAAACCTAAAATTTTATTTTATTTTGCGACTTCATATTAGTCGAAGTCATAAATTTCTTTCCTATTAATGTTAACTCAGTTTTACAAAAAGAGAAGTATTTACCGTTATCTGTGTGTTTGCTTCACACTGTGAATAATTCGATTCTAATGCTAGAATTTGCCTTACCTATAAAGAGAAATGAGAACCTGTTAAACATTCAGCTTCGATAAATAAGAAATACATTTAAGAAAATAATTTGATCAATGTAGAACAATAAAAATAAAAGCATTAATATATATATTTTTAGCATATGTATTAATATTTGTTTTTAGACTTAGATAAATTGAAAAAGTACTTTGAATCAGGCCAAAGAAAAAAATATGAAACTACAACTTCTGAAATGCCTAAATTATTTGTTTTTAATTCCTTATATGTATGTCTCATAAAATGTTCATGCTTCATCTTAAAAATTTGAAATGCGTTATGGATCGATATCAAAGAGAAAACATAAATTATTTAAAATGTAAAATCAAATACTTGCATCCAGTATTTCATGAGAAAGGATTTCATGAAAGTAAAGCATTTTAAATGTAAAACTTTGTCACCTTAGCGCATAAATAATACTTAAAACATTTCTTGGCGCTTTCACGAAAAGTACATTACGAGTATCATTTTTTAAAAAGTTTTGTTTGTTCTTCTTTGACTCTTTTCTGAGATATTTGCTGAATGTATGGCTTTTCCATCATTTTCAAGCTCTTTTTTCTATCTTTTCTTAGCATGACTGCATACACAAATCGTATATTGATAAGCTTACAGTTGATTGACCTCCTCTAGTAAAGGAACAAAAACACAAAGCATTTCATGCATTGAACAAAAATATTTCAGATATATAGATCTGCTATAAAACGCTACATTTTTCCATAAATAAAATGCATACTCCAGCTATGGATGCATGAGCGATTCCTTTAAATTTAATTAATTATCGATTTTAAGCGATGCCCTTGTGTCCCATCTTAAATAAATAAATGGGTTCAGAATAGTAGATCATAGCCCCATTTTAGTTCAGTTTGATTAGTTTGATTATAGCAAAACATGCGAAGGCTATCTGCTAAACAAAGGAATGTCTTCGGAGGAGGGCTTTCTAATAGATACTGGGTTGTATCCACGTCACGCATGGTGGAAACCCCTAAAATTACCAGTTAGCCAGCCCGTTCATCAAGATTTGAACCAGGATCGAATTACCAATGTTAAGCGACTGTACCGCAAGGCCGTTGGTTAACCACAATCCGGTTTGACATTTTACTTGTCATATTTCGTGCAAAGCACTTTACTTTCTCCAAATAGTGCGCGCTCAGTAGTGGCACAGTGAATAAAACCAATTAATAGCAGAAAATGTATTCCATACCCGACTTCCATTCTAGGAATGCTTCGCTAAGTAGACGTGTTTGGGAATTTAATCCATGTCTTTCTTAGTACAAGAATTGTTTCTTTTATAGAATCCTTTACGAATGTTAAGTAATTAAACAGTGAAGATGTGTTTTTTCCCCTGTCCAGTTAATTTCTTATAGATAATTCGCATACAAATTACTCTTAGAGGAAATTATTTAAATTTTTATTCTTTCTTTGATTGCAGTGATTTGGTATCCCGAGAAAAGTAATTGTTAAACGGTTTCCTTTTTATTTTAGTTTTAATTTGCTTGCAAATAAGAATTTACTTGATTCGAATAATGGACAATATATTTGTTTTCCACTTAGAAATTAACTAAAACTGGTCACAAAAAAAGCAGTCAAAAGGTCTAATAAAACGGTCTTAAACCACAATAGCATACATAATCTCGAAAGAAGTCTATATACAACACAAAACGTCAATTCTTTGACATTTTGCCCCACGAATCCCCAAAATGAAATCTTACTTTATCAGAAGTGGTTCATATATTATGGAAACCTGCTGATGATATGACACGACTTCCTGAAGCACTTTCACCACATAATCTTTCATGGTAAGAAAATCATGAAAGCATCACACAGCTAGCTCGTTTCATTGTCAAGAATAGAGGCTATGACATACAGATAAAGTTCTGCGGCTATAACCAACCATTCGGCTACAGAGAGGAATAGTACTTGGCTTAGTTTAAGTAAAAGATGCATGCAGGGGGGGGGATGCATCACAAAGTGAATAAAACCAAAATTACATATCGAATGACAAGTGAATTTCAAAGTTTCTTTTTTTATCACTCTGATTTTCAACACTAACAGCAAATAGATAATTGTTGCCTAACATATTTTTCGCGGACTTTGAAGACATAAAACATCCCAGCAGCATATATTCAATAAATGGTTTAAAGTCAGATACTAACTACAGTTCTAAGTCACATGAAAATTCTTTAAATCCATGTGGTGATATAATCCATTTTGCTACTCAGTAAATAAATAATATTTATCTGGTTACCAAAGACTACTTTAACTACTACTCTGAGAGATATCTTCTCTGAAGTAAAACAGAAAGACTTTTCTTTCTCCTTCTCTTTGTACAGAAACAATTTTAATTTTGATAAAGCATTTGGAATTTCCATTGCACTTAAACAAGACTGTCCGTGATAATGTTCGTATTTCAAACAATGAAACCAAACAGTTATTGTAAGACCATAAAAAGCACAGAAATAATTTAAAAAGAAATGTATAAATAACTGAATTTAATTCAATGCTCGCTTCAATCCATGAACTTTTGCATTATAGGCTCAATTTGCATCACTTCGCTTGAAAGTAATTTAAGAAACTGAGTCTACGAATGGAAAAATAATGATTAATGTTTCAACTATACTTTTAATAACACATATTGTGTGCAACTTAGAATAATAAAGATGATTATATTCTAATACAAAGCACGAAAACGCTTCTTTAAAAAGTTCTGTCGTATCTTATTTTACGATTCAAATTGCATATTCATTTTGCCTAATAAAACGCAAAATATTCTCGAGAAATGATAAATATACTCTTTGTGAACCATCATTCACGCATATCAAATGAGTGTTGTTGATGAACAATGATTCTTGTTCTAAAAATTACGTAATTTCTATCAAAGAAAAATTTATTAATCAGTGTTGTTACCACTTAAAACTTCGGAAAGCATTAAATGTTTCCCGAACTAGTTTTTATGGATTTTTAGTTTTAATCCAAACAGTGGATTAGCTAGAGATATTAATTAATTTCTCTCGCTTTTCTTTCTCCTTCTGAATAAACAAACATTAAAAAAGCTCTATCGCTGTTATTAAGAACTAGAAAGCTCCTGTAAAACCTGAAAAGATTTTCAGTTAAACCATAAAATGTTTATTAAATTTCTGGGAAATCCTAGAAAATGTAAAAATAAAAGGCATATAATTCTGCACTAAAGTACACTGCGAAAAAAAAAATGGGACATACTTATATCTCCCGTTCTACTGGGCCGATGGACGAAATTCAAATTTCGTTTTTCATGTCTTGAAAGCGCGACTTCGGATGTATATTAGATTTACATACAGCATTATTCTAACATAGGTATTTTGACATAAAATGGGTCTTTTTCTGAAATAACATACCAATTGTTTTCCATATTTCGATTCTATGACTCAAATTATGTCTAAATATTAAATTTTGTAAACTTTGGTGCGAAATTTACGGAGAAATTCAAAAATTTAATTTTTTGATTTCTTTTTTAGTTTGTGCCAAGAATAATTCACTTGGCGAACTTCTTAATATGTGGCAACCTATTTTCCTATCCATTCCATTGTAACGGAGCGGAAAAAAGTCACATCGTTCCTACGTTTTTGCATTGTGCCATTATCGGAAAAAAAAAGTCACATCGTTCTTCTTTCAAATAATTTCAACAAAGTGCGTAAACCACATTAGATGCTATTATCACTTTCAACAAATTTGCCAAATTTCAAAATGCGCCAATATATAAATTCACGTATATCTTCGAAAATTTTGAGAAAAATGTTCTAATTTTTTTGTAGATATACCTAGGTTATAATTCAAATTGTTTTCAAAAAAATTATAAAGATTATTAAAAAATACAAATTTTAAAAATAAATCATAAAAAATAGGTGAACTTTGTTTGGAGAAAACCTAATTTCGAACTGTGAAAGAATTAATCAAGTAAGTATAATAAAAAAAGAGATATTAATAAATACATACCAAATTGAATTAACACTGAGGAGCTAAAATTTTAAGAGCTAATTGTTTAAAAATTACTCGTGCGATTTTTAGAAAACTTAGCAGTTTGGCATAATATCGTAGAATCTAAATACGGGAAAGAATGGCATGTCGTTTCAGAAAAAATCCGATTTTGTATCAAAATTCCTATATTAGAACAATGTTATACATAAATCTCATACATATCCTAAGTCGCGCTTTCGAAACATAGAAAACTCAATTTGAATTTTGTCAATCGGGCCAGTAGAACGGGATGTATAGAACTCTCATTTGAAATCACGAGAAGTAGGATTCTTCAGATTTACGATTGCTTTATTTTTGAAATCTATAAATATTAAGTGGTAAGTAGTACATGAAAAGCAGAGCTATCCACTTCTTATTTTCGCAATATGCGAAATGCAACGCTTTTTTAGTTAAAGTAACAATATATGATATTCAAAAACATATTATCAACGATTATTTTCAAAGATCTGTATATCATATATTTTCTCCACTCTACCTTTTATTGCGGTTTTTGTAGCAATAAGAATGCAGTATTTTTGTGTAAAGGTGGCATGAACAATTTCCTTACAATGTTGTACTTGTTTGTATTTTGTACAACATACTTACAAAAATGTTTAATATACTTACAAAAGAAAATTTTTATAGAGTTTTAAAATCCGTACAAGAGACAGATGCTAGAATAGTGACATATAGTAGCCAAAATGCTAGTAACAGAATAAAGAGCGGAGGAAAAATGCGAAAATCAGTATATAAATGAGAATTATAGCAAATTTGTTTGATGCAGTTCATCAGTCTTTAATACAATTTATAATGCTTCTCAAGCTAGAAACTAGAATAGCTGATATTCTGTGTTCAAAACATATGCTTACAAGGTGAAATCGAAAGCGGTCCTCACCTCTTTAGAGAGGTATCATCGTAAAGGTCACAATTTTTCAGCGAATTTTGAATTCCATTAAATTTTGAAAACAAGAAGGCCAAATCAGAAACAAAAAAGCTAGTAACTCTGTCTGTAGAGATTTATTGACCTTGCCAAACTCTTTATTTAAATACAGGAAAAGAAGAATAAACATATAAATATGAAAATACAAAATTGAAAAACAATGAGTGTTTTGTGAAACAACAAAAGTCAAACTTAAAGTACAAATTTAAGATACAATTCAAAAGCTAATTTATTAAAATATGAAGAACAAATTTTATATTAAGATTTTAACATAATACAATTTATCTGAATATGCATAACGTTCTTTCAATAAATCAGTGAGATGCATACAATTGAAATTCGTTATCGTAAATATGTTTAATAAAGTTGATCATCAAAAGACGTCCCCTATCATTTCTCAATAAGGTTCGGAATGTATCTATAGAAATATCCCTTTTTACAAAACGCTGTCGAGTTGATGAAAAAGCTTGGCATTCCTCCAATACGTGCAAATCATCAGCTGTTCGAACGCCATGTAAACATCTAGAATTCCCAACCAGGGTCTTTCTCCATACGGGATTTCCAACTATTCATCAGAGTTGATCTACTTCCAGCCAAACCCCAGCCTAGGGCTGGATGACAGCACAGACAGCATTATTGTGTTACTAATAAATAATAATAATAAAAAAACATGAGTAAACAAGACTCTTGAAGAAGGTACAATTTTTCAACGAAGAGACGCTATTAAGGTGTTGTACGACTAATAAAGAGAGTAATGCAATACATAAAAGGGAGACAGGGTATGTGCTATGTAATATAAAAGCACAGTATTGTACACAATAAAAATGCACATTTCAATTCCCGATATACTTCTGGGTTGCATAAAATGCACGTTGAAGTAAAGAACGAGATGATACCACTAGTGAAATTGTAAAGACATTAGGTATTTTTTGAAAGCAGGAGACATGAAAAATGAGCAACGCCTTCGCCGGGAATCGAACCACGGACCTCTCGGTTACGCGTCGAGCGTGCTGTCAACTACACCACGAAGGCATGCGAAGAAGGCGGGAGAAATACCTTATATACTTCCCCTTTTAAAAAGCGACTGGGATTTTGAGAGAACATGATTAACGTCACTGTGGTTTGCATTACAATTAATCAGAGTATTCTATTACATAAGGTGGAGGAGCATTATTGTAGACAATGACATACATCTATACCAAAATGCAGTTAAATGTAAATATAATAAGAATTAATTGATACCAATAGTAAAAGAACATGAGCATACAAGGCTCTTGAAGAGAGTACGTGTTTTCATGGAGTTGTTTTACAATTAATCAGAGTATTGTATTACCTAAGGTTGAGGCGCACTATTGTAGACAATGATATGCATCTAGATAAAAGTGGAATTAAATGTAAATATAATAATGCTAACATTCATTTATAAAACTCAAATCATCTCATTTCAAAGTGTACATTTACATTTTAAGGCATATTTTACAATCGTATAACCTTACAAGTACATATTTAAAATTGATATACAGAATATGTATACTAAACTACAAAATATGCTGGTCTGCAGAAAGGATAAGAGCTACGAAGTACAATGCAATAGTTAGCTATCTTACAAATGGATAGATGTGGAGCTAACGGCGCGACTGCGTAACATTCATATCGGCTGTTGTGCAGTAGCTCATGAATGTTCAAGTTTGTTCAGTGCTGATCTATTTTCTAGAACGCTAGCTGTCCATACCGGCCAGTGCTCAGAGAAGGCTTGCGTAAGTGGAAGCCCGCCATATCCCTACATTCAAATGCAAAGTGGTCTGGATCAGCTTCACCATCGCACTCACAGTTACAGGAATTACGGAATTTAAAGCGATGCAAGTATGATGGAAAAGGCCCATGTCCAGTGAGGAACTATGTGTGAAACGACGAGTTACTCCTTATTTCTACGCTGACTTTTGTGAAATGCGGATACAGCCTTCTTCCCGTGTTTGCCGTATCCCAGCGCTTGTCATTTAGACATTAGTTATGTCCACAACTTTCTTTTCAGGAAGGAAACAGGAAATGCCATAGACTGCTCCCTACTTAATACATTATTAGCTGCCTCTTTTGCTAACATATTAGCGTCTTCATTGCCCTGGATTCCTGTGAGGGCAGACTGGTGACTGTAGTTTGGTGACAGTTTGGGACACAGGTGTTTCGGACAGAGGTGACTGTAGTTTCGGACAGAGTCCTTTACGTAGACCCGGATTCCACAACCACACCCTGTCTTCTTCGTTGAAATGACATCCAGTAGCCCTGGTGTCGTATCTGGTCTTCACCTTCTCCGTCGCCAAATTGACTTGTTCTTGTACAGAACGGTGCATCACTTAAAACCGGGAGTGGACATCTTGGATGTATTTCTCAGGCGATGAAGGCGCATCCGCTGGGCAACCAAACTAGGCAGACGACGATCACGACCGGTGAGCATCTGAGATGAAGAATTGCCGGTAGTCTCAGATTTCTCTTCGACCCTTTTGTGATTTTGACAGCTTGCTGAGCCGAGTCTTTCAGACAATTCGTCGGCTTTTCGAGGTGAGGATCCCTTCTGTTGATAAATAGTTATCTCCTCTGAAGTTAAGAACAGTTTGTCGTCTTTGAAACCCAAAGAAAAATTGTATTTCCTTAAAAAGTCTAATCGAAGTATGCAAGGATGTGTAATATCCGCCACATATGACGTATGATGGTAGACGGCACTTCCAAACGTGATGTTAACGTTTACTTTTCGTCGATGTCGATCTTCTCGCCGGATACAGTCTGGAGGCGCAGGATGGCGTCCAAATCAGCTTATCTTTAAATTGTTGAGCTAAATCTTCCCGAATGATGGGAACATTAGCTTCTGTATCAATGATTATATTGCAAGAAACTCCATTGAAATGCCCATTGATGGATAGTCCGTTAATGTCGCCACTTACTGCAGAAATCTTGAGCGCTTTAAAACAGGGTTTTTCATTATCTCGCAACCTCCGCCGCTTGATATGGTCATTAATTTGCTTCCTGCGTCCTTGCTGGGAAATGATCTTATCTGCCGTGCTCTCGGGTGTTCTGCATTTCCTTCGTACGTGGCCTTGAACTCACAGTATCACTGCGGCTCTCCGACACCTTAACTGCGGTTCGCGAGCTACTTACGATCCTTTGCCATCTCAAATGCGACTCGTTTTTTACTTTTTGATCAGGTAATGATCATTGGAATAAATACATTAATGCGAAGTTAATCTAAAACGCAGTGCTAATATTTTTATCACAGATTTCGCAATCATTCAGAATGGCATATTTAATGAGCACTGAATTCAGAATAGACCTACCTCTAAGCAAGTCAGGCATTCTTATGCAGTTGCTTCACAGATTTCGCAATCATTCAGAATAGCATATTTAATGAGCACTGAATTCAGAATAGCATATTTAATGCAAGGAATTAATATCTTTCGTAATAATTCTTTGATAATCCTAAGCAGAGATCATAATTTATTTCACCATTGGTTGGGTGTCTTTTCGCAAGAAATAAAACAAGATGCTGAAATATTTCCTCACAGATCTTCGTACAATATCACTATATCTCACAGCAGTTATATTTAAAACTACTGAAACGTTGAATACAACTCAATACACAGAATGTTAATCCGATCTCACAACGAAGCTACTATCAATAACAGCACTAAGTAAACAGCAGTTCGCTTAAAACAACTTCAACTGAGCTGATATGTTTCAATCCAGCTTTTATAAGCTTTTTAATTATTCACAAGAATATTCTAGTAAAATCTATTTTCTCGATAGGGAAAGCGATTACGAGATATCTATTTATTAAGTGTTTTACGCCCGTTCTCTCGTATTTTTAGTTTCCGGATCACTTTTCTCTTACTCACTCTCTCTTACTTCACGCGCTGCCTTGCACAGGACAATAAAGCAATTTTAATTACAATTCTATTAAAAACAGCTAAATAAATACAAAATCCGTAGCAATATTTAAATTTTATAGCGCGCGTGAAGTAATGCAAATTTTACTTTGAGCAGAAAAGGTTTAAATACTAAGTTTTAGAAGGGAAAGTTAGACAATGTGGGAGAACTCTGTGTTTTTTGTAGCGCGAGTTTCTGCTTAGCATTTATTGCAGGTTAAACGTGGCGTAACAGCTATTACTTTGCTGCCACTAGATTTTTCAACGCTTTGTTAGGAAACAGGATAGTCTGAGCCCTGTAGCGTAATTCAACTACTTGTTAATATCTTCAAATCTTTAGTTAGTTCTTTGATTTCAGTTACCGCCCAAGCAGAGGTGTAGTGTGTTAGCGTCGAGTTTACGCATTGTAAATTTTAAAAGAGTTAACAAAGAGTCCTTTTCACCCTTCTTCTGTGTAGATCCTACAAGAATTTACTACATGTTCAGTTATCACTTAGCAGATAAGCAAGTAGACCCTACAAGTGTATGATGAGTAAGAGAATCTAAGGAAAAAAATAAGATAAGTAAGAAAAAGAATTATAACCATTTACTAAACTCAAGAGGAAATTGAAACTATTTATTATTAACAAAGTAAATAATAGCGTCTTAAAGTAAATAAAAAGGTCTTAGAATTTAAATTAATTGAATGTTACTGTTAACTGTAATAAGTTATGAGGTATTTCTCCCGCCTTCTTCGCATGCCTTCCTGGTGTAGTGGTCAGCACGTTCGACGCGTAACCGAGTGGTTCAAAGGGCATTGCTCATTTTTCACAACAACTGTTTTGAAATAAACTAATGTCTCCGCAAAGTAATTAAAATTTAAAGCCCGCTCGCAAGTACATTTTCTACATCAATATTTTATTTTTTATATTAATCAAACCAGCAGCAAAATTAATTGCTTTCATTAAACTTTTAAAAAAGAATCTTTCATAGATAAGGGAAAACTTGGATAAGCAACATGCTTTTCTTAATGATTTTCTAAAGACAAAATTATCGAGTATAATAGAATAAATAACGACAAAAATTCCGAAAACGTCTATATTAATTCAATCAGTTCTAAATTTCGGTGGCTATATATCACACATGGACAAACTGCGGGTCTCCGACACCTTAACTGCGGTTCGCGAGCTACTTACGATCCTTTGCCATCTCAAATGCGACTCGTTTTTTACTTTTTGATCAGGTAATGATCATTGGAATAAATACATTAATGCGAAGTTAATCTAAAACGCAGTGCTAATATTTTTAATTAATTATTCTCCCTAATATTTTTTCTCTCATGTTAATTTTACTTTAGGCGGTATCTGTTTACATTCTTCTGTGATTCCATTGTTCACAATAGTTGTGATCCACCTGGAATAGTTGTTATTCGTTGTTCGGAGATACTACTTATACTCAGTCCTTGAATAGCATTAGTAACTGCTGAAGAAACCTGTTTCGCCTTGCAATCCATATAGAGCTCTTTTAATCTGTGGAAGAATTTTAGGAGGATTTCATTTTTGGTGGAATGAACATTCAGACTTTTACTTGGTTAGGAGACTCGTCTCAATTTTCTGTGGAACTCCTTCAAAATTAATTTCCTATCTCTAAGCAAGTCAGGCATTCTTATGCAGTTGCTTCACAGATTTCGCAATCATTCAGAATAGCATATTTAATGAGCACTTTTCTTCCCACATGAAACTCTATCTTTCGTAATAATTCCTTGGTAATCCTAAGCAGAGATCATAATTTATTTCACCATTGGTTGTGCATCCTGAAATATTTGACGTCGCGGGAAGAATCACTGGTTTGACAACAATTTAAATTTTAGTCAAAATGTTTAATTACCATTTTATCAAATACTGTTATTACAGATACAGATCTTTTACCTTTATCATCCAGTTGTCATACCCATAACGTTGTATGAAGCAATGAGGGATCAACAGGACACAAGCGTCTCTCTTCTCCAAAGTTTCTGTCAAAATCGGCAAATTTATATCGGTGAAATCGCTTTAGTTTGTGATATTTTCTCGTATTTTTCGATTTCTCTTTTGATTACCTTCTTTCTTTTACGTCCCACTAGGTTAGACACATTTTGCTGCACTAGATTAAAGCACTAGGTCGCCGGTAAATATCGCACTAGGTTAGA
Source organism: Stegodyphus mimosarum (assembly GCA_000611955.2). Taxonomy (NCBI): domain Eukaryota; kingdom Metazoa; phylum Arthropoda; class Arachnida; order Araneae; family Eresidae; genus Stegodyphus; species Stegodyphus mimosarum. The sequence continues at coordinate 366,302 of KK122267.1, forward strand.
GGCATTTTGTTGCCGGCATATCTAAAATTTTGCACCCCTTATTACTGGATCTCTGCAGCTGCACCGGTTGCCTATGCTCTGATGCCAGAATTCTACTTCTTTTAATCTGTAAATATTTTTCATCTTCTAATTTTCAATAATCGTGTTCGTCTGACACGTCGTTCATGGAAGCTTAGTAACCAAACAAAAAGTTGTACAATGATCCACACACAGGTTAGGTAACTCACTGGAGAGTTGTATTATGGAACCGTTAGGATGACAATAATTTATTTTATTCTTTCTTCTGAGTTACTTTACTTAGAAATTCTAGACGAAACGGCAAGTCATTTGACCACCTTTATGGGTCCAGGAGTTAGAATATGATGGATCCGTACACTTAATTATCAAGAGCTTAGGAATTAAACTAATGCGCAGACATTTTCCGTGTTACAAAAGGCCTTCACATCGAAAGTCTGCATATGTCCATAGAAACATGAAGAGTTGTGCGTTCATGTCACATCTGCATTTTTGAAATAAATTCATTATAGTAGTAACAGGTATGTTTTCTTTCTGTAACATTAGTTTTGATTTGCCACGTATTTGAAAAACAACTAAAAATTAAACAGCTACGTTGAAGAGCTCGGCTGGTAGATAGATGGAATATGCGTTCGACGAAGCGTTTATATAGCCCGGCATGAACTACTAGATCTATTAGCAATAGGTTATGTATGCTCAGAATTATCGTAACGATTCTAGAGGTAGTTTCGAGAATTTTCAATGATACGCATTAATTTCGCTATCTATGTCCAAAATTATCGGTATAATTCGAGAGATATTTTCTAGAATTTTCAATGATGCGCCTGAACTTCATTATCTATGTCCAAAATTATCGGACCATTCGAGAGATAAATTCGAGAATTTTCAAGGTTGCACAGTGTACTGATTACTAAAAAATTCTGGCCGATTCCGTTGGATGTCACGCTGAAATATTGCATCAGTCAAGGCCATCATGACAGATACTGATTATTCAAATACCACTGAAATTGCAATAATATTGGTTTTTTGGTGAGTTCTTCTATTCTGGACATCAGTAAAAGTAGTTATTTCAACGTTTTCAGAAAATTGTTTAACGATTTCTTAGGTTAGGATCCAAAGATTCGAATGATTTCTATGTTGGTCTTTATGTTAATTGTGTGGAGAAGCTAAATTACTATTTAAGCAAAATCCTAAACAAGTTAATAGCTTATGTTTAAATAAATATTCTTTCTTGAACAACAGCTTCTCTTCAGTGGCCGTTGCCTTCTATCACTTAATTTTTGTCCTTTCTAAAAGTACTTCTCATGAGTTTAAAAAAAAAAAAAAATTGAAAGTTCTCAGATCTTAAATTACGTCCAAAAGGGGCTTATTTTAACGTTTCGTGTGTTACATTTATTTATTAAATATCATGATTAGTTATTAAATTATTAAATATCCTTATTTATTAAATAATGGCACTTAAATCATAAAATTCAGTTCAACAGCAATGTTACAAAATAATTTAAAAACGTATACCTTTAGACTTTCTGATGCACAGTCTCGCGCGCTGGAGATAAAAATGTTTTTTATTTTCGTACAGTGTTGCTATTGCTCACTTTGAAATCGTTGAGTTTGTTGATAAAAAATATTTTAAAGCTTTATAAAATCTGAAACAGATAATAAAAGAAATTCCAAATTAGGGCTTCCAGATGCCATTTTCGGGTGGAGGATTACGTTATTCCAAATTTGATAGCTCAATTTCCTTTTAAATAATAATTTGTAATTTACTCAAATAACATATCTTTAAGTAATTGTAGACAAATGATTAAATTTATTCCTAGTTAGGTGAAATCATGCTAATCGCATATTGATTAATTTATTTTAAAACTTTCTTTATATCCAAAACCTGTTTCATTATTTTTAAAGCTAGATAAATTTGAACTCGCGGCTCTCGAATGTTCATAAAATCTATCATGCGTCTCCCATCGTCTTGAAGTTTGGCCATCCGCACAACAGTTTCAAAGCGCGTGATTCGCGCATAGATTTTATTTACCAGAAAACAACAACGCTTGAATGATGAAATACACAAGTAAGGTTCGAAAACGAAGTAAGACAGTTGCACACTATTTATGCAATTACATGAATGGAACAGAACTTAACGTAACAGGCATTATGTAACGAGAATTTGGGGCTCCATCATTATCGTACTGGCTCGTTTATATAAGACTAAATACTTACAAAATGAAAGTACGTACAGTGTTTTACAAAGAAAGAGGACTTAAGTATAAAAAAGAGCTGCTGTTGAGCGAAGTATGTTGAAGGTGCTATACAAGGATGCTAGAACAGCATTTAAAGGAAAATTATCACTTTGCAACAATGCTGTACTGCAAAAACGAACAGTTAACTAATCATTAAAAAACACAAGCCGGCCACCCACACGGTATAGCGATTAGGGAAGCCGATTGCGATACCTAAGAGGCCCGGTTCGAAACCCGGAGAAGGCATGGATGTTTGTAAATGTATACTGTCTGTGCGGCATGGGGACACTCTAAACATGCGGGAACAAAGGCCTCTGGAGAGTTTGGTGGTAGGACAAGAGACCCTCAAACCAGTTTCCCGGGGTGCTCTCCTTCAAAATTCGGGGCAGAACTGAGAGAAGTCGTACTGCCACCTGTATGATGCTTAAGTGTGGTATGTATGGTGCCAACGACAGGCGCGATCTTGCTTTCCTTGCCAGGATGAATTCCGTGGGTTTGTTCTGATGCCAGTGTCAAGCAAGTGAGTTAGTCAAAACAACACACAACACAAATACAAGCCGTAACTAAGAAGATCCTATAGAAGCTAAAAGTGCTCATAAAAAAATCGAAAAATCTTAAAAAAGAGTATAAATCATAAGCATTAACAATACTCGCTTCTATAAAGATAAGATTAATTAATTATCAGCACTCTTTGTTACAATTCCAGTTGTAGCCATACGGCTCGCTTCATCTGTTTTAATGTTAATTAAAACGTAACTCTTCAGATTTTACACATAGGGCCTTTTAATAAGTTCCGCAAAGTAACCATCTCATAAAACCTATTTATTTTTATTTACTTGTTAGAAACTTTAATTATTCGCCAAATGTTTGAATTTCGTTTGAAGTCTACATATATTAATAACAAACTTTTGCGAAGTGAAACTTCAGGTAACTCCGACAAAAGAATCATTATTAAGTTAGGTTATCCATTTAAAAAAGTGAATATGTTTAAAAATCCTTGAAAAGAATGAAATGTAAAATAGGTTTTCGTTTAACCAAGACAGCTTTCATTTCATGGCCTTCATTAAACCCTTTTAACTACGCTAAACAACATCTCACTTTCTTTTATCACCGGCACTCTTCTCGGTAATAATATAATTTCCTTATCTACCATTTTTATCCATTTTCTGCAGCAATGAGCAGCACAATATTTTCTTTCCTAATTTCGCATTCACCATTTTCTTCTTCAATAGCCGAAATACTTACCTGAGGGCAAAACGGAAAATTACGGGACTGAAGAGGCAATGAAACATTCGTTAACTTGATAAAATTGTGTCCTCTATTAAAAGGTTTCAGATTTCAGAATTTCCGATATTCAGAAATGTTCCTTTCATGCCGCTAACGGATGGAATGGAAATGCGTAAAAATTTAAATCATAATAAATGCATAAAATGGAAATAATAATAATAATAATAATAATAATAATAACCTTGAAGAGAAATTTGATATTCCGAAAGAAAGATTTAAAATTTAAGAAAATTTCTACCAAAATATTCTTACAATTTAAAAAAAAATCGCAGTTCTATAATTAAAAAAATTCTTTCGACAAAAAGGGGAAATCTTTTTCATACAGAAAAATAGCTTACGTCACGTAGGAATTAACTCAAATTTTCAGTCAGAAGAGTAAACACACTATTCACAATTGAAGTATGGAGAAAGCTTTAAATGGTTCAGTTAACGTATTCAAAAAGAACTAATTATCAGGGAAACAGTAAATGTGATAAAATATAACGTTACGTTAATGTGACATATAACCTATACCCAAAAGATAATATAAAACTTGAAATAGTGAATGAAAGGAGTAAAAGGAAATAAAGGAATAATAATAATGATTCTTTGGGAAATGAAAGGAAAACAATAGAAATCGTAAAAGAACGAGTTCGTAAAAGTCCGATAAAAGGTTAATAAAATTTATTCCTAGCAAAAGAAACATAACAGAGCGCTGTAACTTATCTCAGAGATATTCGTACAACTACACAATATCACGCAGTATAATCAGTTGTTATACTACAAACTACTAAAAATGTTAAAAAGAACACAAAGCGCAGCACAAAGAAATCTAATCCGATCAACGATAACAGCAGCAGCTAACTGAACAAATGAACTGAGATGTCTCTCTCCAACGTTTTAAAGCTTTAAATCGGTCGCGAGAGAGTTCTAGTAATTTCTCTCCTCTTCGACATTTCTGGAAACCAACAAGAGAACGGAATTATGGTTACAGCTAACACAGTACTCAATTACATTTATTCAATCACTTCCAAACGTGATGTTAAAGTTTACCGTCGATGTCGATCATCTCGCCAGACAAACGCAGGGCGGCGTCCAGGTAAGTCTACCTTCCAGTTGTTGAGCCAAATCTTTTCAGATGGTGCTAATGTTAGCTCCTGTATCGATCGTCATATTGCAGGGAACTCTATTGATATGGCCAATGATGAAGAGTCCATTACTGCTCCCACTCATTGCAGAAATCTGAAAGGTTTTAAAATGCGGCTTCTCATCCTCTGCCAACCTCCGCCCCGCGAGATGGCCACTAATTAGTTTAACTGTTTCTTGCTGGGAGAGATCTCAACTTCCGTACCCTGGGGTGCTCTGCAGTTTCTTCGTATGTTCCCTTCAGCACCGCAGTTCCAGCACTTTAGGGTCGGTTTCTTGTCAATAATATCCCGTCTCAAGGCCTTGAGTTGTCTCGTTAAATCGTCCAGACGAACAGTGACTTGATCCACTGACTTCTGGACTTGAGCAGCTCTGATTGGGTGGCCGTCTCTACGAGATGTTTGCTGGGCTGCCTCGAATTTCATGGAGTACAATAGACCGCTTTTTAAATCATTCACATCCGCCATTCGGAGAGCTTTCTCTATTTCAAAATCCCGGATGCCGTCGATGAAGTACTGCGGGGACCGGATTTCCCTTGTTTCTGTCGAGCATTATGAAAAAGCGATATAAGTCAATCTTTCAACATCCATGGCAAGTTCCCGGAGAGTTTCCTTGGGCTTCTGTTGACGGGATTTTAATTGAAGCCTGCTGTAGTATTTTAAATACTTTCCCCAAAGCGCCAGACACAGCTTCGAAATCTAGCCTTCTGTTTTCGGGGAGAGACAAGGATATCTGCTGCGTCTGCTCTCACAGAAGCGACGAGATGACAGGCCTTAGCTTGGGAATCTCATTCATTCGCTTCCACCACTATAGAAAATTGTGTCTTATATACTTCCAACAGGTCTTTTCATCATATGTGGATAACTTCAGAGAGGAACGAGCAGGCATTGTCAAACATTTAAAGCAGTCAGGATTGCTTCCTTCTGTCGCTATGCATTTCTTTAATGCGTGGACTTCTTTGGCGACGACAGCAGAAACTCTGTCTTCAATTTATTTTTCGATATGTCCTTAGACGGCAGAAACTCTTTCTTCAATTTGTTGTTGGATGGCCGAAACTCTTCCTTCGATTCGTTGTTCCTATTTATTTTTATTTACGAGTTAGAAACTTTAATAATTCGCCAAATGTTTGAATTTCTTTTGAAGTCTACATATATTAGTAACGAACTTTTGCAAAGTGAAAACTTCAGGCAACACCGACAAAAGAATCATTATTAAGTTAGGTTATCCATTTAAAAATGTGAATATGTTTAAAAAACCTTGAAAAGAATGAAATGTAAAATAGGTTTTCATTTAACTAAGACAGCATCGAAGACAGAGGAGAAACTCTGTCTTCAGTGCGCCCAACTTTATTTTCAGCACTGTCTGTTCTGTCTTCCATGACCTCAAATTTGTTTTCTATTATGCAGGTAATTTCTTTTTTTTTATTATTTCCTCTTGACCTGATCTTTTCTTGAAAGGCTTTCATCTCTTTTTGAACGGCTTTAATCTCTTCTTTAACGAAATCTTCTACCTTTTTGTGAACGGTTTTCATCTCTTTTTTAACGGATTCATAGCCAGCTTTCATCTCTTCTTTAAATGCAGCAAAGACTGCCATGAACTGCTTTAATTGCTCTTCCATCGCTCTTGTCACTGGCATTCAATCCCACTTCTGACAGCAAAAAGTGTTGCATGCGTACGGGTTCGTAATAGATTGAATGCACAAGCCCGATTATAGGTTAATAAAATTTATTCTTAGCCAAAGAAATATAACAATACGCTGGAATTTTCCTCAGAGATATTCGTATGAGTACACAATATCACGCAATATAATCAGTAGTTAGACTCCAAACTACTAAAAACGGTAATAAAATGCAAAGCGCAGCACAGAGAAAGCTAATCCGATCAACAATAACAGCAACAGCTAACTAAACATCTGAAGTGTGACATCTCTCTCCGGCTTTTTAAAGCTTTTAATCGATCGCGAGAGAGTTCTAGTAATTTCTGTGCTTCTCGGGATTTCTGGAAACCAACAAGAGGATGGAATTACGGTTACAGCTAACACAGTACTCAACTACATTTATTTAATTTAAATATAAATTACGAGGTATCTATTTACTAAATGTTAAATGCACGTGTTCCTGTATTTTTACTTTTCCGGCGTAGCTTTGTCTTAAAATCTATATCGTACTGCACAAATAGAATATATCTCGTGCTGCATTGCACGGGTAAATAAAACCACTTTAATTATAATTCTACTAAAAATATATAACTAAATACAAAATTCGTAAGACTACAATACTTGAAATAAAAACGTAACATTAAATGTAATGTTATATATAAATGCAAAAGTACGAGGAAATATCATAGCAACTAATTGAAGCGAAAAAATATAATAATGAATTGCATTTAATACTATATTGCTAAACAAATTTAAGCTTTTAGTATGAAAGCTAGTTAATATGCACCTACGTTTAGAATATCGAAAGTAAAATCAAATTCATTACTCTATTAACTACTTCATTTGCTTACTGCATTCATTGCAAAACATTTCTTTTGACCGATAATTGGTTACAGCATTTAGTACCAAAAATAAATGTGAATGCCAGGCGGGCTACACAACACATATAAGGGAAGCAGAGAGTTGATAAATAAGGCCTGTTGCTTAATCTAATATACCAGTAAACAGATTCTTAGTTTTGCAACGGCCAGTGATTTTAGACGAAAAGAAATCTCTGTCAAAATAGAAAATGGCATCCTTAGTATAATTACTTCAGTAATAAAAAAGACCAAAATAATGCTGCAAGGAAAGGAAATGAAAGTCATCATCGAAAAAATCATAAGCAAAGTCTATGAGATACAATATGCTTATATAATTTTGGTTTTGAATAACCTCTTTAGTATTTTTTTTAACTTTTCTAGCAGGCTCAGTTTTTGAATTTCAGCTTTTGCCCATTTTCTACCAATCACTCCATATATAACTAACGGGTTAAACAAAAGGACTTACGTTGCATGAGGTGTGAGAGTGACTGATTGATTAGCGAGCTCAAAGTACAGAAAACTCTCTCTTTGCATCATTAACAACGCTAGTGAGACGTGAGAGTTCAGCTCCACAGAACATGAAATACCTGGTTCGATGTTTCATTTACGATTCATCATTATGTCTTTTTAAGTTTATCGACCCCAAGGTTAAGACAAGACTAAAACGTTGTTTTAAATTTCTCTTGTATATTTAATTTTATATTTATTTCAGTTCATCGTAATACTATAAAATATTTGGCATAGAATTAATATTTAAACAGTGCCACAAATAAATAGCGACAATATAAAATGAAAGTTACGCATTTCGTAGTTTTTTAATAAGCGTATTTACAGTTTCTATGTTGCTCTCCACAAAGGAAATCAAACAACAATAATACGTTTTATTTAAGTTTAAACTCGGTAATCATGTGCGCAATAATGCCTTTAAATAAGAGATTAAGTAAGAAATAAATGCGAATACCACAGTACTATATAGCACACAACCAAAGCTTTCTTAATGCCACACACACAGCTTACGATCATTTTAAAGCGGACAAAACTAAATATGCGTTAAATAACCTTTTTAGTTCACCGAAGTTAATATTTAAACACCTATATATTTACTTATCTTCACAGTCTTTGATTAGGTTTACACTATTTTAAGTAATAAATATTCGGGTCTTATTCTGCACTAAAATCATGTATAGTGATTACCACAAAGGGTATTTTTCGGGTATGGAGATTATATATCAATATGCAATCATTTATTTTGGGGCAACAGAAAACAGTTTGAAGGAATCATAAAAATAAAACGCGTATTAAGCTACAACAAACAATATTTAAAATTTTAATTTTAGTTGAATTTCAGATTTGGACATCACTCGAAATGTAAACCGATATATTGACAATGATTATCTTATTTTTTCATTGACCAAATTACCATTTATTAATTTCCTATAAATACAAGATAATGTACTGTGAATTTAAGTTACCTCTTGAAATCAAAGAAGAAAATTTCGCTTGCATTATGACAGCGAGTAAGATATTTTCTTTAGGTAAATTTTAAAAAAAATACTTGGTTTTAATATAGAAAATAATTCATTTTTTGAAAGTAAACTGCATTTGAAAACAAATTCAGAATTTCTATTTTCTACCAAATGAAACAAATATTTTTTACGCTTGAAACCATGCCACGTATTAGTTCTAGAAGAAATTATTTAAACTTTTGTCCTTTATTAAAATTACCACCGAAATTATTTATAACGTACTGAAATTCATTGTATAAACAGCTGGTTAGTCATCAAACACCAACACTTCAAATTAATTACAACCTAAAAGATTGTAATTCCTTATTCCAGCCATCAATTCCTCCTAGAAAATATTTGAAACTCAACATTAACGCCCAAGTGGCACTGAATGCTTATGCATCACACAATCCTGAAACAAAACTCCTAGCCAGAATTCAGTGTTTAATCGCAGAAGTATTCGTATTGTATGCTTCACTATTCACTTTGCATGATTATATTTTACTACTTACTAATGTTACTCACAATTTACTAAAGTTCTAATGTAAATTACTAATGCACTAATTTAGAGTTATTGAACTGTACATTAATTATTTTTATAAAATTCATATAAAACGTGTACATAAATAGCTATGCTATTTATATTTGAGTTAAAATTATATATATACTTCAAATTACGAAATTATATATGTAAAGTTCAAGCACAACAAATGCATGACATAGCATGTAGATGCCATCACTTTGAAAGCCAATAAGCCCACACTTCATGTAATACGAAATTGTCAATTACAAAAATTTAATTTAGAAACTTATGTCTATGTCTGAAGAACGCAAAAACTCATAATATAATCCGTTTTCCGAAAAATCAATCTTCATATGACAAATTTACGAATACCTTTCTTTGGAATTTCTTTCATAACCGGCAGCATCTCATTATTTTGCATATAATCGAATCCTTCCTTTTGCATAACTAATGATATCTCTGCGCATTTAGAAATAACGCTGGTATGAATTCATAATTCTTTCCACGAAACATCTGGTTGAAACTCGACAAGCTTGAATTAAAAATTACTAAAATCGATAGAAACGTCACTTCGAAACGTTTCAAGATCTCTTTCAGCAGCACTCCTTCGGACATAGAATTAAAGCTCAGAATATGCTGAGGTCCTACAAATATGCAGATTGCTCTTGGTTTAAAATGGGAAGAATGCAAAGCAAATACGTCATTTTATGCTTTGTTTGAAATATCAAAATTTTGGGAAATGTAGCACTAGAAAATGAATGGCAATGGAACGCTTAGACTTGCATGTCTTTCTATGCTAGTAACGGAACGTTTCAGTACTCTACATCTTCTCAGAAATATGAAACCTTTAACCATAATCAGCAGTTACAAATTCAATTCTAGACTCGTGCTTTAAACACTATCACATTATGTATTTGTAACTTAATGCACACGTTCACATTCAAATATTTTGAAAGAAGAAGTACTTCAATGCATAACAAATCACATAAAAATTATTTACACATACATATACCGAATACGCATAAATGTATGCATAATCTCTGAGTTTATACTTAACTCGGCAAAGAGTACTTTTCGAATCATTTTGACTTTTAGAGATACGCTTAAATTATGAAACATTTAATAATATTTCATTTACCAAAATGAGCTTATAAGATCCAAAACTAACACAGAGAGCATTTGGGAGCGCCAGATTTAAAATGCGTTGAAATTGAAATTGACTTCATGTATTCATGTAAAAATTGAAATTAAATCGACTTCATGTAACTGAGTTATATTAAATAAATAATCATACTTTGTTTTCTCTGCACCGAGGACAGCTGTAAAGTAGCTGTATTCTCTGTTGTGTATAAATCACTTTTATTTAAAGCTTAGAAATTAACTATTCCAAAATTTCGTGTAATGCTGGAAATATCCTACATTCTAAAACTAAGCTTACAAAAACTTTTGCTTATATTAAAGTGTCGATGTAAGTGCCGAAATTGTTAGTTATGAAATATTTCTGTGTTACATAAACTGTAGAATTTAATGCAGTTCAACTGAAGCAGATATTAGAGTTCACAAAACTGCATAAACTAATGATTCCATTTAAAGTGGGATATTAAATATCTGTTCGATTTAAATAATTATACGCGTTCCCATTCCTACTGATACGTCTTCTAAATATGATTTTTTAAAGAAATAATATCTTTCATCTAAGACCGAAATATCTAGAATGCTGGAAACTTTCCTTCCATATCTTTAATGTCGCGCTAAGAAAAAGCAAAAAGTTTTTTTTTTTTTTGAAAATCTATGCTTTCAGATAATCTTATTTAGGTCAATACTTTTCAGACGATAGAAATTCTTAAAAAAGAGATATGAATCATTTCTGAAGCCATGAACAGCAAGCTTTAATTGACATTCATTTGTTAGCTATCAAAGTACTTATATACTCTTTTTTTTTCCTTTTAAATGGATTTTCTGCACCTTGATAGTGCTATACTGAATTCATTTGTTGAAGATGACTCAGTTCTGCAGCAATCAATGCAGTAATGAAGGGGGAAGTAAAATATGCCATACTTCAATAGATGCAACTGCTTCACCAGGTTCGAACAATGAAATGAAGGATATGTGGGCTAGAAAGAATGGATCTTTCAAGGCCACCTATAGCGAAAACTGTTTTTTTTTTCTTTTAAATTTTCATTCATGAATAAAATTAATTGCGTATGATTTTCAAACGTTTTAGTGTGCTATATTTACTGGTGTCCTGATCGGTGTAGTGTGGTTTGGTGGTAACAGTAGAGGGGGGGAGACCTTCGGAATGTCCACCAGGGTGCTCTCCGTCAAAATTCGGGAGGAGCTATCCTAGTTAGTGCGATGGAGCTATACCTGTGCATTCAATGATGAAATTCTGGAGTCCCGCTTATTTGTATTTGGACTATAATTATTAGCATGAAAAACGTTTTATTTCCACCACTATAAATTAAATTCGACATATTTGTTTTGTCTACCTATGAAATTACAGATATTGAAATTATTAAACGACTTACGTGTCAGGAGATATTTGGTTGTGTCGCTGAATATGCAAACATATATTAGAGGATAGTTCTGTCGGCATATAAAGAAGCATTAACAGTGAGTTAAATCGGTTTGTGAGGTTTTATCTATTGATTTTTAGCGAAGAGTTCATTTTAAGTTGAAAAGCGTTTTCTATCACTCTATTTTCACCCACGCTTTTCATGCCAGAATGTAAATGAGATAGCGAGAGTTTATTCCGATTAAAGTAGAATGAAGTGCTATTAAAGCAAGAGTTTCGGAAGTTAGTTTTAGAGCGTGTCTGCCTACTCTAGGCACCGCTGTGCTGTGATTATTCGTGACTTGCGTTAGCGGTGTTGATGCGTTCTAACCTTTAGGCTTGTCTCGCCGGTTACTTTAGACCAGAGCTCTTCCTGTGCCTTAAAGTGTTCTGTGAGCCGTTAAGCTAACCTACACACCTTGAAATTATTATTTGTTACGTATTTCTGTTAAGCCAGAAATGTTGGCTTCATGTAACCCAAGTTGGGTCATTTGTTAATTTTATGCTTGAATAAAGGGTCTTATACACCCTTCTTCTTTCCCAGGTCTAGAGAAGGTAATTCTTCAAACGATCTTAAAATTTTATGTTCCCACAGAGGCAAAGACTGGTTCATTTTAAGCGTTGAACTGGCGTTGAACGCTTAAAAAGAACCAGGATGTCACAGAAAAATTCAACATTTAGCATTTTGCGCTCAACTCGCAAGTCCCGTCGACCACGGTGAATCCAGCGGAAGGATCCGGGTTTATTATTGACACCCTTAGAGCTGCTATGAAGCCAGCAGCAATTTTTGATGGAAAGACGTCTGTCTTAAGTTTTCTTGAACAGTTAAATTCGCATTTTTTGCTGCATCCGGTACATATAGCACAAAATGTTGCTAGCGCCACGTCCGCCCTTAGAGGTCAGGCTGCTACGTTTTATAAATGCATTGGCAAACTCGTCTTGGGTAAGCCTGGTAGCGAAAGCTACAATTTTGAAAACTTTAAAAACGCATTAATTAAAGCGTTCCTTATAGTAATGGACAGAGATAAGCTCGAATCAGAGCTATTCAGCAAATTTCAATATAAAATCAAATACCTGACGGAATTTATTTTGCGGAAAGTCCAGATTTGTAATTTGTCGTACGGCAAGAGGCCAGGCGAAGAAGTTATTTCAATAATTTTGCCGCGACTTCTACCCCCGGGCTCAGGACTACTTTGAGCTTCGAAATCCAACAACGTTAGAAAACTTATTTGAGTTAGCCACAAATTTAATAAATCGACGTGTGGCAGAAAAAATCACATGATGATGGGGTACGGTGAGAGGCCAAAAGAGCGAAATTTTAAGCCAACGCCTCAACAAAAACCGCAGTTTGGGCCGAAGAAGAAATTCGAAAGGAAAGATACCGAGATAGCGGGGACAGAAAGGACATAAACAAAAAGCAGGAGGACCCAGAAGTTAAAGTAAAATCGGGTGCTGGGAAGAGGGTGCAGTTACCTCAGCATAAAAAAAACCCTCATAAATTAAACTAAACATTGTAACAATAAGGAATTTGGAACTAACAGTAGTGCAGATTTTGTTGAAAAATATTCCCTTTGAAGTTACTCTTTGATACCGGAGCTCAAGCAGTTTCATTTCAGAAACCTTCTTTAAAAAATTTTTCATAAATTTAGCCTTTTTATGTTAAGTGGGGGAAAGTTTTTCGCTGCACTAGGAAAACAGTACACATGTATTGGAAAAATATTACTGCATGTGCAGGTGAAAGATAAAGTGTTAAAGGTTACTTTTTTGAAGTGTGAAACTTACAAGCGGCCGTAATTCAAGGAGTAGACTTCTTAAAAGCGGCAGGGCTCGTCTTTACGTTTCTGATTTTATTTTAGAGTTACAGATGAACAAAATCAAGAATCAAGAACACAAGCCACCCGAACTTGACTTGCAACAGCTGCAGAAAGAAGAGAAGGAAAATTTAAAAATTTAAATGCATTGGTAAGCCGTTTTTCAAATATTTTGATGACAAGCCTGAATTCACTAATATAGTTACTCATGAAATTAACACTGTTGATTCAGCCCCAATCAGAAGCAAGCCGTACCAATATAATAGTGTTAAAGAAAATATAATTGAAAAGGAAGTTGAGGACATGTTAAAAGTGAAAATAATTTCCTGTCAGCAGTCCTTCGCGAGGCCCGTGGTTCTGCGTAGAAAAAAAAATAACTTGCCTGCTAATAATCATAAGGGATAGCGTTTTGCCGTTGAATATAGAAACTGAATTCAAGTACTAAATATCCTATCTATCCCTTGCGCATAATTGAGGAAATGATCCGAAAAATAAAATCCACCTGGTACATGACAACATTGGACCTTACGTCCGAGTATTTCCGAATTGATGTAAAGGCTGAAGATGTAACTAAAACAGTTTTCTACGTTTCCTAATGTCTACGTTTTCCTAAGAATGCTGCTTGGATTACGTGGGGCACCTGCCGCTTTCCAAAGAACCGAAGTGCTAAAATAAAGCACTCCCAATTATCGGCAGGTGACGAGCGAGTGGCCAAATTTTGTTCCAAGTTTCAAGGTTCATATATTATTGAAAGAGAAGCCGTAATCTAATTGAAAAGTAGAGACGGAGAATAAGTAGACTAGTATTTATTCAACTATTTGTAATTTATTTATGTAACTACAGAATGACTTGCTTTTAATTGAAACTAAAACGAAATATACGAAAGCTTCCCAAAGGGGATAAAACTCAACAATAAATAATGACAACCTATTCTCTTTCTTTTATTGATTAGATTTTCTATGACGTAAACAGAAAAAATAATATTTATGTGTAAATTATGGTAAACATCTTTGTTTTTTACTACACCTATCAGCTACAACACTTCATGACGTTTTGACTTTGATGTAGTTTGTAACCTTGGAGAGAAATTACTAGTAAGTATAATCCCAAAATGTAGATACTCAACGGCAGTTCGGTTCTTTTCGCAGACGAATTAATTTTTAGCTATGAAAAAAAAACTGTTCTCATGTAAATGTACTCAAAATCAAAGTGAGTTCCTTATTGCAAAAATTCGTAACTGAAGATATTTATCTTTTGACAAGTGCTAGTAAAATTGAATTTGTATCTTCAAATCTTGGAATACGATTTATATCACAGTGTAAATTAATTTTCTCCATTTCTAGATTTTCCCAAGAGTTACTCACGTTCGTTTTTGGTAATGAAAATAACGTAAAACTGGACTTCTAATCAATAAAATTTTAAACGTTTTCTTCAAATTCTTGTCATAATAATGCGAATTAATTCATGGGCAGCATAAAATTACTTCAAGAGCCGCAGAGTTCGCTCAAAGGAATGACCTAGCCCTTCTGTTTAACCCTGGTTTCGAGTAAGACTTAGTTTGAATAGCGATTATTCGAGCAAGTAAATCAAGGGGGAAATTTTCCTTGAATTATTCTTACGCATAGCAAGCCGGCTACACAGTGATAATTGTCAATAACACTATGACACAAGAAACGCAAAAATTTTGCAGAAAGAAAATGTAATTAAATAATGAAGGAAACCGTTCTCTTAATTCTCGTAAAATTTTCTCGTTTGATGTAGTATAGTTCGAAGCTGAAAGTGCAATAATAATTAGTAAACAAAGCTTCCTTACTTGTGAAATTAATCAGTAATACTGATTTAAGTTTCATTTACTTGCGTTATATTGGAGACAACAGATCCACTCGTTTATGTTATTATCAAAATTATATACTGTTTTGTGTTTTTGCATATCTCGATTCCCTGTTTCAGACACACGAACAGATCTCATGAATAATAATGAGCGAATGCATTTGTACTTGACATTTGTCGTAGACTTAAAGCATCGATGATGACAGTAAGATCAATGATGCGCAAGAACCAGCTCAATATTAGTACCTGGCAAGAACTCCCTAAGGAACAGAGTCGGAGGCTGTGGTGATTTTTCGTGACAACGGAATTAAAGTGTCTCTGCTTCTCAGAGACTTATAATCGCAAACATCATTGTCATAGTCAGGCCCTTTTGACACAGGACACTTACCATCAAACCGAATAGGCAGTTATAGTGTTCTCAAAATGCAGAGGGTTAACAAGACAAATAAAACTAAATTTTCGTCACGAAACAATTAACCATCACACTTCTGAATTGAAAGTTGAAATACAGCAAGGTCCTACATAGGTTACAATTCATACCATGTAAAAAAAATCTTAACTAAGCTAAAATAAATTTAAGCTTAATTTTATGTTTTTAAATGCTGGTTAGATAGATAACAATGTTCTAAAGTAAACATCCATGACCTACATACTGAGATTTCAATCTAAGAAAATAAAGTACGATTTCAAATAAAATGGTGTATCTTAACCAAATACTTTCGCAATGTGCTCTGAATATATTACAATGATGGTTTAAAACAATATGAAATATGCTAACAGATATCAAATAGCACTGGCATTTCGACGTTTCGCTCGGAACTTTATTTTAACATCATACCATATGCTGAAATGAGGTCATCTAAATTCTGGCATCGCAAGAAATACGTCTTTCTTCATCTGATTTATCGTTTTGAAACAGATTTCCGAAACACCTACTCTTCCTCTTCAAATTTTCGTTTTTATCTCATTTACTTCGCGTTAATGCATTTCCAGAATGCGAAACTGAATCTGAAGCAGAGCGACTCACGGAAATAAAACAACGAAGAATAAATATCTTTTATTCTGTATTTATGAAAATTCTGCCAGAAGTTTCATTTCGGATTTCCTCGAGCAAAAAATGGTAATTTTGTATTTCTGATACAAAGTTCAATTTGTTTAAATTTCGTAAAATAAAGGCATGAACGCTACTTGCAAAAGAGATTTATTTTAATTTTTCTGCACAATGCCATAAACAAATAAAACTAATTTTATTTAAAGGCTACGAATGGCTATATAGTCTTACACTGTTTTTGAATAAAATTTTATGATCAAGTTATTTAACAGAAATAAACAATTTGCTAGATGTTTTTTTATTTTACTTCTAGTGCTCTCATTTTACTTTCAAAACAAATATAGCTGTATTTGATACGAGGAAAAGCATTAAAACAGCAGTAAAGATGAAAATTGTATTGCTTAAATACATAATTTACCTGAAGCGATTGGATTTGTTTAATTTTCTTACTTTTCTCACTAGAGCAAACAAACTTCCATACTTTGCATAACATTTTAAAAGCTTGGTTTCGGACAAACGAGCACATTCATGCAATAGATTCTTAAGTTTGGTTCTTGAAAGAAAATCCAACTTAAAAAATTTAGTATCACTGTGTTATTGAATTGCTTCTAGGAGAAGTTATTTTCAATTGAAAATTCGGTCTTCTTAAAAGCTTCTAGAATGGTTATGTTATTGAATAAACTAAATTACAGAAAGAGGGCTTTAAAACAGCTACAGAATGCACACTAGCCGTTTTTCAAATGTGAGTATTACTATCTCACGATATCAGTTGCAAATGATTGGTATATTTTCCGCGAGACAATACTTTGAGTAAATGCTTACAGAAGACTTCATTCTCAAAAAGTTGGAAGTTTCAATGCATAATTATACTCTGTTTTAATACAATAAGTTCTTTTCCCGAGTCATAAGATTTTTTAAAACAAAATACGAAAATCAAAAGGGATTCGCTTTAAATATATATTTCTATCAATAAGTTTTATATTCGATGCATATAAACTAGCTTTTAACCAAACGTCAAATTTATATTATCTTCAAATTTAATTTGACAATTCGATTAATGAAATCGAATTGTCAACTTTATATTATCTGCATTATCTTCTACCACTTAACTAGCAAACGCTTTTCAATTATTCACCCATGACTTTTCTTCCAAAAGGTAAATAAATAAACTGTACATAAACACCTAACTTCTTCTTTTAAAATTGCAAATGCATTGGGAAAAGATAGGAAATAATTTTCAGCGCATTTACGTAAAAAAAAAAGCAGTCAGCAAATACACGCAGAGAGATACAGAGCACCAATTTTGTCTAAAACAATAATTTAATCATTTTTATTGAATATTTAGATTTTATTTTCTCCGAAAACTAACACCACAAAAATTAATTTGTTTTTAGTCCCTCGACTGACATTTAAGATCCATGCAATTGAACTCGAAGCGTTAAGTACCAGTATTTAAAATTCCATTCTTTAATCCCTACAGTGACAATACGTACGGCACGCAAAGGAGGTCAAATGTAGCTTGTGACGTAAGAATCCCGTTTTGACCCACGATCATTACATTCCTTACAGGCAAACGAGATGAAAGTCAACAACTACCGCAGAGCCCGCAGGTATGCTAAGTCCTGTTAGCTGCCAAGTCGAAGCCATTTCTCAGGCTTCAGTGCAGGATGATCCGATCAAAAAACTGTATAACCGGTCTTGCCAATTCTTATCGGATCTGTCGGGCAAGAAACATCGACAGACTAGACAAACAAACTGAAGTTACTGAGAATAACAACTTAGTCCACTACCCATGCTGCCACTGACCCATGAACCAGTATGCCTAGTGTCATGATAAGAATATTAATATTCACATTGAGGACAATTAAATACTCATAGTTGACTAACAAAGACATCTTCACAATGCTGAATTATCCGTAATTTAATAATTAATAAAGTGATTTGATTAATATTTGCACGAAAGTAATATTAATGATTAATGCCAACTCACGAAATATATATTAATAAAAGTTACTGTTAATAGTGGTAACTAGCCAAATAAGCATTTTTAAAAATTTTGGGTGCTTCTATTTAAAAGTACATGAAACAGATATACTTAAGTAAATTCAGATTGTTTAAAATTGAAAATTTCTAAAACCAATCAAAAAAGTGCTTAATGAAAACACAATTCAAGTTCAATCACTTTTTCTTGAGTATTTTTTAGAAGATAAATGTTAAGTGATTATTGCAACTTACTTTTAACTACCAAGAGCACCAATGAATGAGAAATATTCCATTCATAAAATTTTGATTAAATGGAAAATGCTTTTATGCATTCAAACAAAATTTCTAATCACAGAAATAAAGGAAGAAATAAATCAAGATGTCCATTCGACTCAGTATAACTAATTGTCTTATACAACGCAATGACAGCTCGACTGTAAATGACTATATCCTTCAAAACCAGTATGTGGCGGCTAAATATTTTTCAGAAAATTGCAACTTTCCTTCCATTTTTCAAAATATCCACAAATTTTCAAAAAAAGTTATTTTCAGATAATGTCCACATCCATTCATAAAATTGCTCTAATTTATCTTGCAGTCTATATTTTACTCATAAATTAATGAAACAATTTTAGAATCCTGTCTCTGTAATTTATATTCATAATTAGATTATACAAAATGTTTTGAACATTCGTTTCCATCAAAGAACGTATGGTTTGGTATGAAATAAACAGATAAATCACCTAAAATGAATAAAAAAAATTACAGCATTTTTAATGCTAAAATAGCATAAAACTTTTGTTTATGTGTCAATGAGATTTCTTGAAAAATATTAGGTAACTTTAAAAAATAAATAAATAATAAAATTAGTTACTTTTAAATGAAATAATAAATATTACTTTAAAAGAAATTGCGCTACATTTGTCTTTCAATTTTACTTAAAAACGTTTAGATGCTTTATTTTCCTTTTTCGAAAGCAGACATCACATCACGTTCATCTTTTCCATATGATTTTGATACCTTATGATGATTTTTTAATCTAGATGACTCATGACGAAACATTCCTTCTCGTTTATGATTACTTTCGGCATTTTCTGTAATCCTGATGAGAAAATTCTCATTATTTTTTGTATAAATATTAAATTTTATTTGAAAATTTGTACGTATATTTCAGAGTTTCTCATTTTGAATACGTAAGACTAATTATCCAGATTTCCTGAAGATGATAGCAATATTTTATCGCTTCAATTTTCGCTTAAAGAAAAACTTCCTGGTTTAGACGGTTTTTCAAATCCTTATGTAATTTCCAAGAATTAAATAAAATTGAAACTCAACGTGATCACGGAAGATTATTATGGGCAGAATCAATATAAAAAGGATGAAAAAAGATGCATATACTTTATATCTTTTATCTTAGCGCTTAATAATCGCTTTGGCACAATATGATATGTTAAGGAACATCAAGATGTGTGTCGCAGTAAAATATTTGAATTTAACTACATACCTTCAGAAATTCAGAAAGACTAGCATATTTGTATGTTTACCATAACGACGTTTATAAAAGTTATTTTGAGATATGATGTAGCTGAACAATACTCAATTTGCTATCTCATCTTGCAGCTATGGATAATGATTTCAAATGATCATCAGCTAAGCAAGTCTTAGTAATTAAAGCAATGTGTGCTTCTGATTATTAATCGGGAGATTTTACAATACAAGTAATATTTATAGATTTATCATTAATTTTATATTCATACAAAGTGTCAGTACCCCATGACAAAGTGTCAGTACCCCATGATCATACGTAAGGAAATTGACAGTACCCGCTTTTAAAGTTATAATTGTCCAATCCAGCTAACCTACTTTTCTACGATAAAAATAATGAAACTAACTAAGAAACACTAGCGCATCTTGAAATTATTTACTACCAACCACAAGGTAACATCTAGAAAAACAGTCAAACGCATACGCAAAGACTTAACAGTAATAGATGATATAAAAATAGGTAATATAAAATAATTGAACAATAAAATAATAATAGTATTACAATATTATCAAAGATAAAAGACATTTATCATGAACAATTAATTGAATATTCATTATAATAATTTATTAAAATCCAAATAACTGGATCATAAATCTCGGCTATTCATTTGAGCGTGCAGTCAATCAGAAATATTTTAGAATCAAAGCTTTCTCATAGCTTGCTAAAACTTTGATGCCGTCGCACAGGTAATCCACCAATCTCCACAGAATAATGCATTTTGAACCCTGCATGTCAACAAATGAGATGCACCAGTTAAGCAGTATGTGAGTCAAATGCCACATAAATATGCTACAGGGAAAATGAAGAAAATATAAAATAAAAAAATTCTTGCTTGGTTCACAGTCTCTGATATTCTATACGGCTACATTCGAGCACCTTTAAAATAAAATTTAAATTAGGTATGTGGTATCATTTCTTTAATATGTGTAGCAAAAGTACACAATTCTGAAAATCATAAGGCTATTAAAAGAGATTTTTTTGCTACTTGCCAGTCATAGTCATACCAACATCAACGTTTCTATTTGTATTGCTTACACTTCTGCTCTCCTCGGGTTACTGCACACAGAAAAATCGAAATTTGTTCACAACGATTAAGCTTATGGTATAATTTAGCAGTTTCCGGGGGCATGGATCCAGGGATGAAATTCGGCGTTCTTTCTCGGCCGCATACAGAGGGTTATAAAATATAACCAAAAGAAATTTGCCTTTATTTTGGTGACTAGGAAACACTATTTTGGACTTCCAAACGTTAATAGCATTTTGGGTCGTTACCAACATTTTATAAAATGAAAGTTTGTTCCATTTCTTACAACCCTCTCTTTCTTAGAAAGAATAAATAACTAAAAGGACTGTTTCGATAGCTCCCCTTATCCGGCACCATTTCATGGATTTTTCGACCGTTTGATAAAGAGTCCAATTTTCTATAACCAGTTTTCTACAACATTAACGGGAATTCATTGCTCTAGGCTCTTGTTATTATTATTATTATTATTATTATTATTATTATTGTTGTTGTTATTATTATTAGGTTCGGAGAATAAAAGAAGTTTTCTTTTTAAAGTTCGGAAGCTAATATCTGCTCTAATCTAAGAATTCATATATCAAGAGGGTTCACTAATAATCATAAAAGAAAGAATGGCGATGTAGCATTTATTATAAAACATGCAATTTTAAATTACCTCACTTTTTTAAAATATTCAAGTCGACAATTAAACTTTTCTTTCAGTAGTTTCTTCAGTTCAATTAAGATAAAAACATTTTCAAACAAATTTCCCTTCCTACACCGGTGAACCATTAAAATGTTTTATTATAAGTTAATCATCAAATTTGACACTTCTTATCAGATAATCAGCGCCCTGTTAACGTTATTTGAATATCAAAATCATGTTCTAAAATCTGCACAAAATACGCACTGTGAGAAATAAAAAAAAAAAAAAAGTTGTTCTTTACCCAGGCAAGGATGCTCCCAAAAATATAAGTATATTTTTGGTGAAAAAAGGGTGTGGTACTTTTCTGCACGTTATTTTGTACGGAAGTTTTATGAATAAAAAAAACTGCAGATACTATCGACGCTTTATCCTATTTTAGGCACGTTATTTTTACGAAAATGATACGAAACGAAATATACTGACTAAAAGCTGTTGACAACATAGTACCCCTTATCCCCTTATTTTTTGGGGCATGCTGCCTGGGTAAAGAACAACTTTATTTTTTTCACATTTTCAGCATTCTGTTAATGACATAAAATGCCATCAATAAATTCAAACAGTTTTGTACAGTTTTTTCCCCCTTCGAACAAAAAAAAAGGAAGTATGTGCAAAAATAGAGTTTTTTTTCATAAGTTTTAATGACATATACTAATATTATTATTTAATAATAATAATAATTCTACGAACTTGCAAGCTGAATCCTGATACTTTACATAAATTTCAGTTCCTTTAGTCATTACTATAAAAATCACATGAGGCTAATTTTTTTAAATTTTGTTTAATGTACGGGAAAATGATATAATGATTTTAATAGTTTTTATATGGGAAAAAATAAATAAATAATGTAAATAAATAATTATATGTTATATTTTTCTTGAAACAGTTAAGGACATTCTTAATATGGTAATCTTTAGAATAAGAACAACGTTCGGGTTAAATGAACTCAAAATTCACGTGGTTAATTTTACTCTAACTTATCAAACTTATCCCTTTTACAATTAAACACTGAGCATGCGCATAGACAGACATTCCTAATTTTCATAGAAAAATTTAATTATTACTTTACTATAGAGGTGCTGTGAATAAAAGTTTATACAATGCAAAAATAATTTATTTTATATGCAAATTTAGGGTACTTCTTAATATGTTTAATTATAAAGAAAAAAAAAGCGTTGCAATTCTTGTTCACTGACCAATGGCAATACAGGTAATTCTATTTCGGGCGGTGTGGCGAAATATTTGTCAAGTCAGCAATGGCGGGATATCGACGTCGGAAGAATATGTATTGGTTACTTTATCAGATCTGATATTACAATATTATTTGAAGAAAGTAAGTCAAAATTTTATATTTTCAGAGTTTAATATTCATGCACTCTTCACCTATGTAAGCTTTTATGAATAGATTCACTCCAGGAAATGTGATTTTCCTAAAGCATGTGTTGTTCTTTTGTGAACGTGCTGAATCATACATTTTCACCATTTGGTACTGTTAATGACATAAAATGCCATCAATAAATTGAAAACTTCCTGTTTTGCACTTGTGTGTTTCTCACTTTCTTATAGTTATATTACTTCTTACTCAAGTATTTTAGGCTTTAGTGTAGAATTGGGTGCCCTTTCGAATGGCGAAAAATTTTGTTCAGTTTTGGTGATGAAACCCTATTTCTGCTTACCATGAGGGTTTTAGCTTGGTTTTAGCTTTTTGATTTTTTTAAGTGAAAATAAATCGATGTGCACATGGACAAAATTAAGGCAATGTGCAATGACTAAGTTTGTGCAATTCTCTGATGTTTTTTTAAGTGAAAATAGGTCGATGTGTACATGGACACGGAGTTTGTGAAATTCTTTGACTTCTTATTTTGGTTTTTAAAATTCTTGAAATTCCATCTTGAAATTGTGCCATCCTGACGTCGATCTTGGAGTAAAAAAGAATCGCCAAAAAACAAGGGGCATCCAATTGTAAACTTTTACCGCATTTTAATATTTATCTTAAAGCATACTGCAATTGAGCAGGAAGTAGTCTAATGGAAAAAGAAAGGCAATTTTAACATGATTAATTGTTCAAAATCTGTTATGAAAAATGCATACACTAATTACCCTTAAAATATCTACCTTATGCCAAAGATTTAATCAATCTGATTTTGCTAAACGTTTGAGATATTGTGATATTGTACGAATACCTCTGAAGAAATATTTCAGCATTTTGATTTATTTCTTGTGGAAAGGATAAATTTTTGTTAACTTTTTAACGACTTGTGCATTCAATGCGTAACGAACCCGTACGCACGCAACAATACGTTTTTTCTTTCTCAAAACAAATGGTTAAGTTATCTGAATACGGCAAAGCACGCAAAGGCTATCTATCTAAGGGAAAGGACGCCTTTGGAGAAGACTCCCTAAGGGAAATTGGTTCATAATTAAGTTACATATGGATTAAACAAATGACAAATTGCATGCATTAACTTATGACGAAATATACTATAACAGCACATTTTAAACCTACCGTCTGATACAATATTTTTAAACAATTCGTTTTAAACACATGATTTTAAATTCTGAATCCTAGAATTTCTAGCGTTTAATTCTTGACGTACTAGCCCATCACAGATGCTTAGCTTAAACCTGTTTCAGAGATTAAAATAAAAGCTGAAGTTGAAACAAATTTCAATTTTTATTGTTTTTTTTTCGTCATCTGAAGTTGAATCAGTGACCATGAATATATGTGATATCAATCACGTGTCTTTGATTAATATGTAATAGTTAATCTGTCAGAAAATTTCAGCAAAAAATTTGTTTGTATGAACTTCTTACATTAAACCCTGCCTTTGTTACTATAAGTAAAAGAACTGCAGCCAAACACTTTTGCATACAGATGCCTTATCATTTAAAAGCTTCTCAATTATACTCCGTATTTCTACAGTGCGCTTAAAGATAAAATCTTGAAAGACACCATACACATTGCAATGTTTATCTTACAAATGTTAAATGATAAGAGACAAAGCGATCTTATAGATTTATGCACCCGTAAATATCTGCATTAATGATGTTCGTTTATCGTCTTCAAATCAATAGTTTTGTTGCAAAACTGTTCTATATTCAAATCATATTATACCAGCTTTTATCTTATTTTACCAATGAACACTTTTCTTCACTTAGCGTCTTACTAGCCTTAAAAAAACTCTTTTTAACCCATTTATCTTTAGTCAAGCATCTTTTATTGGCAAAGTCTCGATTTATTGGCAAAGTAGACAGCTGAATTTCTTTCTAATTTAATATTGTAACTCTCCCTCTATCAAAACAGGTTTAACTCAGTGTCAAAGGAGAAATCATTCCAGCTCATATTTAAGTAAAAAAAAATATTCAGAGGTATTTAACAGCTTCAGGTAACTCAACAGGAGTAGTTTATTCGTTTGTTCGCAGAAGGTCACTGAATCAAATCCTAGCCGGAGCCCATACCGCTCCGATTAAAGCGAAACCTTGGAAGAATGTGACCCCCTCCACCCTAGACATGCCCGAACAGAAAACGTTTCGGCCGTTATAGAAGAGAAGTGTGAAAAGCTAAAATAAAGCGAAAGAGACGCGTTTCAGAGTTAACGCTTTTTATGTCAACAAATCATGTTTTCAAGGTCGTAGTTTTGAGTTTCATCCTCAACTAAAATTTGTCAACGTTGATTGTCTGAAGCATTATAACCTTTCTCGGTGAACAAGAATGTCCTGCGTTCAAATCTTCAACAAGGCATAACTTTTAACAAAATTTGTAGGAATGTGTTTTCAATAACGTTATATCTTCAATAATAGTTCTCATAGAACAATCGTAAAAAGCGCTCAAATCGTGCGACTAATTATAGAAAAAATTACTAAAATCAAATGACCGGAACAAATAGTATGAGGACAAAACCCACTAAATTTAAATTTTTTTACTCAGATGGGAAAAAAACACAAATAAATGGAAAATTTTCCAGATACAAAAATCTGTATCCATTTTGCCCTGTTTAATAAATTCATGTTTTTCTAACTTAAGTAAAGCAAACCAAAGGTAAGCGAATCAGAAAAAAATTAAATACCGTGTTTTTCCCTAAAATAAGATCTAATCGAAACATAAGCCCCAGCGTGATCTTTTACGATGATTGTAATATACATATGGTTTACCAGAAAAATAGATCCACTTTTAATATGTTTAACTAGACTGACGCCAGATTTAGTACTGAATAAGCAAACGGAGTGCAGACACAACACACATGCGGACTTTAAAACGAACAGACATAGTTGTGAGTATTAGAATCTTCATAATTCAAGTACACTGTATGGTGAAACGGACGTATTTACTATAATACTCGTGCTAAATAAACCGAAGTTTTTTGAATTTTGTCCTTACAGCTTTCCTTTGCTTTCTTGATGTCATACATTCTTAAGTTTTTGTTGCCATTCCTGTCTCGTAAATCTTCAATAAACACTTTGATTTAATAATAGATTTAATGAGAATAATATTTCGATTCCCAAACAAAATTAAGGCAAAAAAGAGCTCTTTTAGAATGGAATGGCGGTGGTCCGCAGGACAAGAATCTTACAGGTTTCTGCAAAGAAAAAATTATATCTCCAAATATCCGAAAATGAAAATAGTAATTAGAGTATAGTAGTCTCTGTCAGAAAGTAGACGACGAAAGTGCCAAGAAGCGCAAGTGTTGATCAAATAAATTACCATTATTTTCCTATGCTAGAAGACATGATCTGTGAATGGACTGTTGAGAGAAGAGCAAAGAGTTTATTGTTAGTGAAGCTGATAACCAAGCATTCGGCCTTGCAATGGCAACACAATTAGACACAAACAGAACTTAAGGCATCGCCAAACTCGATGGAGGGCTTCCTTCAGCGATTTCAACTATTTCTAAGAAAATCGAAAGCAAGTAGATACTTAAGTTAGAAATTATTTTCTTGATGGCGTGGAGTTTTATAAATACCAACTCACCGATATCATTGCTAGGGTTGAAAGTCCACACTTTACATACCAAGGATATCCAATGAGCATTGTTGCCGAAGGGCACGTCACCAATCTACATCTCTTCTATTAGTTGCGAAAGTGCACGTGTTGCCTGCATTTCGGCAAATCGCCTGTATGAAGCGAAAAGCTTGTCTTTACACATCACTAAAGGTGAGAAAGGTAAGATTAAGCGTATTTTAGGCATCTATGTTTTAAAGTATTTTCTCCCTCCTTTCCGTATGCCTTCGTGGTGTAATTAGAAGCATACTCGACGCGTATTAGAGAGGTCCAGGTTTTGAGTCCCGGCGAGTGCACTGCACATTTTTCACGTCTCCTGCTAACATAACTCTACAGTTTTCTTAAATCAAAAAAAAAAAAAAAAAGAAAAAGAGAGATCTACACACAAGCAGCTATAAGAAAGGTAGAAGGTAGATCCATATAATGGTACCATTTGTTTTCCGATGCGGATAAAGAGTCTGGGATTTAGCAGGTAATTACCACACTAAAGACATGATGAATGCCTTTCATTAAGAATTAACAGGTCAAATAATGATTCTCGCAGTAAAGATTGGCTATCTCCAGACTCTTGATATTACAACAAACAAGCCATTCAAGTAACATTTGCGCATTTGAAAATAGGATCTACATTGAAAAGCGAATGGAGAAAAAACAACGAGAAAACTTTGTGAAGTCTAACTTGGAAGAGGATGTGAATTAAGTGAATTTATGGGATATTAATCACTGGATTGCTAATATACTAAGAGGTTGTGACTTGAGTGAATTCATGGAATATAATCACCTGACTGCCAAAGCACTACACAAATGCTACATGGGCAAAAATTGCTCATTTAAGAACAGCTTTGCTCCTAGATATGAGAGATTAGGGCCAATTATTCTGCAGGAAATTAAATCGTAAAACCATAATTTCAGAGTTCGGGGTTTCTGACAATGTTTAGAAGAAAATTGCATGACTGCACTTGAATAAACGTACATTTTTGGGCACGAGTAAATGAAAAAAAATTTATTCTTATACATGAATAAATGTAGATTATTGTAAATGGACAATTATTGACTTTTGTGGGGAATAATATATCCCCTAAAATAAGCTTTAATGCATCTTTTGGGAACATTTAATATACCATTCAGTCTTATTTTGGATGAAATATGTTAGTAAGTAAAAAAGTAACGAAGGAATAATTATCACGGTACAGCTGACGCACGATACTCTTCAAATTGACATAAATTCATTTGAATGGTAACGTCTGAAGCTGCTGTATTGAAGCGAAGTGGTAAACACAAGAAATTATTTCATCTTCACAAGTCCTGATGAATCCAAATAAAGGTAGCTTGATTAGTGCGTGAAAGAAAATAGATCGTGAAAACATCGAAAAATTTTCAGCAGAGAAATTGATTATACATGTATCTACAAGTTTTCATAACATTAGGGATTTCATTATTTAGTACAAACAGAGAATGCATCTGCCAAGCAACGATTCTGATTTAGCTTACTGGTAAAAGTTATCTAGTGCAACGAATTATACATTAAATGATAATGACTTGGATTTCAGCTAGGATCTGAGCACAGGACTTTCGTACAGTCAGACTGTTATTACCCATTGAATCAGTACCTAATTCGGATATTTTCCGCTTAAAAAGGATACTTGGATCTATAAATTTGACGGCATGATATATTGACGCGATATCACTTTAACTAAATATACGCGCTAACATAAATTTACAACAGTTTTCCAGATCAGGAACTATGGAGGGAAGTGTAGGTGCTGGAAGTTTACGATCGAGGTTACATGATAGATCGTGCACATGATTACATTTCTAATTCTTTCTCCTGACTTGCTCAATTTCTTTCCTTAATCTTCACTATTTGACTTTATAAAAGCCTTCATTTATGTCTTTTCTCCTCAGTAAACCTATAAGGAATTTTCTGCAGCCTTATCACGTGCACGTCCAGACTTCGAGTACCGGCGACGGGTTCTCTGACAAAAGTCCACTGGACGAAAGCGCATGCGACTAAAGAAGCCCACAAAAAAAAAAAAAAAAAAAAAAAACACTGTGATAATTGCCCACGCGACTAATACCCACACCGCGATGAAAGCACACATTGACAAAAGTTCATGCAGCCACGCACATAAAAGCGCGTATTGATAAAAAAGCCCATATATAAAAAGAATCATTGGTTTTTATTATTATAAAATGTATCATTTTAACTATAGTAAATGGAGTATTCAGATCTCAATTTAAATGTCTCAAAAATATGTCTGTTTGTGTATTTTATCCCTACTTTATTTGTTTATTTTATTACGTGGAAAACAAACTTTCTGCTTTCTGATTCAATGATTCGCTATAATGTTTCGATAATAAATCTGAAATGCATTTTATTATTTATTTACTTAGTTAACTTTGGTATGCGTATGTGAAAATGAAAAATATCATTGTGAAGTTCCTCACGTACTATTTTTAAGGTAATATGGCTGCGGTTAAATATAATTATGTTTCATTATTAAAACCATTAACTTTTTAATTGAAAAACACTTGAATTTTATTTTCTTACTTTTTAGTTTTTAACACAGTTAAAACAGTTTTATGTAATTAAGCACAATGAAAACATAGTTATGCCATATTATATTCTTTACTATTACTTCTTTAGACTGTGCTTATTATCAAAGTTTAAACATATTTCTGATTGGAAGCTTTTTTTTTCTTTTTTTTGAATGTAACAATTTTGATTTTGCGATTTTCTAGAGATATTTTCTTTTAGATTTCTTAATAAATTAAAACATGTTTAGGTACAATCACCTCAAACCATAGTAATAAATATGAAGACTGTTATTAGAGTTTGTGAAGATTACAAATAACTATGCATATAACTTCTCATGAAATTTTGTAACTATGAATATATATTTATCGAGTCATTAAATTCAAAGTTTGTCGTTTTTAGATTCTAAGTATACATATTATATGAATTCATCATTTATTAATACTATTAATAGCAAAATAAAATTAGTATTAATGTTTCAAATTGTAACTTTTTAACAATTTGTCTTGCATTTTCTGCGTATTTGTTAAAAACATATGGATAACAGTTATATATCATGAAAAACTTACAGAAAGCAGTTAATCTTATATAACAGCTGATCATGTCTTCTCTTAATCATAAAGTGGCTTTTCGAACAACGAATGAAACGGGAACGAGCGAATAGGTGGCGACGGCAATGGACAAAACGGCACTATTTCGAACTGAGCATGAAAAGAGAAAGGACGAAATGACACTAAGCCAAGAGAAGGCATGCTTTTGTGGAGGACCTTTTTAAAGGAAATTGGCTCCTACACGCGTTACACAAGGAGAAAACTAGGAAAGCGCCAATGCAGTCAGCCCTTTCACCGGGATTCGAACCCCGGACCGAACTAACAGTGTTCAGCGTTTTTACTGCTTAGCCGCTGGTGAGCCTTGTTACCTCCATGAAAACTAAAAAACTGCATGACTGACGCTATTTTAATGTATAGCTTTTATGTCATTTTTATTAATATTTATTCATCTAATTAATTATTTGTTTCCAATATTTGAACTTTTCTCAGATTTATTTTCGAAGGAAAATGTCTAGAAAATTTCGCGAATCAAAAATAAATTATTAAGTCTCAGATGAGATTAGTTCTGTCAATCAAAAAAAATTTTTTTCACCTTTAGAATGTAATATATGTAAGTTGTTATACGTACTAGCTTATCTCAACAGATGCTCAATTTTTTTCTCTTTTAAAATCAATAAGACGTTTTTTTTATAAAACTAATCCCAATAAAATGTAGGATTTTACTTGATTTTATATTTGAATGTTAACTTCAAGAATAAAACTAACAAACAAGTTATAAGGTCTAATCGTTCACGGGAGCATGCAAAGTGTCAATGACCTTCTGTAAGATTGGCAGTGACTTTTCATTAGTCAACAGGACCCACCAGCGGCTGAGCGGTAATTTCGTGGAACACTGGTAGTTCGGTCCGAGGTTCGAATCCCGCGAACGCCTAGCTGCATGGTCGTTTTCGGGGTTTATCTCATATGTAACGTATATATCAGCAAGTTTCTCTTAGAAAGTTCTCCACAAAGGCATCCATGCCCTCAGACAGATAGCCTTCGAAGCTTTGCTGTAATCACATAAACCAAACCAAGCTCACTAGTCAACATGATGTTCAGTAACCAACAGAACAAGGATGAAGGTTGAAACCTTTTATTCATTAGAACTATTTACAAGAGCACGCCTTGTGCTTAACACATAGACTACTGCTTGTGGTGTTATGTTATGTTACGTAGAAGTGAATGGGCTACTTAATATTTTCCCAAAATAAGAAGGTATTATCCCGACATACTAACTAGAAAACCAACAACAACCTAAAGCATTAAATTAGCTCAAATAAAATGTATTACATATATATATATATACTGATATACATAGCGATCCATAGTTCTACAGATGCATTTTTATGGCGTAATCTATTGCAATGGGTGCAGTCATCACGTTTCAGGACATTACATATTGCAGTAGATGCAGGCGTGATGTTCCCACGTTACAAACCATTTTTGCAAACATGATATTGTTAGTGTTACGAAAAATTCGGCGGTTGCGCCTGTATGTAAGCTTTCCGGCATAGCACTAGGGTTGCCATAAAATAGTGTATGGTAGGGTTGCCAGATTGGCGACTTTATCGCCCATTTGGCGACCAAATCGGCGATATCCCATGGTCCAATCGGGAAGCTTCTAGAATAACTTCCTGTCGAGATATTTCTCGAAACGTGTCGAACTTAAAGAAAACCTATATAAACCCTTGCGTTTCTGAGAGCAGTTAGTTGCAGAGTTGCGAAGTTTGTTGCGAAATTGTGAAGTGTTGCGAGCAGTGTGATTAGTTGTGAGAATAGCTGCTACGCGAGAGTTTTGTGAACGGAAAGCAATCGAGATAGTGCTTTGCCGTGAAGCTATCTTTACAGTATAGCTTGACAGTGTATTGGTGATTGTTCCACGGTGTTTATTATAAGTTTAGTGTTGCCGTGAAGCTACCTGTACAGTTACAGCCTGAAGCTGTGTTGCTGATTGTTTCAGCGTATTTATTGTAGATTTTCGACGCTTTTAAAGGTGATTTTGGAACTGTGCTGTAAATAGTGATTCCTGTAAATAAATTGTGCTTTTTATTGTTCTGCATCGTGTTTTCATCGGATACTCTCAAATCCACGAACCCGTAAAACGCAACAACTGGTGTCAGAAGTGGGATTTGAGAGTGAATGCCCGTCACCCGTCTACAGGAGAAAGCAATGGCGGAGGAAATGAATGCTTTGATGGACATGTTAGCAGCTCTGAAAGCGGACATGTTAGCAGCTTTGACAGCCGGACAAGAAGAGATGAAAGCCAGACAAGAAGAGATGAACGCCAGACAAGAAGAGATGAAACAAGACATGAAAGCCGGACAAGAAGAGATGAACGCCAGACAAGAAGAGATGAAACAAGACATGAAAGCCGGACAAGAAGAAATAAAAGCCGGACAAGAAAAGCTGCAAGAGCAACTGCGACAGATGGAAATGGAGCAAAACAAGATTAGAAGCGACATCATGGAGCTTAGAGAGGAAACCGAAACCAAATTACAAAATATGAAAGAGGAAACTGCAACTAAAATAGCCGATATGGAAGAAAAATTTAGGAAGTTTCGGGAAGAGGTAGACATGTTGAAAGAAAAACGAACTGAGCCGAAGAGAGAAATTGAAGATTTTAAGATTCTCCCAGGTTCTCCTCATACGGCAATCAAACCCAGTACGTACGACGGAAAATCGTCGTGGAATGTGTACAAGACCCAGTTCGCCATCGTGGCTGACACTAACAGATGGGATTCCCAGATGAAGGCATCACAGCTAGCTGCATCACTCCGAGGCGATGCTGCAGATATCCTAGGAGTTCTGCCACAAGACCAGATTTCCAGTTTTGATGCCCTCTCGAACGCACTAGAACTCAGATTCGGAGAAAAATGCGTAAAGGACTGTAGCCGTCTCCAACTCAAAACCCGCCAACAGAAAACGACTGAAAGCCTCCAAGAACTAGCAACTGATATTGAAAGGCTGGCGCACCATGCATATCCGGACTGTCCACCCGATGTCCGTGAAAATCTGGCCCTTATGCATTTCGTCGATGCAGTCAAGGATCAGGAAATTCAGAAGGCTCTCAGGTTGGCAGATCTCAAAGATCTGAAATCTGCATTAATCTATGCGATGAAGTTTGAGTCGGCTCAGCAGGCAACTCGAAAAGATCGCCATCCGATCAGAACGGCTAAAGTAGAAAATGAAAATTTTGATGTCAGAAAATTTAAACAAGAAATGTTAAGAGAGATTCGGGAAGCGTTAAATAAGCCAAATAACAGAAACACCGACAAGAAAGCAATGAAGTGCTGGAATTGCGGACTCGAAGGACATCTGCGCAGGAACTGTCACGTGAGCCAAGACCGGGAGGCAGCTCCCGTGAAACAAAACCAGAGAAACTAAAGTGAGGCAATTTCACGGGGCGGAGATTGCCAGGCACAGATGTAGCCCCTCTGAAAGTTCTTCAGATCTCGTCAATGAGCGGCGGAGATAACGGATTGTTCGTCGAAGGATACGTGAATAAACACCCTTGTAAGATGATCATCGATACGGGAGCCAACGTAACCATCGTCAGAACAGACGTAGCGCGGGAACTAAACGAGACTTTGCGTTGGACTCCGCCCTGTGTGACTCTACAGACAGTGACAGGTGACAAGATCCCCATTGAAGGTAAAATTAACATCACCATTACCTTCGGAAATGAGACTTACCAGCACTTGGCATTCGTCGCTGACATCGCGGACGAATTAATACTTGGACTAGACTTTTTGCGGAAATATGACTTTACACTGGACTTCAAACGCAACGAAATGCACTCTGCGAGGGAGGATATACCCGTGTTTGAAGTGAAGAGTGATATTCCTTCAGCTCACCAAGTAATAGCGAAAACGGACGTCACGATCCCTCCGATGACAGAATTACTAATATCCGGCTGCATAGAAAACAGAAATAGCTTCAAGTTTGGAATAATTGAATATCCCGAAAATAGCTCGAGAAATGTATTAGTCGCCTCTACATTAGTGGACCTCTCCAAAAATTTCGTCCCCGTGAGAGTGGCGAATGTTAGCCATAGTCCGAGAACAATCCAGAAGGGTAAAGTGCTAGCAACCTGCACGCCGGTTACGTGCGTTTACAAGGCCCCACCTGCAATGCCCACTGAGTCAACAGCGAAATTAATTGATGAACTGCTGCAGAGAACAAACTTAACCGCCGAACAGAAATGTGCAGCAGAGAAAACAATTAGTGAATTTGAAGATCTATTTTCTCGAACATCCAGAGATGTTGGCCGCACGAAATTGACACAACATCGAATTGACACGGGTGATCACTCACCGATCAAGCAACATCCCAGACGCCTACCATTCGCAAAGCAGGAAGAGGTTGGAAATCTTCTAAAGGAGATGCAAGAAAGTGACATCATCGAGCCATCCACAAGTCCATGGGCATCTCCTATAGTTCTCGTCCGGAAGAAAGACGGCTCGACAAGATTTTGTGTCGACTACCGGAAGCTAAATAATATCACTAAGAAAGACAGCTACCCTCTTCCGAGGATTGACGACACACTAGACACGCTATCAGGACACAAATGGTTCTCCACTCTGGACCTTAAGAGCGGATACTGGCAAGTGGAAATTCACCCGGACGATAGAGAGAAAACTGCGTTCACTACTGGCCAAGGACTGTGGCAGTTTAAAGTTATGCCGTTTGGACTCTGTAACGCCCCTGCAACATTTGAACGCTTGATGGAAACAGTGCTTCGTGGCCTATCTTACGAGTCCTGTCTGGTTTACCTTGACGACATCATTATAGTGGGCCGTACGTTCGAGGAACATCTAGAAAACATCAGGAAGGTGTTCCAAAAATTGAAAGATGCCAACCTCAAACTAAGTCCTTCTAAATGCAAGCTGTTCCGCAGCGAAGTCACCTATCTGGGTCACATCATCTCCGCCGAAGGTGTCCGTACGGATCCAGAGAAAGTTTTGGCAGTCAAGGACTGGGAACGCCCTGTGGATGTTCATCAACTTCGGAGCTTCCTGGGACTCTGCACTTATTACAGAAGATTTGTAAAGGGGTTCTCCAACATCGCAAGACCTCTGCATAGATTAACGGAAAATAAACAGAAATTCGTGTGGACTGAGGAATGCGAAAAATCTTTTAATGAGCTGAAGACGGCATTAACATCCACGCCTGTGCTCGCATATCCCCAGATCGACAAACAATTCATACTTGATACGGATGCAAGCAACGAAAGTGTTGGAGCTGTCCTTTCCCAGATGATTGACGGTGAAGAGCGAGTGATAGCCTATTGGAGTAAGTGCTTGTCAAAACCGGAAAGGAATTATTGCGTCACTCGGAAAGAATTGCTCGCTATCGTAAAAGCCATAGAGCATTTCCATCATTATCTCTATGGCAGAAAATTCTTGCTCCGCACCGATCATGCTTCCCTAACTTGGCTATTGAATTTCAAAAATCCTGAAGGACAGATAGCCAGATGGATTCAAAGACTCCAGGAATATGACTTTGAAATAAAACATCGTAAAGGCTCCTCCCATGGAAATGCGGATGCTTTATCTAGGAAGCCTTGTCCTGCGCATTGCGGGTATTGTTCAAGAGCACAAGCTAAGTATGGTTTGGCGAATCCTAGCATCCGACAAGTAACATCTTCAACAGCATCGGAGCCAGATCCGTGGAGTCATGAAAAAGTTAGAGAAGACCAGTTGGCGGATCCTAACATTAAGCCAATAATAGAGCTGAAGGAATCATCGGCTACGAAACCCAAGTGGCAGGACGTTTCCATCTTCAGTCCTATGACTAAAAGGTACTGGGCTCTCTGGGACTCACTTCACCTTCGAAATGGAGTCTTATATCGACTGTGGGAAAGCGACGATGGAACTAATAAAAGATGGCAGCTGCTGCTTCCTCAAAACCGAATACCTGATGTCCTGAAAGAAATACACAGCAGCCCAACAGGAGGGCATTTCGGCTATATGAAGACATTAAACAAAGTTCGAGAGCGCTTCTTTTGGAGTTCCGCAAGAAACGACGTTGAGAAATGGTGCCGGTCTTGCGATGCCTGTGCAGCCAAGAAAGGACCAAAGGAACGCTGTCGCGGAAGAATGCAGCGATACAACGTTGGAGCGCCTTTCGAGCGAATTGCCCTTGATATACTGGGACCTCTGCCATGGACTAAAGATGGCAACAGATACATTCTAGTTGTCATGGATTATTTTACGAAGTGGCCTGAAGCATATCCAATTCCAGACCAAGAGGCTGTCACTACGGCTGAAGTCCTGTTGCAGAATTGGGTATCTAGATTTGGAACTCCCCTCCAGATTCATACCGACCAAGGCAGGAACTTCACTTCGGCTGTGTTCAAAGGACTGTGCGACTTATTGGAAATAAAGAAAACACAGACCACCCCGTTACATCCGCAGTCTGACGGCATGGTGGAGAGATTTAACCGCACAATCTTGAACCACCTATCGCTTATGGTTTCCAAGAACCAAGAAGACTGGGATCGTAAGCTGCCCCTGTTCCTGCTTGCTTACCGTAGTGCCGTCCACGAGAGTACCGGCTATTCCCCTTCTCAAATGCTCTTCGGTCGTGATCTCCGTCTTCCGAGTGACCTGCTTTTCGGCCGTCCTCCGGATCTACAGTCCTCTCCTGAGGAGTACGTTCAAGATCTCCAAGCCCGGTTGGAAACGATGCACAGGTTTGCTCGAGAGCGAATTAACATCTCGACGGACAGGATGAAGAAGAGGTACGACGCAAGAGCGACCGAACATAAGTTCCAGGAAAACGACAAGGTTTGGCTGTGGAATCCGAGCCGTCGTAAGGGCATTTCTCCCAAACTGCAATCGCATTGGGAAGGTCCCTACACAGTCCTCAACAGACTGAATGACGTCGTAATACGGATCCGTAAGTCTCCCAATTCCAAACCTAAGATTGTACATTATGATAGGTTAGCTCCATACTATGGCCATAGTAATTAGTGATAGTTATTTTTGTTATGGGTACCCCGTATTTCGTAATGTTTTTATGTTTAATTGTATGATTTATGCATAGTTGCTTGTACATAGATCTTTGTAATTAGTGTAAATGTTTTTGTTATTTGTAAATACTGTAAATATTTGCAAATTTTGTTATTATTGTAATTTATTTGTTTTGTAGCTTTTTCGATTATTTCTTTTTGGCTCCCAGCCAGGGATTGTACTGCCCGGGACGTGCAGTCCTTGGGAGGGGGCAGTGTTACGAAAAATTCGGCGGTTGCGCCTGTATGTAAGCTTTCCGGCATAGCACTAGGGTTGCCATAAAATAGTGTATGGTAGGGTTGCCAGATTGGCGACTTTATCGCCCATTTGGCGACCAAATTGGCGATATCCCATGGTCCAATCGGGAAGCTTCTAGAATAACTTCCTGTCGAGATATTTCTCGAAACGTGTCGAACTTAAAGAAAAGCTATATAAACCCTTGCGTTTCTGAGAGCAGTTAGTTGCGAAGAGATTGTGAAGTATTGTGAAGTACTGTGAGCGTTGTGATTATTGTGAGAATAGCTGCTAAGCTACGCGAGAGTTTTGTGAACGGAAAGCAATCGAGATAGTGCTTTGCCGTGAAGCTATCTTTACAGTATAGCTTGACAGTGTATTGGTGATTGTTCCACGGTGTTTATTATAAGTTTAGTGTTGCCGTGAAGCTACCTTTACAGTTACAGCCTGAAGCTGTGTTGCTGATTGTTTCAGCGTATTTATTGTAGATTTTCGACGCTTTTAAAGGTGATTTTGGAACTGTGCTGTAAATAGTGATTCCTGTAAATAAATTGTGCTTTTTATTGTTCTGCATCGTGTTTTCATCGGATACTCTCAAATCTACGAACCCGTAAAACGCAACAATATATTTACATCAGTATTTACTATCAAAATTAAGTTAGAACTATAAACGTTTTTACAAAGCATACTTCATTCTGCATATTTATGCTTATTGTATCAGCACAACTATACAGCATTACGTATTGCTGTATAGTTGTGCTGATACATTAACCACTCAGTTTTGACGAATGAGTTGCTAAAGTATCAGCAGAACATTATAACAGTACTTAAATTGTTTTGTGGATACTTTAACAACTCAATCGTCAAAATATTGAGCAGCTAAAGTATCAGTACAACTAATAAACTTAACATTTCAAGGTAATGCATTAAATAGTAGAATTCAATATTAGCCTAACAGGCTTGCTTAGACAGTGAACTTAAAATCGTGCTTAATGTAACGGCCGCAAATGGCTAAACCCTGACAGCAGAAGTCGACATAGCTAATACTCGCATTCCCTTTCAATCTCAAACATTTCGCACTCGTAACTCATTTGCATCCTAAGGCCATTTACCTACCAACTCATTTACATTCTGGAAGCGGAAAGTAGAATTGACAGTACAGGTTGAAATACTAATACATAACATAATAGTAATATAAGGTATTTTCTCCCTCCTTCCAGCACGCCTTCATGGTGTAACGGTTAACACACTCAGCGCGTA
Organism: Stegodyphus mimosarum; assembly: GCA_000611955.2. Lineage (NCBI taxonomy): Eukaryota > Metazoa > Arthropoda > Arachnida > Araneae > Eresidae > Stegodyphus > Stegodyphus mimosarum. The sequence goes on from KK122267.1 coordinate 404,624, forward strand.
TTCAAGAGGTCCACGTTCGAGTCCCGGCGAGGGCATTGCTCATTTTTCACGTCTCCAGCATCAAATAAAAGTCCTAATGACTCTACAGTGGCGCCCGAACTAAAAACAGAAGGTGGTAGATGATGATTCTTCCCCACCAGGATTTGGCGATTGGGCCCCTTATCCCCAGTGGTCCTTTTAAAGGTATTTTCTCCCTTCTCCCAGCAAGCCTTCGTGGTGTAACGGTTGGCACACTCGGCGCGTATTCGACAGGTCCAGCTTCGAGTCCCGGGGAGGGCATTGCTTATTTTTCATGTCTCCCGCATAAAAAAACACCTAATGACTCTACAGTAAGAACAAGAGATCGGTAAAGTATAAAATTCTATATTTAATTCAAGTTGGCTCAGTCTAGACCAGTGGTTCTCAACACTTTTTACCTCATGTACCCTTTTCGCCATTGCTAGACGATCATTCAACACCTCCTCCCCAAATATTGAATACGAAATTGAAAAATACATATGCATTAATTTAAATATAGATTATTCTTATGCGTTCTATAAATTAAACAAGTATAAAAAATGTTGATAAATACCAAAATTTGAACAAGAGTGTTTTTTTATATTCATAAACTAAAACTAAATACATAACAGGTAAACAGAAGGTTGACTAGATTACCTCCTGAAAATATGAAAATCCTCCTAGGGCTACTCCTCCTGATTGAGAACCCATAGTCTAGACTGAATTAGTTTTTAATAGTGGCTGAATGTAGAGATAATTCAATTTGTGATATTTCTTTTATACTAATTTTTGTTACATAAAACTTTGGATTACGTGCATATTTTTTTTTGAAAATAAAAGTTAAGACACAAATTAAAAAAAAATATGCTTAAAATTTCATGCTGAATCCAAAAACGTTTATTTGGTAGCCAGACCTAATAAACCTAAGAGACCAAACTTGAATTATACTTTACTTGTTCTTACCAACATGTGTTTAATGAATTATTGTTAGGACCAAACCTTAAAAAGTGGTGAAACATTTCATGCTATAAAAAAGATATTAGAAACTTTTGAAGTCATTCCATAAGAAAAAAAATATTCAGAACGTAGCTCCATAATCATGCATTTTTTCTATTGGATCTCCTACACACGACGTTTATAAGAAATATCTCCTACAAGTTATGTGGCCACTTATTTATGTTTTGTCAGAATATGAAATTCGTATAGGGAAAACAATGCATTTCGAGATGAAGAAAATTTGATATTTCTTCTAAATAATAAAGTGTTACATGATATGTATTTCTTTTTCTTAATCTAGGTAAAATAATATTTGACATGTAATAACAGCATAAAACCCACAAAAGAAGTGTTCTTTGTAATTCTGCTGAAGACAATCCGGAAAACTCTTCCAGTTTATTTGCACAAAACATTGACTTCAATGCTGATCTGAGATACATTCTTCCGGTTACAGAGTTTTTTACAATAATTTGAAGACAGTTAACTATAAGAGTGGGATGGTTTCGGTAAATTAAATTTAGTTTCCATACATATAAAAAGCAATCAGCAAAATATTATGCATTAATCTGCTTAAAAAGTTCCATTCATTTTTGTTCAAACTTTGCCGTTGTTACTGCTTAATCGATTTTGAGAAAGCGCAAGAAGGCTACTTTTTTAAACGGAGGGATGCCTTCATGGAGGATGAGCATAAAACGAGTCATTTGGGCAGTAACAAAACTTTTGTCTAGCTTTCAGTATTAAGCTGTGTTGTCATTTCATCACAAGTCTTTCGAGATGTCGGTGATAATCCTCATGTACTTTTTTCGAAATGAATAAATTGAACATTTGAGAAGTTTGCATTAAAAATATTATGTATTACAAACTTATCATAAACTACTGTTCCATCTTTCTCAAAAATGAATTTTTTTTAACTAGAAGTTTTCTAAAGAAAAGTTAGTCTTTTCGCAAACCATATTAAAATTATTTTCGGCACCTTCCTTTCTTTACAAGTTGAAATCAGGCAAGATTATTATCCTACGCTCCTAATGTCCAAGTGAAATTTTGAAATGTGGAACAATTTGTTCATCAGTGACCTGTTGTGTGATCTAGGATCCGCTTTCTTGTGGTGATTAAAAAAGTGTATTTAGAAATGTAATTAATTTTATAATTATAATCTAAATTTTCCTCTATGGAATAAACCGAAAATGAGTTATTTTCCATTTTGCACTTTAATTCCATATTTTAAATCATTTAAAACATCAAGTGCCGAATTTTCCCTCTCAACGACTCCTTGGTCGGGGCCATTATAATTTTTAGAAACTAAATTTCAGTGAAATTCAGTATCTAAACGCTGTTTAAGTCTGTTTCACTAAACGTTTTTGTATATAAATAACTACAATATGCTCTTGAATGAATGAAATGAGAGTCAATAATAAGTAAAATGAGCTGTTTTTCAAGCGTTACATTAAATCGAATAACATAACACTTTTGATGGAAACAAAATTTATTTTTAATTTTTATTACTTTTCTTACGACTCTGGACTCATGGTTCTTAAATCTTCTTGTTCTTGAATTCAGAATCTTTCGTTATTTAATTTATTCGAATGGTTAAATCCATTTCAACTATACGAAAGTTAAAATGAAAAATATTACTTTCGCGTAAATTTTGATGTATGTAGTAATTTAACTTTTTAGGAACAGTTCAAGAGTTTTATTTTTAAACAATGGCTTTGCTTCGAAACAGCAGACATGTTTAATTAGTTTATCAAAAAGTTGTTAGAGACACTATCCAGTCAAGAACTAGTATATTTTTTCACTCTGCAGTTGAGGGGGGGGGGACAAAAAGAAAAGTACGCGATGGTTTCCCTCCTGAATAGCCAGCGGCCCAGTTAGAAAATTGCATGACAAAAGACCACAAGGCAAATGCCCACTTAAAAAAAGCCCACATTTTCAGGAAATCCAAAATAGCTATGACTTCCTGAAAAATTTTACGAATAATAATTATTAAGATTAAAAATGAAATTTCAAGTGGGAATGAGATTAATTTATATAAAATCGAAGTTGTTAAAATTTACTTAAATTATCTGAAATCGTGCCTTTATTTCACTATTAAAACAGTCTTTGTGATAGCGCACAAAAATATTTTCCTAATCATAATAGAATATGGTACTTTTATCTTTTTCGTTGTAGTAAAAGTTCAGCTTTATCATTATTAAATTCAACACATGCAAAATTTTATAAATTATTCTCTGTACATGATAAAAATTTACATACATTTTATACTCCTTATAATTTTGTAGAATTAAAAGAAGCAGTGTGCCCAACATTCTCTTTCACCTCCCTTTGTGGGATTTATACGAGGGACACTTCCCCTTATCGCATAAATATAACAAAGTTACACATACATGTATATGTTTTTAATTACATTATTTCAGTTGAGTCTCTTTTCTAGATACATATAGGGTTTTAATTCAGCCAGAGCCCCAAATAATATGTGTTCCGCTACTTAAATTTATTCTTCATTATTTTTTATTAATTTGATTTAATTAATTTATTTTTCATTTTATCTTTTTTCTTGACTCTGCTTTGTCTAGATGAAAAAAAAAATGTGAAAAAACATTATTTTCAAAGTGCATATTTATCGGTGTGGGTTTTTGTCAGTGTGAGCTTTTATCTGCGTGGGCTTCTATCAATGTGCGCTTTCATCGGTGTGGGTATTTGTCGCGAGAGCAATTATCACAGTGGGGTCTTTTTTGTGGGCTTTTGTCGCACGCGCTTTCGACCAATGGGCTTTTGGCTGGTCACCCCGGTGAGGATAAAACTTAATAATTCTACAAGTCCTTACCTCCGATAAAACTTAATGATTCTACAAGTAGCGCCCAAACTGCGACTTTGTCCCTTTCCTCCCCAGTCTTCCCTAAAGCGCCGTTTACACTGAGATATATTACGTGGGGAAAAGAGTGTTCTCCTTCTCTACCGCGTGCGTATTTGGAGGCAAGCGAAAAGTATGGAGCTTGAATCCCGCACCGGTGATTTTTTTCCTATTTCCTGCTCGCATAAAACTTAATGGCTGTCTTCGCTGACAGATGCCATTAGGATTTCAGATGCAGGAAACATGAAAGCTCAGCCATACTCTCGACAGGATACGAACAACGGATGGATCTTACAATCTGCTAGCTCAACCTGCTATTCATATACACTACGATAGAATGTAAGGGGTAACGTAATAATTCCTTATATTTTTCCCCATTGAAAGGACATCTGGGGAGAGGCATGAGATACGGTTGGCCAACTCGAGGCCGCAATGAGCTATCGCCCATCATATTTTATTTCCGACGTCACTGTGAAAATTTTTAGCATTTCAAGTGCAAGAAACGTGAAAACTCGTCTGAATCCTCGTCAGGTTCGAACTACGGGTTTTATCTTCATTTACAACACGAGATCATCTAAGGTGGAATGTGTGGATTCCTTATAACTTCTTAAATTTCGGTACTGGTTAAGAACGTTACTGGTTCCTTCTTAATATGATTTAACTTGTTGAGTTTCTTGTATGTAGTAAGCTAGATTTCGTAGTTTTGCAGATGTACGAACGTTTAGACATAGGGCAACAGTAATTAAATCTATTATAATGCTTCTGTTTGTCCATATCGATAAGAAGCTTTTGAAGTAACTTTGTCATTTTGAAAAATAAGGCACAATTGAGTTCTATTACGTTCTTTGATGTAATCTCTGTTTCGGCCGTTTCCTCTATTAAGATATTTGAATATTTTTTACGGAGGAAAATACGCTTGTCCAGTTTTTAAAATGGAAAATTGCATCACGAGAAATAACACAGCACTACATAAATCGTGGGTGCAAAGATTTTCGACATTTTTTACATTTCCCTACAGTTTTAAACATTTACGATATATTTTATATATATTTTAATTTTTAGCAAATTTTTGTTTGTTTGTTAAGAAGGTAATGTTAATCATCGAAATTTTTAGGCCAATAAAGTGAACTAGTTTCCCTTAGAAAACACTTCCCGAAGGCATCCCTTCCTTAAGCTGATAGCCCTCGCGTGCTTTGCCATAATCTAATAAACCAAACCAACCACGCAATAAACTAAAAGAAATGTCTTCCGTGCGTCAGCCTCGTGCAGCCATCATACGTTGTTAAAACATCAGGATAAATCAATTCAAGCTAATGTAGTGTATATCACACATTTCTAAACAACTTGAAGGCGAAAAATAATAGCAGCCGAATAGTACATAGTAGATAAATAAAAAACTAATTACGGCAATGCACATTTTATTGGACAAAATGTTATTGAGTATCGGTTTTGTTATGAAAATTTTCTCTGCAAGATTATCTGAAAGAAACTACTTTCAGTTAATTTATAGATGGAGAAAAGTTGGAAAATAACCGCAAGCGAAGTGATGCACAGTCCTATTTATACCTAACCATTACATTAATGTTTATTCCCTATACCAGTAACAAAATATTTGTAATCGACTCAGATTAATTGGATTTCTGGCTGTTACAATAGTACACATTTGCCATTATAACAGTTCCTTATTCATTACAATAATATTTTTAACACCTTAGTTTAACCTCATTGGCGGAAAAAAAAATATCCGTTAACTTCCCCTACAAAATCATTTACTCAGATATGGTTCAGCAATTTTTTTTCATTCATTGCTATTAAACTAATCTATTTTTGTATCTAATTTTATAAACAATATCCTGATGAATGCTAGAATTTTAGAATAATATTCTTGTTTCATTTTACTACACCAGCCACGTTGTAACATTTTATTTAAGTTTAATTAACTGTTAATATCTTATTTTCCACCTTTCCTTTATGCTTCGTTTCGTCACGCATTCGCTCAGTCCGCAGGCTTGTGTAGATTTAATAGGCAAGAGACAGTTTAAATCGAGAGGGGAGAACCGTAAACGCATGATTTGCAGTTAAGATGATTTGCTTTTGCTATGACAGCCGACTTTCCTTGCCTCTGAAGCTCTTGTTAGATTAAGAGTATTCGCCGGACATTAGAAAAGATTTGCTAACTATGATTTAATTTACAGTTATGTTGTCCGATTCAAGTGTTATTTGTAGCTTTGAGCAGAAGCACTAGTACTGTAGCCAGTTAAACAGTTGCCGTTCCAATTCAATAGCTGAAAACTCACAAGTGGTGGGGAAAATAACGTTAAGTTAATATTTTACAGCTCTATGTTTTGCTGCTTCCACAGTCATTTTAAATTAACGGCGAAAATTTGCCACCACAGTTAAGAGAGAGTTACGATTGAGAGTGAGTTGAGATTGAAAATAAAGATACTTAGCTAGCTAGAAAGAACAGTAAAATGTTACAGCACTTTTGCCAACTGCCAGATAAGCTGTTTATTAGATTTTCCTTTTACCCGCTCTTTCATTTTTTCCTCTCCAGGGCAGCGTTAGTAGTTCGACCTGGGCTCGATTCCAGGCTAAAAGGCTAGTTGCATAGGTGTTTTCGAAGTTTCACAATGTGTTACGTGGATACGAGCCAGATTCCCATAGAAAATCTTTCACGAAGGCTTTCCTCCTTTGGCAGAGAAGCCCTGGTGTGCTTTAACTCAATAGCCAAGACTAGTATGGGAAATTAATGGCATTGAACAAAATCATAAATCCAAACAACTGCTTTTCAAATAGTTTACTGATTTTTTAATTCCTTAGTTTTCAACATTTCATAGATAATTTTTAGATATTCCAGCAAGGAAACCTTCCAAAATTATTTATCACTCAGTATCTAGAGAATAATAATATTACTTTTGTGTCAGAATTAGAAAATTTTCAAACTTTTCTTTGGTTCTTGAATCAATTTTAAATCCTTTTCAGGGTAATTTAAAATAAAAGCATTTTTACGTCTTTTGCGCGTCCTTGAATGGTTACAAATCTTGTGAAGCTGGGAAAAATATTTCTAATTTTAATATCACCATGCAAAGAAATACGAAGAGAAAAATGAATACGTTTTTTTCAGGTATTTAATCCACAGAAACGTCAGAGAAATATCAAATCCTCTTATAATCAAAGCAAATGGGAGTAAAAGGCTTTAACTTTCTAATAACAAACAAGTAAAATTCAAAGTTTTAAAATTTGGTATTATCTTTTGGGCACCGAAATGTTTAGAAATTATTAACTCAGGCAAAGAGACCAGTTAAGGTATTAAAAACAAGGTTCATTATTTTTTTTCAGTCTTCCGTCGTGATTTATTTAGACATATACGATACATTATTCTTTAGCTTCGTATTTTTAGCAGATTTTTGTTTAAAATTCTTCTCTCTGTTGCAGGCGAAAAAGTCTACAGTTTCAGTAAATTTAATTAAGATTTGGAGGAGAAGAAAATTCCATCAATCATTTTTGTGTGATGTGTTGAGTTTAATACAAATACAAAGATTCTATTTTAAATAAAACAGAAAAATGTATAAATAAATTAAACTATAAAATAACACACAGAAATAGAAATTTATTTTCCCCGTAATATCAGCTATCGGTCCACTTTAAAAAACTACGATAAAAAACTGTTTTTTTTTTCACGACAAACGATGAAAATACGAGTATTTAATTATAATAGAAATACACTCTATAACAAAAAAATCGACGCACCAAAAAGGAGTTGTCTGATAGAGACAAATATTGGTCGATAGGAAGATTATGTGCAGAACAGAAAATGATTAAAATTTCAGAACAACTTAATGATTTATTTCAGAGTTACATAGTTACAAAGTAACGAGCTCAATAAGGTGTTGACCCACCTCTAGCCTGAATGCAAGCTGCCACACGGCGTGGCATAGACTGATAAAGCTTCCGGATGGTCTCCTGCGGTATTTCTTGCCAGATTTGCTCCAACTGTCGGCCTAGATCATCAACATTCGCTGGTAGGTGCAGTCGCCTTCCCATCATATCTCAGATATGGTCGATGGGAGAGAGATCTGGCTGGCCAACGAAGTGTTTGACAAACTGTAAGACAGTTCATAGTAACAAGTGCCGTATGTAATCTGGCATTATCTTGCTGAAAAATAAGGCCAGGGTAGTGCAAAAGGAACGGTAGCAAAACAGAATGTCGTCGACGTACCGCTGTGCTGTAAGTGCGCCTCTAACGGTGACCGAAGGGGTCCGGCTATCAAGGGAAATGGCACCCCAGACCATAACTCCTTGTTGAGGGCTTGTGTGGCGTGTAATAGTGAAAGCAGCATCGGCAAGCTGTTCTGGGGTCTCCGATGATCGTCGCAACACAGCTGGAAGCCGGATTCGTTGCTAAAATCTATAAGCCCCCAGTCAGCATCATTCCAACTTGATCGAACCAAGCATCACTGTAATCTGGCTCGACACTGTGTAGGTGTGAGTGGCAGGTGGCGTAACAGTCGGTACGAGCGTAGATTTCGCTCTGTCAGCCGCTTGTGAATGGTCATGGTAGACACTCGTGTGAGGGTCGAACGTCTGATGGTTGATAGCGATGAATCAGGCGCTATGACAGCTGATCTGACAATCACTCTGTCCTCCTGATCTGTTGTGGCCCTAGGTCGACCGCTACCATCATGACGCTGAAATCTACCACTATCCAACCATTCTTGTCAGCATCTTCTAATCGAAATATCGCTTCGACTCATACGACGAACGATTCGCCGATTTGCCTAACCTGCCTCTTTCAATCCAATGATACGACCTCTTTCAAAGTCTGACAGTTGCTCGTAATGAGCTCGAATTCTTGTCGAGGCATTTTTTCAGTCGTTGAAAGGTATCCTAAATCACAATGCAATAGAATATTTTAACAACAGTTCAAGAACAGCTCCTTATATACATCTGCTGGTTCCGATGCACTGGAGATCGCACTATTCATTTATTGGACACCAGATTTTGAGCATTTCCAAATTTGGTCAAAACACTAACGCATACGAAATTTCAAAGAAATCGGCTGTTTCCTTCTTGATACGTCGATTTTTTTTTTGTTATAGAGTGTATATTAACGGTTGAGGTATGAAATAAAAATATTGTTTTTATCAGTTTAGTCTAACACCGTTATTTTCAGTTCACATTATTTTCTGATTTACTTGTGTGTGTTCAGATCAAATTGGTAAAGGATTTATCTCTTCGACCTATTTTATGCATTGTTTTAGTTATTTTATTTTTAACCTTTTCAATTACTCGCTTCCTGCACTCTAGTCTTCCTGAGTTTTTAAAATTATTAGATTAATTAAACTTCGGAGAGTTCATACTCCTTTCAATTTTCTGTCATTGTATAAGTAGCATGGTTGGTCTTCGTTGTCGTTTCGTTTGAATGATTTCTATGAGCTTTCCATCTTATTTTATAACCAGATTGCTAGAGTTAGTCTTATAACAATAACTCATAAAAGTACATATTTAGCATAACGACATCGTTGCAGAATTGATGTTTTAACACTTCTAGGCAGGTTTCAAGGTTATTGAAATTTCCTATTTTAAAAAATTTCTAATCTATTAAAAAACTCAAAATAAAATAGTACTTCTGAAGCTGAGAGTAAAATATACAGACTTTAATATATTATCAAGCTCTCGATTAAATAGAAAAAAAAGGCATAAATCTTATGTCCGAACTTCCGAATCGGAAAACCCCAAAAAAGAAAGCCAAAAATAGTTCGTGATCTCATTATTGTTCTTATACGAAAACATATGATGCAGTGCGGAGGCAATCCATGCATCATTACGATGGAATGTTCCTCTCCAATGTCCATTGTGTCACAATGATGCATTGTTCGCATTGCCCATACAGATGAACAAAGAAAGAATAAGACTCTCCCTCTCTCCCTCTTT
>KK122267.1:414420-436498 GCA_000611955.2 Stegodyphus mimosarum
CCCTCTATAACTTGCTAGCCTGCGGGCACTGGACATTGTCATTAAACCACAGTGTGCAAGACGTCGTCATACATGCAGGAAAGCCAAAGATTCTTCCGTATTTGTTGATTTCATTGTTCCCTCTAGAAATGCAACATGACAGTTTAACTTAGAAAAAAATACCAAAAACAAGGCCTTCTGCAAGTAATGGCATAATTTAGGTTTGCAAAATCTAGAAAAATTCTACTGTTGAACAGAACGTTAATAACGGACTCTTTTAATCACTGTTTAAATTGTTCAATACAAGATCGTCAATGGAGATGTGAGCATCAGAATATTTAAACAAATATAATTAATAAATCCATCAAATAAGTGAACTGTTTTCTCAAATGTTACAAATGTTTCATCAATTAAGCAAATTCGTTATATATATATATGTGTGTGTGTGTATGTGTGTATATATGTGTGTGTGTGTGTGTGTGATTATGTAACTATATATATAAAATCGAATTTGATTATTCGATTTAATAGCTAATCGCACTGTCTAGCCATGCCACAACTTCCATTTTGTACCTGCCTAATATTTACTCTTCTCTCTTAAAACTGGCAGCTGAAGACAAACACGCCTGCCGTTGGTACTAAGGAAAAGAAAAGTTCATTATTAGTGACAAAATACGATGTACTGAGTAAGTTTATTATAGCATTTAAAATTATTCTGGCCTAATTTATTATTTTAAATATGACAATTTCATTTTAATTGAGTATTTTTGTAGAATTTTTGTAATATAAGGTATTCTCCTTTTGTTTACATTTGCATTTTTTTGTTTTATTCGCCCATCTTTGCATGTTTTGATCGCATCATTGATTTGATACTTGCGTGTTGTTCTAACGGCTTTTTTCATTTTTAAATAATGTATTTTTCATTTTACAGGAATGTTCCGAATTATTTTTAATTTAATTTACATCGTGTAGGAGAATTCCTGTCATGCATTTGGGTTAGCTAAATTTGGGGAATTGAATATTTAAGTATAAAAATTATGAATTTACATGTGCATAGCAAGGTCAAAACTCGATGTCTGAGCCGTTGGGAAGAGGGTGAAATAAGGTAATTCCCCCTGAAAAGTCACCATTAGTTTGGTATCCTTTTCAATTGTTCATTTTTTGGTAATTTTCTATGATTTTGCTATAATTTTTATTTGCATTTTTTGACTATTAGCTAGTGTAGCATATAACTATTAGCTAGTGCTTGTAAGGCAATTTGTTTCATCTGTAACTTTTTCTTTTACAATACTTCAAAATTCTTTTCAAAATAATTTTTTAACTCAACTTTAATTTTTACTTTCTTCTTTTCCTATTGGGACTTTGTAGATTGAAATTTATGCAGTCTTTTGTAATTCTAAGCTTCCTTTATTGGCATTCTTAACTTTTACGTTATTGGAATTTTAGATAGGAGTATTCCCATTTCATTCATTTGATTATATATTATATATATATGAATATGTAGTAAACTAAGATGATTAATTATCAATAAATAATAATTAATAATCTTATTTTTTAATTTTATAAACTCTTGTTTATAACTTTGCATACACACACATACATACATACATAGACTAAAGAGAGAAAATAACATCGAAATCAATAAAAATAATTAATTATATTCTGTTTAAAATATTTCCAGTATATATGAATTTACTCATATTTATTCCTTCATATATGAATGAAAATTTATGATGCATAATTAATATTTTTATGAATCTACTGTTATAATGGTTAAAATATTTGTTTAAATTTTTTAGACAAATTATTTTAATTATATCCTTCGGGGGTTTACTTATTCAAGTAAAGCAAAACATGGAAAAAAGAGTTTATTGATCGGGCAAGAACGCAAGGGTTATCTGCATTAAGAGGGATCCATTCGCGAAGGACTCTGAGTGAAATTAGTCTATATTCGCGTTACACTCAGGAAAAATTCGCAAAAATGCATGCAGCCAACCGGTTCGCCGGGAACCAAGCCCAGAACGAACTACTAGAGTTCAGAGTACTTATTCACTCGACCCTGGTGGTCCCCAATAAGGCAGTATTATCGCAGCCAGATGTATCTTAATCTTCTTTTAACTCATTTTAAGTTCAGTCTATATCACGTTATCAGGACTTAGTGTTCTGTGCATCCGTTTTGGAAGCATTGTAAATTCTGTAAAGGGTTCTGATCCTTACGTTCTAAGTCCTGAACTGGAACAGGGAGCGGAAGGTACGCTATGCTCTGATGTAACTGCTGGGCTGGAGAATAACTGCACGTAAAGGGATTTGAAATCCTCTTTTATTCAATCACTATTAAATACAAACCTCCCAATTCGGGAGAGATACAGAACGTAACAGACCACACTTTGGTCGAATTTAACAATCAAATAAAATTAAATACTAAACCTAAAATAGAACTTAATTAAACTTTGCTTCGCAGAGCAATTCGCGGAAGTTGGCCTCTATCTAAAAGGGTGCGTAGCAAGGTATACTAAATACTACCGCACTTTAATTTATTTTACAATGCAATCACGTAGTAAGCACTATGGCTTATAAATTTAAACTGCTAGCTGGTCAGGCGAACGTTGAGCAGCGTGACCGTGATCTGAGGCAAAGCTCTCACACACCGAGAGGTTTCTACCTCTGGCTTAAATAGTGCTTGGCTGAACTTCAAAAATTAGCATAAGCTAAAAACGCGCGCTTCTTCTGACAGGAAGTTGAAGCAGAGAGGAGATAGAAAAGATTTAAATTAAAATAAACTTGGTTAGTTTAACTAAAACCTTACATACTTCCCGCCAGAATTGCGATAGTTAAACTACTTTGGTCCAAACGGACCATGTTGAAAACTAGCAATTCTAAATAGTCGAAAATTTCACTGTTCTAAACTTAGGCCAACTCTTACAAGGCAATATATGTTTGTGTAAAATACAGACGAAATTTTCTGGAACAACAATCTTCAACATTTTTTTTTTCAAGTCTTATTCTTCAAACAGTCTTACTCCTTCCAGCAAAATCTGGAAGGAAAACAACTTTAGTATGACATAATAACAGAATAATTCTAAGTGGTACAAATCCTTTTTTTTTTTTTCTGTGTAATTTTGCACACACACATTATCATTCAAGCACAATTAAATTCTTCCCCCGTATGCTCTCTCACCGGTGTTGGATGTAAAGCAAACCGCCATTGCGGGTTTTTATGTGTTCGGGGGTGTTCAACTCTTCCACCTACAATCGACTAACATTAGTTAGAACTTGACATACGAGACCTGAAAAAAACGCCCTATAACCAGCTAATCCTAAGGTTCTCACTAGCTTTATGTCTAACACTTTAAGTGTATTTGGTGGAGAGCCTAATTAACACTTGCATTCTAAAATAGTGAATCTTTAACTTTTCATGCATACAAATTCGCAGTTTGCACACAACATTCACATTAATATTGCACTTAACGTGCATTGCTAGCATAATATTATTTGTTACATTTCATAACACATTAACAATTTCACAGCAATCCTGAAATGCAAATAGAAGTTAAATTTCTAAGCTTACAGAAATATAGGTTAAATTTCTAAGCTTACAGCAAGTGCTTCCTATTCCTTTCTCAAGGTACTTTCTTGAAATATCAAATTACATTGAATTAATAGTCTACAGACTAAATCGTGTTTTTCAATTTTCCGAATTTTCATTCTAGACATTTTACAAGTCTTTAGACAAAGCGTCGTACAAAATCATTTAGTTAACATATTCTTTTCAGCAATTCATTGCTTTTACAGAATTAATCTATTTACAAAATTAAGTAATTTTAAATCTTTAAGAATTACAATTTCTTTTAACAAAACATTTTACTTTCCATATGAGAACTTATCGCTCACTTGGCGTAAAAGTCAACCTCGCTTGAGGTAAAATCAGTCCTGCAACTTGCAGTATACTCAAAAATTAACTAAACTTTTGAATACGAAATTGTACTTATCTTATTATGATCGTCCATCCTTTTCTTGGCCCAATCTTTAAAACTTGAGTAAGTTGTGGCCTGGTTCAGTTTCCTCGTTTTTCGTTGTTCTTTCGGAGCCTGCTCGTCTCTTTTTCTTTTGAAATTCCGTCGTTGTATCCTCGGCAATTTCCTTTGTAGAGGAGGTTGCTCCGCTGGACGTTTGGTGGACTGGGCCCTTCTCTCCTGGGCCCTTGCTCGTTGCTTGTCCTGGTTCCTGCTGTATTCGGGAAGTTGATTCTCAGGCTGCAATCGACGTTTCTTGCTTCTCAGGCACCTGTCCGATGATTCCACAGTTCTTTTGGATACATTGGGCTTCCCTTGCCCATTCTGCTTTCTTCTCTTGGTGCGCTCGTAATTCCGTTCGTAGATTTGTTCACCTGCATCGTGAGACTTTCTTTTGAAACCACCTTTTTGGTTCTTATTTCTTTGTTGGGGGGGAGCTTTCTTCTTCTGACATTTCGATGCCGTTGTAGCTGGTTCCTGCTGTTTTTGCTGACGTATATCTTCCTGGCTAGTCGATTGCCTCGGATCCTGAAACGAATCTTTAAATACAGCCATTTTGCTGCGATTATAGAACGGTTTTATTTGGTCCACATTCGCTTTGAGCGTTTGACCATCATTTCTTTTTAATATAACCACTGCCCCCGTAATTTGTTCAATTGTGAACGGGCCTTCAAAACGCGGAAAAAATTTCCCCACCTTTTCCTCTGGGGCATTTGACAAGTTGTGTTTAATCTTCAACACTTCATCTCCCACATTGTACTTGACCTCTCTTCTTTTTAGGTCATAGTACAATTTCTGTTTTCTTTGGGCCATTTCTATATTTTCCGTCGCTTCCCGTATTAACTTTTGTATATCACTCATTTTAAATTCTTCTGCCCTTTCCTGTACAAAGAACAGTTTATCTAGGGGGGTCAAGATCTTTCTTCCTAAGAAGAGTTCAGCGGGTGTTTTTTGTGTAGTATCGTGTTTGGCGGTCCTAAGGGCAAATGCAAATTCATTTATATGGCTATCCCAGGTAGAGTGATAGTTTTTCACATAACTACGAATTATTTTCACTACATTTCTATTCACCCGTTCCGCTATGTTTGACTGCGGACGATACGGGACCATCTTTAGATGACGTATGCCCAGTTTTGCACACATTTCCTCAAACATTTTACTAACAAACTGAGGACCATTGTCTGAAATAACTTTTAGGGGCGCCCCGTATTTTAAAATATACTTATTTAGAATTGAATCTACTACAATTTTTGCAGACGCGCGTTTTAACGGAATTAACTCTAACCATTTGCTAAAATGATCCACTATAACTAAAAGATATCGGCTTTTATTAACTTTACTTCGAGGGTAAGGTCCAAGTAAATCGATGCCTATTATTTGATTTGGGAATTCTGATTTAATACTATTTAGGAACCCGGCCGGGCGGAAATTAACATAATTATTTAATTGACATGTTGGGCACGACTGGACATACGCCCTAGTAAACTTTTGCAGTTCTGGAAAGAAAACTGCCTCGCGAACTCTCTGAACAGTTTTTCTTATACCTAAATGAGCCGAAATGGCACAATCATGCAACTCTTCTAATACATTCAACCTCATGCTAGCTGGGATAACCGGTCTATATTCATGATTCTCATTAGTAGCTTTCGTATAGAATAACAGTCCGTCAATTAATTCGTAATTTTCGGCCCTATTTCTTATCGGCACAATATCCGGATGATTGAAATTCTCAGGGTCGGCCAAATAATTGTATATATTTTTGAACTCCGGATCTTTTTTGAGTTCGGCTATTACTGTTTCACGAGAATCTAATACTTTGGATGTTAACATGGCTATCTTAATTACACTTCCATTTTCATCTAAGTTAATTCTGCTTAAAGCATCTGCCACAACATTTTCTTTTCCCGGCGTATGTTTAATTATTAGGTTATATTCCTGTAATTTGAGAGCCCACCTTATTAATCTGGGTGATAAATTTTTTCCAGAATAGAGTCTAGTGACCGCCGCGTGGTCGGTATATACAGTTACTGGAGAACTTCCAAAGAACACACGAAATTTCTGTACTGATGCTAACACTGCGAGAGTTTCTCTCTCTGTTGCGGAATAGTTTCTTTGGGTTTCATTTAATGTTCGGCTGAAAAAAGCCACGGGCTGACCATTTTGGGAAAGCACTGCACCAATCGCGAAATCTGAAGCGTCCGCTGAAATCTCTAATCCCTTATCCCCTTCTGGAAATTTTAAGACGGGAGCTTGAGTCAATGCGTCTTTCAATTTTTGAAACGCCAAGTTGGCTTCTGCTGACCACGAAAACCTAGCTTTTTTTCTTTTCAACTTTAGCAGTGGCTCAGCTATTTTTGCAAAGTCTTTAATGAAAGCCCGGTAATATGAACACATCCCGAGAAACGACGATAATTTCTTCGCTGTTTTAGGAACAGGATAATTTCTAATGGCTACTATTTTTGACTGATCCGTTTCGATTCCCTTTTGGGAAATTTTAAATCCTAAATAACGTAACTCTTTTGCGGCAAATTTACATTTAGACGCATTTATCTTTAAACCAGCTTCGTTTAACAATGAAAATACTTTTCTTAAATCTTGTAAGTGTTGTTCTAGAGTACTACTCGTAATTATAATATCGTCTAAATATATGAAAGTGCTTTTACCAAGGACTGGTCTTAAGACGATGTCCATACATCTTTGGAACGTTGCCGGCGCGCCGGATAATCCGAACGGCATTCTAAGAAATGCGTACGTACCAGATTTCGTTATGAACGCGGTTTTGTGTACGTCCTCGGGTTTTACCCCAATCTGAAAATAGCCACTCGTGAGATCTAATGTAGTCATGTATTTTGTAGACGAAATATTTCGAATAATTTCTTCAATTATCGGCAACGGATATACAGGATATTTTGTAACTGAATTTAACTTGCGATAATCTATAGCAAAACGCCACCGCTTCGGGTGCGTAATCGGGTAATCATTATTTTTCTTACACAGGACAACGGGGCTAGCATAACTGCTAGAAATTGGCGTGATGATTTTATTCTTTAACATCTCTTTAATATGATGTTCAATTATTTCCTCTTTTGTCCTATCATATCTATATGGCTTTTGCCTAACTGGCTGAGCGTCCCCCGTGTCAATGTCGTGGTTCACCACCTGCGTAAAGCCTGGTACATCACTAAATAAATTCGCAAAGTGACTTACCAGACCTTGGATTTTCTCTTTTTCCTCTGCTTGTAAATGTTCCAAGTCCAGCTGCGGGGGCTTATCATTCTTCGCTTCAATTGGCTTCATATTTAATGTTAGTTCTCCCCCCTTGAAATCAATTTTTGCTTCTGCCAAACTAAAAAAGTCCACACCTAGAATAATACAAGTCTGCAGGTTACGCACAATATAAAACAGGATTCTTACCTGTTCGTTGTTGATACGCACGAACAATGGTACTTTTCCTAAACAGCTACATTTTTCTCCTTGGGCCGCTATGACATCCGTGTCTCTTGCACTAAAAATTCTGTAACGTCGAAAGTGCTTCTTAAAGAATCTTTCCGATACGAAGCTGCTTTGGGCTCCTGTATCCAAGAGGGCTGTCGCCGGTATGTTGTTGATTAGAACTTCAATCTTCGGCAAACTCAAATTCTTAACGACCACGGTGTTTAAATTGATTTTGGAAGGGTTTTGCGCTGCTTCGGACTTCTTCACCTTCCTCGAAGAAATCCCTCTTAGTTTAAATTCTTTTTCTTCTGGTTGCCCTCGGAATCTTTGCTTGTTCTTCTATTAAATTCCCTTCGTTCGCCGCTCGCTTTAGGAGACACATCTTTCTTCGGCCATTGCTTCGCCTTATTCCCGTAACTTTGATTTTGCTTTTGCTGCGGTCTTGGCGAACTCCACTGACTTCTTCGCTCAAATTGGCGTCGTCGTTCGTTGTCGGCTGTTCTTCGGCTTTCAAATTGTACCGCGAGCTCAAATAATCTGTCTAATGTTGTTGGATTTCTTAGTTCGATGAAATCTTGAACTTGGGGCAGTAGCCTAGGAAGTATAACTTGAATAATTTCAGGATCCGGGCGACTTCCATACAAAAGCTTGAAAACTTGAATTTTCCTCAAAATAAAATTAGACAAATCTTCTATTCTTTCTTGGTATCGGCTAAACAGTTCAGCTTCCAATCTGGCTCGATCTCGCACCACGGGAAATGCTTTCACTAGAGAATTCTTGAAATTTTCATACGTGTATGTGGGGCTTCCTGGTTCCCCCAAGAGATTCTTTCCGATGCACTTGAACCAACTTAGCGCTTGGCCCTTCAAAGCGCTGGTAGCAAGAGCGACTTTCTGAAATTCGTGGACTGGATATAGCATGAAGTGGGAGTCTAGCTTTTCCAGGAAATTGATTACGGCTGTCTTGCCGTCAAAACTTGCCGCTGGCTTCATGGCTGCTCGCATGGTTTGTACGATGTAGCCGAATCCTTCTATGCCAGGAGGTGCTATCTCAGGATTCTGGACAGGTACAGCAGGTGTCTCAGGTTCGTCTTCTTGTTGCTGAGGCCATCCTCTTCTTTCTGTGCGGGCGCCATTATCAGGACTTAGCATTCTGTGTGTATTCTTTGAGAACATTGTAAATTCTGTAAAGGGTTCTTATCCTTACGTTCTAAGTCCTGAACTGGAACAGGGAGCGGAAGGTACGCTATGTTCTGATGTAACTGCTGGGCTGGAGAATAACTGCACGTGAAGGGATTTGAAATCCTCTTTTATTCAATCACTATTAAATACAAACCTCCCAATTCGGGAGAGATACAGAACGTAACAGACCACACTTTGGTCGAACTTAACAATCAAATAAATTTAAATAAATTAAAATAGAACTTAAATTAAACTTTGCTTCGCAGAGCAATTCGCGGAAGTTGGCCTCTATCTAAAAGGGTGCGTAGCAAGGTATACTAAATACTACCGCACTTTAATTTATTTTACAATGCAATCACGTAGTAAGCACTATGGCTTATAAATTTAAACTGCTAGCTGGTCAGGCGAAAGTTGAGCAGCGTGACCGTGATCTGAGGCAAAGCTCTCACACACCGAGAGGTTTCTACCTCTGGCTTAAATAGTGCTTGGCTGAACTTCAAAAATT
The DNA here is from genome assembly GCA_000611955.2 of Stegodyphus mimosarum. Lineage (NCBI taxonomy): Eukaryota > Metazoa > Arthropoda > Arachnida > Araneae > Eresidae > Stegodyphus > Stegodyphus mimosarum. Next base: position 423,534 of record KK122267.1, read on the forward strand.
AGCATAAGCTAAAAACGCGCGCTTCTTCTGACAGGAAGTTGAAGCAGAGAGGAGATAGAAAAGATTTAAATTAAAATAAACTTGGTTAGTTTAACTAAAACCTTACAACGTTATATTCTGACTTTTAACCGTTCATCAAAATTTATGTCATGCTTTTTTCTGTTATGCAAATATTGCACAAAATGAGTGGCAAAAAAAAAACGCCTTAATTATTTTACCTTTTCTATAGAAAAGATCTTTTCATTACCCTCTTATAAGTATTTTCTTTGTAACTCGATGGGTTTTATCTAAACCCTAAATCAGTTGAATAAGTATACTACCGAAAAGAGCTGCGATATTAATTCTGAGTACAATTAAATACCCAGAATTTCTAATATATTAAGTCACATATTAGAAAATTTACTTTTAAGTTACATATTTACTTATATGTTACTTTTAAGACGAAAGCATAAAAATCTTCAATCCTTCTATATTTTATTGTTCTGATTATTTCCTTAAATAATTATCCTTCATATATACTTTCAATTTCAAAATTCGTTTAAAATGAAGTGGAGAAATATAAAGTTAAATTAATTAAAAAGGAGAAGTTTCACAGTTTTTGAGCAAATTTCCCGATCTTTAAGAATGAATTTACCGATTTACGATATTTTTTGCTTACTACCGAATTAAATTTAATACTTCGGGAAACAAAATTTAGGAAACAGCTACAAAGCTAGAGATGAGAGCTCGTGTGATTAATAATTTCACCTTGAAAAAACAACATTCATCATTAAATTTGCAGTTGGCTATGCTGGGAAAATCATTTATTGAGCCTACCTCCGCTATTTTTCCACATACAAACTTGAAATTTTTTGTTGTTAAGTAAATGTTTTAAGTAAGAATGTTTTATTAATTAGACATTTTATTGTACGGAGACAACGTAAAAGGTTTAAAATATTTATATATAACATGAGTTTTCTAAACTGAACCTTCCCCAGATAATAATCAGAAATAGAGGCATAGGATTTATCCAAAATAAAATATGCTATTTTCAACCTGTTAAAAATAAAATGTATATTCATATTACATCATTTATTTTCTTCACGAAGTATTAAATTAGTTAATTGTTAGCAGAAAGGTTTAGATTTTCTTTAGAGAAGAAAGACTTCCGAAAAAATTGGGAATGCATGTTATGCAAAACATGAACATCCCATACAACCAGCCGCTTATATTACTAGTAGAAATTTTGAGTAAACATGTTTAGCTCATTAAAGCGCTCCAGAATATCTCTTTATCTCGCTCATTAAAATTCTGACATACCTAGTCAATAAAACGATAACTAACGCCTGAAACTTAGTGATTACACAATAGTTCTAAAATTCTACATCCTTCAACGACAAGCTCGATATTCGCAAAGGAAAGTAGATCGTAAAGAGAAACTTTTTCCGTTACCTTTTTCTAGCAGAAATTTAATAAAGGGAGATAAAATAATGAAACTTCCAATCGTTAAGCTTTTCGAATTCAAACGATGATCGCTACCCTCCAACACATTTCTTTTAAAAACTTGGTTTCTTTTGGAAAATGTTTCCAAAAAAATTACTACAAATTGCTGTTCAAAAAGCTAATCCGGGTGGATTTTCTTGTTTAAATTATGTAATTCATCTACAGCTTAAAATATTAAAATATATGTAGACTAGATTTATAAGTAAAAGCATAAATATCACTATGATAATAATATCGTCTTTGGCTATGTTAAAATAAGAATGAAATAACAAAATAAAAGCACTAGTGTTTTATTTCCTTCCGCAAAAATTATGTATATTTATAAGTACTTTCATACCCCTTTCTAATACTTACTTAAATATCTTACTTATTATAATAATTTTTCACACGACTATTTAAATTAGTGATTCGCAGGCAAAATAATATTTTCGATTCACACAAAGAAAACAACGAAACTACCTTTCATGACACTGTATTTCAAATCAAATGTAAATTATATAAGTAAGACATTTGTAATTCAGCCTGGAGTTTCCAAATGTCTCTTTTAGTTTCACTGAACTAATTTATATTTTATTTTTACTTTGTGAAGGATTTTTAATTACGAGTCTACACGCCAGCCTTATACTATTTAATTATTAGAATTATCCAACAGCATTATACAATGACGCAGAATGAAATCCATTTTCATTCATGAAAATGTTTTAATGGGCAGCTATTTTACACAGGAATATATATACTTTCAGCGGATATAAATTAGCATATCTTTGTTCCAAGTTTTAAATCCAACCCATATTCTGTTCACATTCTTTGAAAGTCATTTATTGAGCGAAATTTTATATTCAAACCTTACAAGGGTATACGTTTTTCTTAAAATCTACATTTTATTTTTAATTTACGCATAATTTACTTTTTAAGTATACATTATATACAACAATCATCCTAGTGCGTGTGTGTTGTTCATGTCTATCCATTACGTAACAATTTTGCATTCGTGCATCATTTAAATGAATCAAATATCCGTAACTATTATAAAGTAATTATTAAGCAGTAAGTAATGATTAAGCTTTGTCGAAAAATAACGACTATTAGAATGCGTAGATTTTTAGTAACAGCAGCCAATAACTCAAAATTTAAAGCACAAACTTTACACTTTAATCCTTTGAAGATAAGACTTTAAGATTACACTTTAGTCCTTTATAGATAAAAGTAAACATACACTTCTCAAATAGCTTGTTTTAATATAAAACTGGTTTCTACGGTTATATGATGCAATTCGAAAAACTACGGTGATCCATGAATTTTTTTTGACTCGGCAATCCAACAAAAATAACACACATTTACGAGAAACCGTCCTGCAAATCTGAATTTATAGCTTTCAGCCGTATACTATCGGTAGAATGAAATATTTCATGATACGCTCACTTCCAAAAGTTAAGCACGAAGATGTAAAATGAAAAAAAATCAACAAATACTGCTTTGATTGACACAAAATTCGGCAGGAAAGTAGCATATATATATATGTATAAAACAAAATCAATAATTATATACAGAAATGAAAACAATATCAAATTTTTGTAAGTTATCAGATAATGACATACTGGAGACTTAAACAGAATTACGTATAAAGTGAAAATAAACAGCATAAAATGAAAAAAAGGACATTAATAGGGTATGTGATCCCCCTCATCTGTATACAAAGTTTATACCTTGTGACCATGCTTTCAATTAGGTGGTCAACCACCGCAGAATTAAGCAATCGCCATTCTTCTTGTAGAGTAGTTTCCGGCTCAATAAGAGTGGCTGGAGGTGGGAAACGTGAAGATACAGCACGGCCGAGAGCATCCCAAAGATCTTCAATGGGATTAAGGTTGGGCGAATATGCTGGCCACGCCATACGCGGAGTCCCTTCACTCTCCAGGTAGTCATCGACGATGTCAGCTCTATAGGACCGTGCATTATCGTCCATTAAAACAAAAGTAGGGCCAACTGCTGCAGCGTACAATCTCACAATGGGTTCTACGACTTCATCTCGATACCGGACAGCCATCAAAGAACCCCGTTTAATGATGTGCAGGTCGGTGCGATATCCTAATGAAATCCAGGCCCACCAGCGGCGGAGCGGTAAAGGCGCTGAACACTGGTAGTTCGGTCCGAGGTTCGAATCCCGCGAACGGGCTGGCTGCGTGGGCGTTTTCGTGGTTTTCCCCATGTGTAACATGTATACGAGCTAGTGTCCCTTAGAAAGTCCTCCACGAAGGCATCCCTCCCCTTTGGCAGATAGCCCTCGTGTGCTTTGCCATAATTGAGTAACCTAACCTAACCTAACCTAATGAAATCCCTGCCCACACCATAATGCTTCCGCCTCGGTATGCGTGATGTTCGGTGATGGTTTGGGACTGATTGCGTGTTCGTTGTTCACGCCATATCCTTATACGCTTGTCATCTGGCTCCAGAGCAAATCTGGATTCATCAGTAAACATGACATTGCCCCAGTCAGACACATTCCAATTGACATTTTCTCGGCACCACTGTTATCATGCCCCTCTTGATTGGATGGATAGAGGAACACAAACTCGAGGTACCCGGGCGTACAGTCCACTCATATATAATCTTCGGCGTACAGTAGCTAGAGATATTGCCTTACCAATGGACGCTGTAACAATAGATGTCGCACGTGTGGAAATCGCTCTGCGATACCGCTTGGCTACAATAGCGATACATCGATCTTCCGCGGGAGTTGTAACCCTTGGGTGACTGGCTACGGACCTTCGGACAACTGTCTGTGTGGTTTGGAATTGTTTCCATAAACGTGAAATTACAGAATGATGAACGCCGAAGAAAAGAGCAACATCATCTGTGATCGACTGTCCTGCTTCAATGCGCCCCACAGCACGCCAGCGCTTAGAATGTTCCATTCGTTTTCTGGAAGTCATAGAAACATGTATGCCTTGAAAACAAATGGTACGAAAGTTTCAAACACCTTCTATCAGCACTTACAATGAACTTCTGTAACCCTTCATAAAGCTGGCTTGTTATAAGACTGCCTTTTTTGCATATTTCTTGACATGAAAGCGCGATTGGCTGTTACCTAACATATTTGCATATTTCCATCTACCTCTGCAGCGAATTGCATCCTCTTCAATTCTGATTGGCTTCCGGAAATTAGCATTTTCCTCTCCGTGCTTAACTTTTGGAAGTGAGTGTATATGTAATACGGCACATTATAAACGCAACATAAGTGCGGATACGAGACGCTAAAACTAGCCAAAGGAAATTTATAATGAAAAGAAGAAACAACACGTATAACGGAAATCTGATACACTTCTAGAGAAGAAGCTTTACCTACCATTTCCCAGTACCTTCTACCAGCTGCAGTTACGTCTCATCAGAAGACAAAGTGATTCGATTATTTAACTGTTGCATAACTTTCTGCTTTCAGAAATGAACATGAATAGCGAGAATGTTCACGCACTAACAACAGTTTTCAGTTTCAGAGCAGCTTTTAGTAAATTGCATGAGGTATTCAAATTTTGATTAAATAGGTTTTATATTAGATGGTTTTCTGCGACTCTACGCTAATGCTTCTGTTTGCAGCTCAATCAAGGTAACGTAAACTAAGTTATCGCATTTAGCAAATTGAATATTAAATAGATTTTGATTTACGATATTTTAAATTTATGAGGAGTTTAATCGAATTAGCCTCTTCGTAAATTAATAAGCAACAAGTAGAGTTTATATCAATCAAGATAGAAAATGAAAGCCCAAATGTATGTGCTAACTGTATTTTTAGAGATTGTGAAGATCCATTACATAACCCAATAGCAAATAGTACTATAGGATCTTGTAATCTGAGGAAATGAAAATGTCTGCGAATTGGAAAGCATGAAGCTACCCCAAATGTCTTATTTTTGGATTTTAAAAACGGTGCGTGAGTTTGCTGACATGGTAAGGTATTCACCAACATGGTAAGGTATGGCGTAACATGAGTTACGCTGAATATTTTGAATTTCTTGAAAGAGATCGCAAGAGCTTTTGTTGCACTAAACACGTACGAGGATAAAAATGCAATATCAACTTAAACTTAAGGTAAAGACAGCTGATAATCTCTCGATCAATTAATATAAGTTAACCATTAATGGCATTTTAAGTTCTGCGTATGAACATTTTTTATATAGTAAAAAGTATACTTTGCAGGAAAACAGGAAAAATTATAAACAACCTTTTATTCAAGACATGTACGAAGATAAGCGATACAAAAATCGAAACTTATCAGCAGAAATGTAAATATGGGTAAGAAAGACTTGAACTAGAAAGAAAATATATTTATAGTTTACAAAAATGCCCTTATCTATTATTTGCTTCAGGAATCAAAATACTTCATTTTCAAACATTAAACGTATTATTACTTCATCAAATAAGGAAATGTTTTTCCTACGCAAATGGTTTACATATTCGTGGTAGAAAACAAAATTTAATTTACTTCAGGATATTATAATCGATAAAAGAAGAATACCTAATCATAAATTTCCGTTTCAGTTCTATGAATAAAGCAGCTGAATTTCAAAAATAGAAGACAAAACTCTGCGTTCAATACTTAGCTAGCTCCACAAAAGTATTTCAAATGCTGCGGAAATAAATTCGATGCTGTTTCGCTTCTTATCAAAACTGGCCAATTTTCCAATTGCGATTTTATATTTATTGTATAGAACTGTACTCTTTAATGTTGGTTTTAACTGCAAATTCATGGTATTTTAATAATATTTAGGATCGGTTACCCGATGCTTTTCTAAGTAGTTTGCCAATTTTCTGCTTCCGATACATTTATTTTTTTTTTAAATAGTTTCGAAACGCATTTCTACAAAACAGTACTCTTGCCGCAAAGCACGCGTTTATCAATTTGCATTAAATTATATCATACAAATAAATAATTAGAATCTAGAAATAGTTATAGAACAAAACTACGAAGCAAATATAACTGAGAAATAAAATCTAATAAAAACTTAAATGAAGCATTTATGCTCTTTTATACTTACTTGACATCAACTAATCCGAGCATAAAAGTCGTGAAAAAATAATGTTTTCCATTTTCTACTATCGATATTCACTTACTTTAATGTTAAATTACCTAGTTTATTTATCCAAGATTAAAAATTTAGTTTTTCCGAATTTCAGCATATTAAAATCTGCTTTTCAATAGGCCTAAAATTGTAATGTAATTTTTAATGAAAATGTATTTGACTATTCTTATTTACAATAAGGTACACAAAATGACATAATTATTAAGTATAAAAGAAGCTTTCAATTAATCTCACAGCTCACAGAATGACTTAGCATGATAAGTAGAATAAAATGAATTACAAATTCATTTTTCATTTATATTATTTAAGAGCGAATAAATATCTGTTAAATTCAACTCCTTTATTCATTTCTAAATATAATAAAAATTAGGAGTAAAAGCGAATAGAATGAATTATATTTCCATTTGTAAAAACAAACAGAATAAATAGCATTTCTATTCAGTTTTACTTCTAATCATCAGAGCTGTTCTTTATTTAAGCAATGCGTTTTGGTTTTCATTAAAACTTTATTACGTTACTACACATAAGTGCATTAAATATGGCTCATACAGGAAAACTATTAATATTACAGTTACGCAGTAGAGCTGAAAAGTGATACTTTCTGTAGTAGTACTTCATATGTATAAAATGCTCGGCACATAGTTTCATGTATGCAGATCTTAATAATGAGACTAGTCTCAATAGGATACCTTCCGATTCTTCCAACGCATAACTGTTACTAACACATACAACAAAGGCTTAGTTCTCATTACAAACACATGCCACAAAATCATTTACATTTGTGTTAGATTAAAACTACTTTAATTCCCTTTCAGTAAATAGCTTCACCCATGCGACTTCCATAAGAATATAGAGATCTCGGTAGATTCTGCATACAATATCTTACTATTGTGACGAAAAAGAGTTAACATTGCGACTACAGTCTGTTACTTTCAAATGGAGACATTAAAGCCCTCTCCACCCCCATTTTCGTTTGTAACTCGTGTCGTTATCACTGCAGAGCATTTATTTTCTCCGCGTAGTTTGAAGCTGTAGCTCAACTCAGTCTTCATTCGCGTACTTTTCATGAATCGAAACATGATAAATGAAAACGAAGTGTGTGTGTGTGTTGGGGGGGGATTAAGTGACTCGCATGTTTTTCTGCAGCGATCGTTCCCATGGTTACAAGTCAAATCGAGCCGCGGAAAATAACCTTGAAGTTCATATTTTAAAGTAACAGACTAGTTATATGCACAAGAACAATTAGTCTATTTGATTATGGTAATGCACACTAAGAATAAAGGACTATGAGAAAAAGGATGGGTTTGTGTAGGCCTTAATATTGGAAACTGGTAGTCCAAACTTGCGTTACATATGAAGAAAACCACGAGAGCTTCATGCAGCTAACCCGGTCAATTGCCAGTAATAGAACTCATGACAAGACAGACCGGTGCTTTTGCTGCTTTAGCCACTCCACCACTGATCGGCAATGAGTAAAGCTTTAGATTTGTTTATAAGTGTAATTTCATAGAGCACCCAGGTAAGTTTGCTTTAGATTTACCTATATGTCTGTATTATTCAGTACCAAGATGAGATCATTCTTTTGTTACTGGCTTCATCAAGTACTAGCGTACTTTAAACTGGCTTGTAAATTACTAAAAAGAAATACTTCGGAGAAAATGGTGTTGATTATACCAATATAGTTACTTTTCAATAGTTGCTTTTCGATTCGTTTCATCTATGCCACTCTATCAAGCATCATTGATCTTTCCTTTTCTTTAAAAGTATAGAAAAGCATCTGGAACATAATTTAGTTCAGATTTTTCTCTTACTTTAGTGGATTTCTATTGTTCCTCTCATAAACTTATGTAATAAAGAGAAAACTTGTTTATGAATTTATGATTGTACACCTTTTGTACAGGTTTACATATAAGTAACCGAAGTTTTTCTTTTTTTTAAATAAATATTAAAGACCTATTACTATAATCTGTGCTTATGTAATTCCTTTTGATTACCACTAGACCCCCCTCAGAGGTACGAGGTGAAAGTACGTAATGTGAATAAGCCACTTGTTCTAGCATCATTGAAACAACAGAAATAGATTCAGGCAAGCACACAAAACGGATTTACTCGCCTCTCAGGCATATTTCAGACATGAACTTAGGAAAATATTTTCAAGCTATGCGTTTGGAACCATATGCCAAAATTACAGATTAGAAAATAATATCTGCAAGGCTTGTAAGCATTATTATATGTTACAAAGCTATCAATATGAGATTTCAAAATCATTACGTTGAAACAAAATTATGCCTTGTACTACAAGCTCTGATACTGATCAATATCACTTCTGGTGTCAACTACTTAAGAGTTCCAACCAGTTCATTCATATATGCCAAAAGGCCGTTCAAGATAGATTTTTAAAACTTTATGGTGCATAGCACCCACCCGAAGGCGAAGATATACAAACTGAGTACATCAGGCAATCAAAATTGGGTGGAAAGTCAAGGTAGGCGTGGTCACAACAAAGTTCAAAGTTTTTCGATACACTTATAAGTCAATTTTCTGCATAAGTCCCCAAAGTTCATTAAGTTCTTGAAAAATAATACGAATATTAATCTTGATTAAATAATCTTGTGATAATATTTACAAGTTCAGTTATTGAGAGAAATCGAGATGGATCACGTGATGGTACAGGCGAATGGAGTGATAGCCACAGCGGTAGGCGTGGTGAAATTATAAGTAACCGAATATTTGAATTTGAAATAACACGTAAAATAGAATAGTAACGTAGAGTTTACAGCCTGCTCTACCAGGCACAAAGTCCATTGCGCTTTGCCAGAAGACACAATAATTTAAATTTCACTAAGTTCTTGGTTAAATAAAGACGAAAAGTCTCGGTTAAAAATCTTGCAATAATATTACACTAAATACATATGTACATCACCGTTTTGGGCTGTGGTGAATAGACACACGCCTTTTTACCACACTTTCCACTGTGGGGTCTTAGTTTGCAATTTCTCTTAAAGCGTACACTGGCGAAGTCTGTATTTTCTCGAAAACGTTATGCGCTTCCATTAAGATTTGCTCTGAACGAGCTCTGCCTTTGCTGCACTCCTCATAAAGGCAGCCTTCCTGTGACTGTAGCCTGTGCATTTCTAAATCTCGTACATTAAACCACATATGTATAAGACAATGCATTTTACAGATTAAATTAATGCACATTCATGGCTCTACATCTTTATTTTCAGGTTTTACGACTGTTGAGTTAAACAGAATATTACTGACAAGTATATATAGAAATACTCCTGCTATTATATTTAGTCTACGTATGTTTTTATAGAAATTATTACATTGCTTTGAGTTTTTATTCTGTGTTTATCATTTGGATCTGGTGAAACAACAGACGAACTTCTTTTATATGAGACGAGAAAAGTTTTACTATAAATAAAAACGAGAAAAAAAATCTAGCTTCCTAATATAATATACTCCCATTTTTAATAAAGTGTTTCCTGTCTAAGTGTAGTGCTTATTTTATCTTGTTCTGTCTAAATTTGTTTCAGTTGTGTTAAAGAATTTTCCGTTTTAAGAAGTATATGTTTATTATTCACTTCTACAAAACAATGCTTCCATTTTCAAACAGCAAAAGCTTGATAATATGGAATTTACAAGCTTGCTGAAATTTCTTGACTTACAATTCTAGCTTATTACTTACTTTACTTACAAGTACTTATAATTCTAGCGTCTTTGTATTCCTCATTCGGAAACGTTATTTGCCTCTTATTAAAGATAATATATATATTGCACTTTTAACGAAAATCATAAACATACTTTTCCTGATGAAATCAAATTGGTTTGCACGTTTAAAATTAACATCTGGTAAAATTTATGCCACATGCGAACAAATTTAAGCTACTTAAATATGTGAATCCCGTATGTTATTCTTTTATAACATCTGTTTCATTTCACGCTTTTTCTTCTAATTCGGAAACCAAACACAATAATATAGCTTCTGTAGCATGTTCTGATTCTCAGAATGATACAATTCCAGAGAAAGTCTTAAATTCTTCTTCCGCCTTTTTTTTAATAAGGACTTCCAGAACCTATAAACAAGTACTTTAACAATTAGACAGCTGAAAATTTCATATTTGGTGCTTCATAACATCTTATCTGAGGATACAGATAGCTCTTGCAAAATAAGTAACATATGCCTGTATAAAACTTGTTTGTTTTAATACATGATTCAGACGTTCAGTACGAACCTTATCTTATCCATTACCATCCCATCATTTTAGCTTACGAAATGGATGATTTTGTTTGTAGTAATCGATCTGGCTACTTCTGTGTGCGGTAATAAACTATAAGATCTTGCATATAACGGATTCCTTTAAGAATCTTCTAAAAGAAACGGACTCACATTTACGTTACTCCATGAGCAAATCTTCGAAAGTTTCCATGCAGTCCACCAAGAATCGAGTCCGGCCGATATACCTAGCGCTCGATAGGCAAAAGTTTTACATCCAGAAACTGAACTACTATACAACTGCATTGGCTTTTAGCAGGTCCTCTATTAAAATATTTGTAATTTAAGTTTATTTACCTTGCATTACTTAAAAATTAGTATTACATACAGGCATGCTTTGCTGTTTTACTCATTTTTGTATATAATTTTAAAATTCAGAAATTCATATTTCGCAAGTGCATTTCTTGTAAGAATTACGTAGATACGCGCAGAAAATTTTATACTGAAAAGGAAACAAACCAACAAAGTCTGGATACTTGAATCAAAATTGCTACCAATGCCACGTAATTAAAATATTTGTCAAATTCATTCTCTTTTAAAGATCATTAAAGTTGCCAGCTTTCTTAAGCTCATGTTCTCTTTTCATCCACTTCGGTAATCAATACGCTTCATGTGTGACAGCTGCAGCTTCTATAAAATAAACAGAGCTTAATTTCTTAATGATACGATGTTGTAAACTGCTTAAAGCTTCAAGTTTCACTTCAAGTTAAGAAAAAAAATTAATTCTTCAAGCATATTAAGCATATATCCTTTTGTAACTTGATAATCCTGATAACGCACTGTGTTTGACATCTCTGTATTGAACACACAGAAACCACTTAGATATTTAAACATTTCAGACGCACAGATAATTGAAAAATATTCGTACTTTAATAATTTGAGTAGTGGAAACGTTTTGAGTAAACAGTTACAGTGAGGTTAAAGCAGCTGTATTAAAACATTTATCATTTCTAACTGTGTATTAAAGAAGCTGAGCGGCTTAATCTATTTCAAAGAGCAGTGAAGCAAAGGGTTCTTTTTATTTCTCGGCCTTTATTGCATAAAATGCAATATTAGTATTAAATTTCTACAATTCGCTTTCCATTGAAATGTCATTGCTGAAATAGATAAATTCATGTAATATTTTATAACATAATTTAATTCCGTTCCTGTAACGCAGCAGATTACACATAGATTCATTGCATACGTGCACTAAGCCAAGGCCGTACTGAAGAAAGGTGGGAAAATCGCCTCAGGTTTTTGAAAAGGAGGGGAATCCGAAGAACCTTAAGTTTTTAAGTATGGGTACCTATGTATAGGAATATAAAAAAGCACAAATCTAAAAAGCGGTCTGCATTGAAAATGTTAAAGTTTATTGTGGAAATAGACTTCCAAGAATCAGTCCCTAACTTGTATTTGGTTTTAAAGACTTTTCTGACAACATGTTTCAGTTGTTTCTTGAGAGAGAAGCTTTTCAAAGTTGATTAAAATCTATGTTCAGTCAGCAATGAGCCAAGTATGACTTAATAGTTTTCACACTGAAAATACAGTAGTTAAAAACATTAATTTTTATGAAGCTGTAAGGTATTTCTCCCGCCTTCTTCGCACGCCTTCGTGGTGTAGTGGTCTGCATGCTCGACGCGTAACCGAGAGGTCCGTGGTTCGATTCCCGGTGAAGGCGTTGCTCATTTTTCATCTCATCTGCTTCCGAAATAACCTAATGTCTCTACACTGGCGCCCGAACTAAAACAAAAAAAGGTGGTGGATGATTCAAGCATAAAATTAACAAATGACCCAACTTGGGTTACAGGAAGCCAATACTTCCGGCTTAACACAAATTAACAAATAATAATCTCAAAGCGTCGTAGGTTAGCCTAACGGCTCACAAAATACTATAACGCGCAGGAAGAGCTCTGGTCTGTCGTAATCGGCGAGATAAGTGTAAAGACCAGAACACAACAACGCCGCTAACGCAAGCAGCTAATAATGATAGTACAGCGTGGCCTGGAATAGGCAGACACGCTCTAAAATTAACTGACTGACGGACTGAGACTAGTATTGCCAGTATACCGCAAAATTCAGTGTCAGTGGCTCTCTCACAATTTTGCCGAATAGCGCATCACATATGTCTATCTGTACGTGGCTTC